>JAUCMT010000114.1:2673115-2692339 GCA_032357475.1 Enteromius thamalakanensis
TAATTGTTGTTTACATTTTTACTTAATTTACTTTTTTTTAAGATTTTTTTTCATCTAGTATATATATATATATACCCTAAATACATCATGACATGGCTGAATAGATAAGCTGCATGATCTACATGATTTATGTATTTAGGGAAATATTTGGCCAAGATACAACTATTTCAAAATCTGGAATCTGCAGAAAATGACAATATAATAATAAATTAACATTTGAAGTTCTTAGCGATGCATATTGCTAATCAAAAACAATGTTTTGATATATTTACAGTAGGAAATTTACAAAAGATATTTTGAAAATCATGGAACCTGATCTTTACTTAATATTCTAATGTTTCTTGGCATAATATATATATATAATCTTTTGAATATATAAACATTTAAATTAATGGAAAATGCTGAATTATATGTATATATATATATATATATATATATATAATTTTTTTTTACATTTTTTTTTTATTTATTTATTTTTTCCAGATTGACACATATGGTTATTTCAAGTTCTACTTTGAGAATTGAAAATCTACAATGTAAAATGTTTCCACAAGCTAAAATGATTCTTTAGGGTCTTAATGGAAAGTTTGTAAAATAGAATGTTTTACAAGTTCTCAAAGATAGTGTAAAAAAACGCTAATTTTACCCCGTCACAAAAAGCTCTTTAGAAATCACTTTGTTCTGTGTACTTCCCCTTTAAATCCCTTTTTTCAGAGGGATCTTTTTTTAGCCGTATTCATAGTGAAAATTGCTAATTAGCACATTTTTAGGAAAGGAGATTTGCAAAGATTCATTAAAAGACATTATACTCACTGCTTCTGTAGGTGAGCCCTCACTCAGGGCGGGTCTGAGGTAAGACAGCAGTTCAGTCTGTGTGACACGCTGCTGTCAATCATCTATTGTGGGTGTGGCCTCTGTGTGACGCCACTCCAACATGCATTTGAGAATGGTTTGATTTCAGAAGGAGCAACTTATTGTTATTACATCAAAAGAAAACTACCTGTGGATGTTTATCACTGTTGGGTGGTTGTGTACTCACACTCCCAACACACATTTCAGCCCAAACAGCTTGAAAAAGTGCATGTGGCATCGGATGACCCCTTTAAACCAATGCCTCTAAAAACCTGTAAACCTGCACATTTAATGCCTACTGCAAAACCTCTGCTAATTTGTCAGTTAAAAAATACGATGACAGAGAGATACAAAGGGAAAGTGCTTTTTCAAAAGACTCTTTGAAGAGCTGAAGAAAGCTTCATAAAGGGACGGAGCTATATGAAAAAAAGAGAGAAACATGGGTGAAAAGAGCATGTGTGAGACAGAGAGAGGAAGGCAAGGTTTTGCGCTGGCGGCTGCTTTAATGCAGTCCATTCTGTGCCCAGCAGATATATGCTGGTAATGTGTTTCCACGTCAGTGAATATCAGAACATAAAAGTCAATGGCACCCTCACCCTCTCACATCCACCGCAGCACAGAACTGGTCCGGATCACATGAGATCAGCCTGCTGCTCAGCATAACCTGCAGACTAATAGCAAATATAAATCTAATGTAAATGACGGTCATCTGGTCTATCTGGATCTCAGTGATGCACTGAATCATAAAAGAGTTTTAAACAGAGCGTGCAAGTAATAGTTAGGAAGGTCACTATCACAGTCATATGATGTGATTTCCCTCTTTCTGTGGCCTCAGTGGGTTCTAGCTCTGGAAATATCTCTCAGCAGATCAGTCCTGTTCAACAGTGAACATTTAACCGTTTGGATGGTCGTTCTGAGCAGATGAGTTTACCTGTTTACTGTGATGACACAACAGCCTCTATATTTAGCCACTTGTTAGTAACCACTTCTTTCAAGACTAGTAAAAATGTTAAAATAGTCCAGTATAATCAGTAATACATAAGGAATGGCTATGGTTCATAATTAAAAGCATATAAAATATATAAATAAATAAAATAAAATATATTTACTTGTATATCATTATGTTGCATGAATAATTTTTATAATTAGTAAAATCTATTATAATATATAGGTGTAAAATATGGTACTTTTTGTGTAATTTTTTAAATATTTGCACATGTTTCAAATATTTATGTATTCAGTTATAAGAAAAAAATTTAATAATATACATATATAATCAAATGTAAATTTCCACCATTTGTTTTTAGTAAGAGATAATATATATATATAAAATCACACATGTTTTCATACATCAAATGTGTAACTATGCAAACAGTAAAATGATATAATATTCGTTCAGCTTTATGTAAATGCGTTCCTTCTTGTTTCAATAAAGCTATTACATTTTCTAGTTTATTTCTATATATTTGTTTCATAAGTTAATTACTGATGTATTTTATGTCACAGAATGAAAAAAGTTTGTTATCTACTGACCTTAATTCAGGCATTTATAAAAAAAAAACACTTATTTTGGTGACTTGTTGCTTTAGGTTTGTCCTAAAAAAATACATAATTTCCCACAGGAAATCAAGAATAGGTTTTAGATCAGATATTTTGTGTGTGTTGTCTGAGAATTATAATAAAGTACACATGAAAAGAGAATCAGGTTTTGATGTGTGGATGACTCATTAGCCTTGGCTTGTTGCAGTTTCAAAGCCAGTTCTAAAAGAGTAGGCTTAGTTTTTTGTTTTTCAAATCTTTTGAGGAACTTCATTAGCTTGATTAGTCGTCATATAAAAATTTGTCCCACTGCCCTTGGTTTGAAAAATGTCTTTGAAGTCTTAATTTCCTTGTGCTGTAATTTCCATAGCAACAAGGCATTTTGAAATAAAAGGAGTCGGAATTACAGCATCCTGCCATCGTTAAGAGAGGCAATTTATTCACTCAAGTGCACAGCACACACTCACACATGTACATGTCACTTAATGAGCTGAGAAGTGAGAACATTGCTATATTTGTGCAAATGTGAAAAGGATCTTTATGTGCCTGCATACAGTCTCTCAATCTCTCATACACCATTAGAGAAACATTATTGAAGCATGGCTTGACAAATAACTCATATAATAATGTGCTTTTGTTTCCTCAGGAATGGTCAGAAACCAAATACTAAAGTTGCAAAAACTGTATTAGTTTCTCTCTAATCACGCTACTGAAGGTCGGTGTTAATGCGTAAATGATTCATGACTTGTATTTTGACAGGAGTGATGACAAAAAAAGTAATGTTGATCACATTACTACACATTCCTTATCTTACAGACAGCACTGTGTGCTTATTCTGACGGACACAACTTCATCTGTCCTCTAAACTGTCACATGCATGGCTGCAGTGTCAGGATTTTCCTGTTGGTCAGTTTGGTTAGAAAGCTCTGTCTGTCTGTCTGTGTTTTAGGCCAGCAGAACGCTCAGGGGAAGATGTGGATATCATTCTGGCTCGCCTGAAGGGTGTGAAGGCCTTCGAGAAGTTTCACCCCAACCTTCTGCAGCAGATCTGCATGTGTGGCTTCTATGAGTACCTGGAGAAAGGCATCACCTGTAAGAATAACGTTTATTTATCTTGATGCTATAGGAAAGACATTAATTCATAAAAAACAAATTATATTTATTTAACTCCTTATATGATACTTTGGAGATTAACATTTTTTGATTGGTGCTTAAAAGCTTTTTGTTCTTTTAAAAAAGAAATTAATTTAGCAAGAATACATTAAGCTGATTAAACGTGACATTCGAATATTTTTAACGGCGCTGAAGATTTTTATTTTAAGCAGATGCTGCTCTTTTGGCCTGTTTATTCATCAAAGAAAATCAAAAGAAAGGAAATGTTTTACAAAAACAGTTTTTAACACTAACAATAATAGAAAATAATACCAAATCAGCATTCAAATGATTTTTGAAAATCTTGAATAATATTATTAATTAATGCTATCATGCATTGAGTTGTTTAAGAGTGACTAAAACATTTATAATGGTACTAAATATTTATATTTGAAATAAATTCTGTTCTTATATTGCAATTATATTGTACAGCACAATAGTTATGTAGATGGTTTACTAAATATTAAAGATAAAATATTCTCTGTGGAACCTGAGTATGTTCTCTTATGGCTATAAAACTATATTATGTTCTTTTTTTGTTAAGCATGTAGTCCTGAATCTGTGCTGAAATCCTGAACTTGCCACTTAATGAGACAATGAGAAGCACATGTTATGTTAATGAAAAGAGCTGTCCTGAAATCAAAATGAGGCATTCCTCTGTAATTTGTGAATCAGACTGTATTTCTCCCTGCAGTGTATCGGCAGGGAGACATCGGCACCAGCTGGTACGCGGTTCTGTCTGGATCTCTGGATGTGAAAGTATCTGAGACGGCCAACCATCAGGTAAGAGAGACCACAATCAGGATCATTTGAAGCCTCAATCTGCTAAGAGTCAGCTGAGATAAGTAGCAGTTTAGCCTTGCAGACATCATTTGCATCCATCAGCATACAGAAACTGCTAGAAAGAGCCCTGCTGTGAGTGGGCGAATGGTCCACGACTGGCCTTGTTAATATGCTGCTATAAGAGGACGCTGATGCAGTGCTGCTGGGGATAGAAGCATCTTTCTGTGAATCCACTGGGAATACAATGAGTCACACTGTCAGATGTGTTTACTGGCCCTAAAGCATGCATCACTCCCACACAGCCGAAGAGGGATTTCCAAAGATTGCAGGAGATTCCTTGTTTTGAGATTTAGGTCGTAACCTACAGTATATGTTGATGAATAGATTGTGATCTATTTGCAGGTAAAGATTTCCACAAAACAGAGTCAGAGAATTGCTTAAACAGTCCCACCACGAACACACACGGCACTGGCACAGTGCTGATTCAAACAAAGCCATGTTGGACAGCTCAAAGATCACCATCTGTCTTTTAGATTACACAACAGTTTAAAAACATAGGACTGTATGTTTTTTAAAAATATATATTTTTGATGAAAAATGTTAACCAAGGCTGAATTTATTTGATCAAAAATATATATGTATATTTTTCTTTTACTTATTTTATTTGTATTATTATTAACTTCAGCCTTTGGTGTCACATGATCCTTCAGAAATTATTCTTGTTGAATTGTTATTGTTAAAAATCAGTTGTGCTGATTAATATTTAATCCATCCTTGTTGAAAAAAAAATATTAATTTTTGCGTAAAAGTCTGCGTTTTAGGCTTTTTCTCAAAAGAAAATGACCACAGTAATCTCACGCGTGTCCTTTAATCTCAAACTTTGCTCAAATATGGTGCAAAGTCCAAATATTTGTCATAAATTCTTCTGATCAACCCCATATTCATATTTAATAGCTTCCGAAAGTAAGTCAGAATCATCAAATTTGCTTCTATTTGTATTTCTCCTCAGTAATTAAAGGGATAGTTCACACAAAAATGAAAACAAGATGTTTATTTGCTTACATGCATGTTTAAATGCCCCAGGGCATCCAAGGTGTAGGTGACTTTGTTTCTTCAGTAGAACACAAATAAAGATTTTAAAGATGTTCCAAGTAAAAAAAACATACACAGACGAAACCAAATTAAACCCTGCGGCTTGTGACGATAAATTGAGGTGTTAAGACAAAAAACAATCGTATATCTATAATATTTTACCTCTTATACACCACAATCTCCAGCTCATTCACATCATCCGGTGCGTGACATGTCACCTTCCATACATCTATACATAGATTCCTGTTTACACAATACATAAGGATCTACATATATATCTATGTATCTATATATCTATATGCCAGAGCACAATGATGTGTCACATGCCAGGTGTTGTGATGAGCAGAGGACAGTCAGAGTTTGTGGTGTATCTTCTGAAGTAACAAGGAAAAACACATTTTCATTTTTTGGTGAACTATACCTTTAATTCAGATAAATCAAATATGAAAAGGACGTCTGAATAATATTTTCTCCTCTGAGTCTATATGCATTGCAACATTCATATTTAAAGCATTCTGGGTTGTACTTGCTTGATTACATGCACAATTGTGCATAGAACTGACACAAGGCTTCATGTTCTGCTTCTCTTTCACACTTCTGCGGTTGCCCTGCAGCTATGAATGTCCTGCGTGTGGATGAACGTGTGTGTGGTTTTGTCTGCAGAAAGTATGTGCGCTGCTTCAGTGAAGCAATATTAACTGCTTGCTCCAGTTTCATGGAGTGATCTTTTGGGCAATAAGCTATTATTACGCCGCTCTGATTAAATGAATGTAAAATGTAAGACAGGGTGTAGAAAAGAAGTGTATTTATGAATGTAATATGATTCATTGTGTGTGAGCTTGTGTTTTACTGATCTCAATTCACTTGTTATGTGCAACCATCTTTTTAAACCTCAATGAGCACATTCCCTGTGTGCATAAATCTACATGAATTACACGAATTAGAAGATTTTTTTAAAGCAATAGTTCTTTCAATGCAGTTCCATTGAATGAAGGTTAAGGGGTCATTTAAAGCCATGCGGAGCTTCGAATGTAAAAATGTTTTTGACCTTGAAATGACAATTAACTTTAAGTATACTCATCCTGAGGCCGTTCACATTGGAGATGAATTAGTTTCTTCATCAGAACAGGTTTGGAGAAATTTTATATTACATCACTTGCTAACCAATGGATCCTCTGCAGTGAATGGGTGCCGTCAAAACAGCTGATCAAAACTTTACAATAATCCACGAGGAATCCACATGACTCCATTCATTCAATAAATGTCTCGTCAAGTGAAAATATGCACACTTGTAAAAAACAAGTCAATCATTAATGTAACTTTAAACTGTCACCTGTGGACAAAATACTGACTAAAAGTCCATAATTCATGAAAAAACACTCCCTTGACTGATTCAGAAAGCAGCATTATGGATTGAGACTCAACATTTTAGCTGGAAGTAATGTTAAAAACATCTTCATGTTGGATTTGTTTATTACAAACGTGCAGATTTTTTCTTAGTTGATTGCTGGAGTGGTGTTGATTACTTGTGGATTATTGTGATGTTTTTGTCAGCTCTTATTCTGACGGCACCCATTCAAGAGATGTTATACTGATGAGAAGCTCATCTACATCTTGGATGGCCTGAGAATGAGTACATTTTTAGCAAATTAAAATAGTTTTAGTCAACTACCCCTTTATTTGATTTCTTGCTATCCACTGAAGCCTTACATGTTAACATATGGAATGATGGCACAGATTTGATTTTATGTGAAATCTCCTTTTAGATCTTTATAATTTGCTTGCAAAGATATTATCGGGGTCTTTCTCTCTCTGTGCGTCTCTCACTCTTCATAATATTTCTTCTTTTTTCCGTAGGATGCTGTAACTATCTGTACTCTGGGAGTGGGGACAGCATTTGGGGAGTCAATTCTGGATAACACTCCTCGACATGCCACGATTGTCAGCCGGGAGAACAGCGAACTTCTGCGCATCGAACAGAGGGAGTTCAAAACCCTGTGGGAGGTTCGTTTGTGTGCAAATCTTGCTGAACATTTTCATTACTGCTGCTGTAAGTGATAAAGTGCTCCTGCTGGCTGACAGGTACAGATGAGATGAAAAATCTGTCTGTGGGCTGCTGACATAGAGAGACACTTTTTTAAAGAGCAGGGTTTTGGAAAGAGGCTCAGTGAAGTTTATTTGATTCAGTAAGTGTGCTAATAATTCAAAATATTACAAATATTGGCATCTTTTCCTTATGCATTAAATAACTATGGCAAATTATGCATAACACAACCTGTAGATTTCAAGTAAAGTAAAGTAAATGGGACTAAATGCAAAATCTTACATACTATTATTGTTCATCTTTCCATATTGCATACTACTCCTGCTCATACTATTTTGCTCAATACTTTCTTGGCTGCCCAATATAAATACAGTATATATATATATACTATATATACATTACAATTACAGCTAATTAATATTTGGCTTCAAAGTAATCACATAGTCATGAATAGATTATTGTTGTAAATATGTCTGAAAAGATTGTTACACTGAAGGACATTACAGTGAGTAAATTTAGTAAATTAGGGGAAAATGTTGATAAATGATATTTTTTTTGGCTCAAAAACAAAATTGCAATTAATTTAAACAGAAAACAATAAATTAGTAATTGTGGAAAAACAACAACAATTTAAAGCAGGGGATCAAAGACCCTTTTTCATCTTTGACCCACCCACACACACACACACACACACACACATATATATATATATATAGAGAGAGAGAGAGAGAGAGAGAGAGAGAGAGAGAGAGAGAGAGAGAGAGTGAAAGTAAAATTGGACTAATATCTACTAACTACAGTATTTTTTTAATTAAACATGCAACATGGTAAGGTCATGTAAAAAACATTTAGCATGTTATTGATTGTGATTGCATTGCTGCATACTGTTGCTTTTTTTAACAGTCAATACAGTACACAAAGTCTGATCATAGCCTGTCTGTAACAAGGCACTTTTTCATTAGTAACACTAGAGGGCGCTCTCTGATCTGCTAACGGCTCAGTCAGTTTCTTTGGGCTGTTCTGCACGGCCATAGGCCAAATCTCAGGCTTTAACAGGCTTTCAACATTAGCCTGCCCACTTAAAATGAAAACGCAAATTTATTCCTTGCCACTAGGTGCTGCGCTCACAAACTTTGCTTTTATTAAGAAAATATGCCAATTGGACCAATCACAGCAGATTAATATCACCCAAAAGAGGGGTTTGGAGAAATGAATCATTGAGCGAATTGTTGGGGAGTCATTGAGCAAATAAGATCAAAATAAATGTATATTATAAGACAATGAAAGTGAAATATGACCTTCCATGCATGTTGCATGTTGGGGACACCCAAAACCAAAATATGAACCTTTTTTAATCCATAATAGGGGCATTAAAAGTGAATACCAAACACTTAGATATTTTACTTAATGTAGCTGCTCTTTTTCCATTCAACAATTGCATGCAGATATATAAAAAAGATCGGAAAAATTTACCTAATGTAGTACTTATGGTTCATAATCTATATTTCAAGATTTCTGATGTTGTTTAAAGATATTAATAGGTCTTTCTTTAAAAAACTTCCCATCAATTCAATTTACATTCATGACACCATATTGAACATAAGATAGTTCAGTAATACATAAATGTATAGACTACTAAATATATAATATTGTACTAAATATACTCAAGACTAAAAAGAGGTTATATGATGTTATTTTAAAGATCATTACTTTGTGTGTTTGGTTTAACAGAATATGTCGACATGCTTTAATGTTCAAAAGTACATTATTTTTAATCACCTCACATTACTGTACATTATTCACACTCATTTTTCCTCTATGCCCTGCCTCTCTTAAACCAGTTGTTTTCTACAAAGCCCCTCCTTCTGACAAGCACAGTCTGCTCTGATTGGCCAGATGGGCTGGTGCATTGTTATTGTGAAAGTTAATGCCACTTATCATAATCGTGAGCTTCAAAATAAATATATAGACAGTTAATAATGTAATAGTTTTACAATAGAGGCCCGTGACAGACACAGTGATGATTAAAAAAAAACAGCCTCTCTTGACATAACTACATCAAACACTACTGTGTTACTAACACCACTTCTTTCTTTGCGTGAACATTTGGGCAGCATTACATAAATATTTCCACAAGGTGACGTAGACATGCGGGGGCGTGTTTTCATGAGGCCCTTAACCCTTAGGCCCTTGCATCAGCCTTCTCTTTTAGCATAATTTCTCTCAGGGTTCCCATCTATTAAGCAGTACAACTGTTTTCAACATTATCAATAATAATAATAAGCAATGCTTATCAATATATTAGATAAATGACCAGGTGATGGGTAGGTTTAGGGGCAGGGTTAGGCGTAAGCCATTCGTACTTATTCATACAAATCGTACAACTCGTAAGTCCTATGAATTCGTACTAATTAACCAACTGGTGAAATATTTACAATTTGCCATGAGATCATGCTGGCACTGTTCATTTCTGAACCTAAACATTAAACATGAAGTGAGTGTGACTCAATGTGAGAGAGACACAGAGACTGTCAGGCTTCTGTTATTAGCGCTGTTTTGATAGTATCACCCGTGTCTCACAGCTCGCTACTGACCATATGTGCCTTATTTTTGTTTCATATCTCGCACACACAGCTGAATAGCATGAATTATGTATTAGTCTCTGCTGCATCAGTGGAACAATGTGGCTGAACAATCTCTCTGTGTCTCTCTCTCATAAACCTCCTCTCGTTCAGAGTTCTCATAACAGTGTTTTTGTTTGTACATGAGTGGTGTGTGTGTGTGTGTGTGTGTGTGTGTGTGTGCGTGTGTTGGAAAGGGTGATAGAGTTTATATTTGCGTATACATGTGTCATCCACCATTTCAAACCCTTTCAAACTCATCAGCCTCAATTACAATATGAGTACTGAACTCTCAACAATGTTCTTGGCTAACAACACAGCCCTTCATTAAAAGCTGAAAAGTATATGTCAAGTAAACAACATTTATTACTGCAACAAATATAATAAAATGTAAAAACCTGTTTTAGTGTTTTGGTTTGTTTTCATTTTTTTTTTTTGCAAGATTCCTGACTATTTCCTGACCAACGTGATGGGTTAGACTTATACCCCCAGTTTCACAGACAAGGCTTAAGCTAGTCCCAGACTAAATTGTACGTTTGAGCTGTTTCAGATGCAAAAATCTTGTTCTGACTTATCTTAAATATGTCACTAAAATGAAACTGTTTTTATAAATACTTATAAGACTTTTTATAATTAAAATAAAATATTTGAAGGAAATGAGATATGGAAAAAGATAGGAATAAGAAACGAATAAGTTTAAATTAAAATTAAAAACTAAAATTTCACCGAAAATAATATTTAAAAAATAACTATTTAAAATATTTTTTTAAATATATAAAATAACAAAAGAAGATTACTAACCACATACAAAATCAAACATTTCTACAATATATATATATATATATATTTATAAGTATTATAAAATAACACTGGACTCACAAAGCTTAAATGGACTGGACTTGACCTGTAAAATACAACAAAACAGGGTCCTCTTAATATCATGAAACTCTATTAGTGTATACCTGACTGGAAAAGGGCTGAACTAACTGATCCTCAAAGACAGACCCTCCTCTCTAATGTGATAACGGTGATTTCACTACAGCTGCAGGGCACACACACACACACACACACACACACACACTCATGCACTCACAGCTGTGAGTTTAGTGTAAATACAATTTAATAGCTTTAATAATTGATGAAGCCACAAGCTTTTGAGAGCCTCTTAACAGCCCATAGTTCCTTCTCCCTCACTCATGTGTAATGCTGTGGTACAGGGTGAATTGAGCAAATGGGGCTCTCTGATTGGTTGAAGCTATTGCCTGGCAACGGCAACTGAAGTCCATTTAGATGCTCCGCCAGAAAGATCCAAAGAGCAGACACTGGATCACATTATCCATACGTGTGTAACTGGAGCATCAGGGTGTGCGGGTTTGATTTCATCTGTGCATCTGACTGGAAAGCCCAGGAGCGTTTGCTGGACAGTGGTGGGAAGTTGGTCCCTGTATCACGTCCTTGCCGGACTACACTCCACAAACTCTTACCAGGGTGAGTCCCATTGGCTCCTTGTCTTTAGTGATGCACTGGGTTCAAAGCCACATCAGCACCAAAATAGTTTTTGAGGTTAATGATGTTTTTAGTGAACGGCATTGATTGCTACTGGTTCTGCTTTTTGATACATATCTAATATTTGAGGATGTAGTATTTACGATAGGATGCTCATGACTTGATAAAGAGACCCCTGTCCTTGTGCTGGTGGTGTGAGGTGAATATCAGCTGCTGAAAGCCGAGGATGTGAGCTGAATGTTGAGGGGCTTCTGTCTCTCCGGGTCAGTTCTGTGCCAGGCTGCAGGGGGCACCGCCTGATCGGGCGATGAGGGAGGAAGTACTTTTGTTTTGTGTGCTTATATGCTGTTAATTGCACAATCCTGGCTGAATTACTTAACCTTTGTGAAGGCAGCCAGCTGGAAAGAGCAACATTGTATTATGTGTGTGGGGGATGGGAAAAGTTTAGAAAAGTTAGCTTTTGTTTCAGCTTCAGGAAGCAGGAAGGAAACAGGATATACAAAGTGCATTTGTGTGAATGGGACAAAGCCTGTTTGAAGACTTCGAATCAGTGGCCAAAGAGAGCCAAGTGCTCCAGTTGTAACCCTCTGTGTTTTCTCTGTGTTAACTCTGCACATTTAGTTCACTTTATCGTACAGAATGTCCTCTGGACTCTGTGTCACTTGTGTTTAATAGAAACACAACGCCTCAGAGTAGCACGAGCTGTAGTGCTGTGTTTGAATTAATGAAGGCTCAGTGCATCTGTATTACATCAGTTCATTCAGAGAGCCGTAATCTCACAGTGTGTGGTGAAGAATCCTGTGTTACTAAAACATACATGTCCCTGCCTGACGCCATTTATTTGCCCTCTTTAAAATGCTTTTTAAATATTATGGCTCAGTTTGTTTTCTGGGAAAATATTGAAATGCATCCTATTCTATTCTATTCTATTGCCTAACAAGCATTGTGGCAGAAACTATTCATTTTAATCATATGCAAAACCATCCTATTCTATTTTATTCTATTCTATTGATTAAGAGTAGCATTGTTGCAGCAGCAACTTTTTTCTTTGCATTTTAATCATATGCAAAACCTTTTATTTTAACCATATTTAAAATCATATTGTTCTATTGCATTTTAACCATGTGAAATCATTCTATTCTATTCTATTCTCCTCTATTTCATTCTGTTCTATTCTATTCTATTCTATCACTTAACAAGCATTGTGGCAACTTTTTATTTTCATTTTAATAATGATATTCAATTTTATTCTGTTTTATTGCTAATATTGTTACATCAACGTTTTTCTTCACATTTGAATCATATGTATTCTATTCTGTTATGTTATGTTCGATTCCATTCTATTGATTAGCAATAGAATTGTGGCAGCAACTTTTTTCCTTTGTATCTTAATAGTATAAAATACTCTAATGTTAATAGGTGTGGGGTCAGTAAGAAATTAACTCTATTATTCAGCAAGGATGCAGTAAATTGATTAATAATTTGTCTTTTGAACTTGCTATTCAAATTCAAATAGAATTGAAACTAGTAATAATAGTTTGTATAATTACTGCTGCATTTTTATCAAACTAATGTAGCCTCACGAAATTACTAAAACTCAAATCATAAAAAACTCTGTTTGAATAGTAGTGTATGTAAATGTGGTATTAGATACATATATTTGTAAGATTTGTGCTCTCATATTTATGCAGAATTTTGTAATTGGTGTGAAAGAAGCCTTTAGACTGACGATTAAATAGAAACTAAATTGAAGTAGTGAGAGAGAAAAATCAATTGATAAAAAGTAATTAAGTAATTAAGCAGTAATTAAACACTTTCCTGACCATTTAAATTAATTTAAATTAATCAGTATTTTGTCCTGTATATAAAATGTAAAAAAGGTAAGTTAAGTTAACTATATTTAGAATGACGTGTTTTAAATGATTTTTTTTACCCCATTGAATAGTTATTTTTGTTTAAAACAGCACACAAAATTTCACACACACACACATGCATGCAAAAAAAGCTACATTTTATTTAGGTTTAATTTTCTTTCTTCCTTAATTTTGAATGGAAGTTGAGATATATTCTGAAAAACAACAAACTGATTAAGAAATATATATTTTTGCAATGTTTGCACCCAGGCCAAGTAGATTGATTCTCAGCAATTTTGAGAACATCTGAGAACCCAGATTTCCAGCAGGTGCAGTATAACGTGTGTGTTTGAACTCCAGGTGAGTTTGGGCTGGTATCAGATTCTCATTCATTGCCTGCTGTTCCTCAGCTGCATGTGCCACCTCATCACCCATCACCATGGCGATAGTGAGAGGAAAAGAGTGAAAACATCTGAATATTCATAGTAGTCGTTGCCAAGCCACAAAAGGCTTCGATCTGATTGGTGGAGCTCTTTTTTCTTACTACAGAGCTTTCAGTGTAATGATGTAAAGGCAGTTCACCTGTTTGAAAATGACTTGTGTCTGAGGTTTTGAGGCTTAGAATACATTTTCAATTTGTTTTCTGGTGTCTTGCAGAAATACAGACAGTGCATGGCAGGTCTCCTCGCCCCACCGTATGGAGTGATGGACAGCGGGGCTACAAACGATAGTGAGTACCACACACAAACATACATGCTCACATAACACATCAGTCATTATTCCTCAGCAATGTTCTGTTTGATGCAGGAATGCCGGACAAAGAAAGTCTCAACTGCGACCCTCTCAATTTTATGTCAAAAAACCTTAATAAGGTATGATTGGTTTAATTTATGTTTTGTCTTGCACCCCATTTAGTAAAGGCTGCTACATGTCCCCATGCGTCACCTTTATAGTGTAATAGGTTGTATAGGAATAGATTATAAATGTTACCAAAAAAAAAAAGACATTTTTGTCAAAAATCTTGACAGTAGTCTCATTTCCATGTACATAACTCAAGACCGCAGCACCTCTTTTACACAGTTTCATGCTAATTATGTATAATTAATTGAATTTAAAACACACCATCTACTAACAGAAGGTATTATATGTCATTTACACTAGCAAAAATAAGTGTGCAGGCCATTCAATCCCAAAAAATGTGCTGCATGCTGTTATAGATCAGAAAATAGGCTGTGCAGGAGTGTTTTTCTGTGCCTCACTTTCAACTTCCTCTCTCTCTCTCTGGCCCGGATTTTGCTTCAGGTCCCGTCAGAGAAGATTTTGAGGGCAGAAAAGGTCTTACGTAATGCTATACTGGCCAGAGCTCCCCACATGATCAGAGATAGAAAATATCATCTGAAAACCTACAGGTGTGTGGCCTGATGTTACATGGTGCAGCATATGCAAGGTTTATTCATTTAGGTAATGTCTAGACACACAGTGCATGTGTGCATGTGTGTGTTTGCAGGCAGTGTTGTGTGGGCACTGAGCTGGTGGACTGGCTGCTTCAGCAGAGCTCGTGTGTTCACAGTCGGGCTCACGCTGTGGGAATGTGGCAGGTGCTGCTGGAGGAAGGGGTCCTGAATCACGGTACACCTGTGCCCCTTACTGTAGTGACAGCCAGGTTAACAGACGGGTCATTCCTACTATGCAGTACTTTTTCATTTTATTTGTCTTAATGCCTTGGTAAAAAAATATCAAACTCACAAATAACACTTATGAAACTGGAAATCATATATTAAGTTTTCTTTGTGATGATTAAGGCCTGGTTTTACTGACAGGGCTTAGACTAAACCAGGACATAGTTCAATTAGGACGTTTAAATAATTTTTATAAATGTGCCTTAGAAAAAAGCATTACTTGTGTGCATTTTGAGACTAAATAAAGCCACTGATATGTTTTAAGATCAGTCAGAGCAAGTTTCTTTCAGTTGAAACAGCGCCGACTTAGATTTTAGCCTCAAATTAGACTTAAGCCTTGTCTGCAAAACCAGAGGTACATGATCTTATTGAACATTAAAAATTACTTTAACACACTTTGCTATTTCAAGTATTGCAGATGTTTCTTTTTTGATTTTCAGTTTTATTAGAAATATTCTTTTAAGCCGTGCTGATTTATAAGATATTTTATTTTAATTTTAGTTTATGTTTTTATACTTATTATGTGTTTTTGTAATTTTTTTAAAATATATTTCTATTTAAGTTTAATTTTTTTTTTTTTTTTTTTTAGTACATTGTTTGCTGACTTGTAGTCATGGCAACATTTAATTTTTTAATTGATTGATTTTAATTGATTGATTGATTTAATTAATATATTTATTTATTATGTTTTTTTTTTTTTTTCATTTATATTTTATTTTGTTTTAGCTTTATTGTAAAAGTTTTCATTTTCGTTAACAACAGCAACACTGATTTCAACCTAATAATTTAGTTTTTTTGAGTGACCTCAAAATCACTTACCATCATGTTTTGTAATAGGTCAGTCTAGTGTTCCCATTCATCTCAATGCCACTTGTTCAGCTGTGGCAGCTCTGTACTGCATAGAAGTAATGACCCAGCTAGATAAACCAAGTTAAAAATTAAAAGAATCCTCCATGAACTTCGTAAAATGACTCTAATTAGAGCTTCTGAACAGATTCATTCCCAAGATCACATGCTGTATTTTATCTCTGTTCTTTCTTTAATGTTTTATCAACAGTCGACCATGAGCTGAACTTTCAAGATAAGTACCTCTTTTACCGTTTCCTTGATGACGAGGAGGAGGATGCGGTGTTGCCTAGCGACGATGAGAAACGTGAAGCTGAGGAAGAGCTGCAGGAGACCCTCCTCTTCCTCTCCCAGATGGGCCCTGACGCTCACATCCGAATGATCCTCAGGAAACCGTGAGTGACTATCAGCGCCCTCCACAGTATTTATTCACGTGAAATGCGCATTTGTTTCCATCATGACAGTTCTTATCTATTTACTTAATTCTTCTATTGTCTGCTCTCACTCTTCTTATAGGCCAGGTCAAAGAACCGCTGAAGACCTGGAGATAATTTATGATGAGCTGCTGCATATCAAAGCTCTCTCTCATCTATCTAACACTGTAAGTGCTCTGTGCTTCCACAGTAATGGCTGATATCAGCAGACTAACATGAGCTGTGCTGTGCTGCCCTCTGCAGGTGAAGCGAGAGCTTGCCAGTGTCCTCATCTTTGAGTCACATGCCAAAGCAGGCACTGTCTGTGAGTTTTTACTGCTCTTTAAATTCTGATCATTACAACGTTGAGGGAAGTTCTGTAATCAGATTTCTTTTTTCAAGTAACAAGTAATGGATTTCATTTAAAATTTACAAGGAAATATCTGCGTTTATTTTTTTTTAATAAGTTACGTAATGTTTTCCCATTTATTTATTATTAAAAACGAAAAGTAAGCCCATCTCAGGAGACAAAAACTAATGCAAAAGTAATGTAATGCATTACTTTCTATAAAAGTCAAGTATATAATGCAATAAGTTAATTTTCATGGAATAACACAAAATTGTAATACTTTACTTTTAGAAGCAACTTTCATCAACACTCGTTATTAACTTAATAATACACATTCGTTAAATGCTTTCTGTATTATAGTAATTTTTGGGGGCAGTGAGATTTTTTAAATAATTTTAAAGCCATTTATTTGATTAAAAACAGTAATATAAAGTGTATTACGTAATTGTACAATTTTAAATAATTCTATTGAATTTCCAGCATCATTACTCCACTCTTTATCTTTTAGAAATCATTATGAAATGAAGATTTGGTGCTTTAGAAACATTTATCATTTTAAATTGTATTTTAGAAAACATATATGCAACCTCATATTTTGTAAAAAAAAAAAAACATTTTTTTAGGATTATTATTACTATAGTTACTTTTACTTTCAATACAGTGCATCCTTGCTAATAATTTTTTTTTACAAATATAGAAATAAATAAATTAATATAAATAAATAAATTGTCTATGCTGGTTGCAACCCCTGTATTTAGGACACAAGGTGGGAATATATTAAATAATTTTCTGGCACATACTGAACAGTCATGGAAATACTAGGTTGGCTCAGTCATATTCTCTGCATGTTTGCTTTTCTTATTTTAGTGTTTAATCAAGGGGAGGAAGGCACTTCTTGGTATATTATCCAGAAGGGATCAGTAAATGTTGTTATCTATGGCAAGGTAATGTCAGCTTACATTATTTCTGTTTATTTAAGTTACTGTTAAATGACTACATAATTTTTTTTATTGATGTAGAGCAGTGGTTTTCCGCCAATTATTATTAATAGAAATTTTAATATTGTTAATATAATAAAAAATGTATAGTTTGCTGATCCGTTATGTATATTTTCTGTTTATTCAATACATTCCAAGTTTATTCAATAAAGACAATTAACAGCCTTGCTTCCGAGTACTTCGTTAACCCGACACAAAAAGCGGGATTGTTTAAATTCTTTTGCAGTGGGCTGCGGAAAACATATGTGTTTGGCTGTGTGGGCCTTGAGTTAAAAAAGGTTGGAAACCACTGATGTAGAGTGATCCTTGTGACAAACGCTGTTAGATATTTCAGACTGACTCCTGGGGGGGTGTTTAGGGTGTGGTGTGTACGCTTCATGAAGGAGATGATTTTGGCAAACTGGCCTTGGTGAACGATGCCCCCCGTGCTGCTTCCATCGTACTCAGAGAGGACAACTGCCACTTCCTGAGAGTGGACAAAGAGGACTTCAACCGGATACTCAGGGTACACAAACATCAGTTACTGCTGACACATGCAAGCATCAGGAGAATGAGTAGTTAGTGTACCGTATAGTTGAACGCATGTATTTTGGTGAGTGAATATGTTTATTTGTGTGTGTAGGACGTTGAAGCAAACACAGTGCGACTAAAAGAGCACGACCAGGATGTTCTGGTACTACAGAAGAGTCTCCGGCCCTCCAGCCATGGAAACATCCCAGCCCATTTCAAGTACATGATCACATGCATCAGTCTGCGTGGTTCATACATAAATGTCTTAATCCATCAACAATAAATTAATTCAGCCATGCTTTTATGCTGTGTCTGGGTTTTCTGGACAGATACACTGTGATGTCAGGCAGCCCAGAGAAGATTCTGGAGCATCTGCTGGAGACAATGCGACTGGACATTCATTTCTCTGACCCAGGTACCGCACTTTCTCATTCATCGCTAAATAAGATAAATCAAACTAATAAAACTTTGTGAAAGGAAAAGGTCACCCAAAAATGCTAATTGGCTGAGAAGTTTCTGATGCGGATGTTATAATCAGTTTTGGAGAAATGTTGCATCACGTCCCTCGCTCATCTCTGCAGTGAATGGGTGCCATTAGAATGAGAGTCTAAACAGCTGATAAACAACACATCATGATAACCCACACCACTCCAGCCATCAATAAACATCTTATGATCCCATTGTGTTTTGTATAAGAAACGAATCCATCATTACTGCATTTAACATTAAACCGTTGCTCCTGGTCAAAGTTTAATCTATAATAACACTTCCTCCAGTGAAAAAGTCACATCGAAATCCACCGACATACTTGTCTAGAACTTTTTTTTACTGTTTTTGCTTGGAAATAGGGCTTTATATATATATCAGGGTTGGGGCCATTCATGAATTGAATTGAGAATGAATGGTAAAGTCCAATTCACTTCCTGGAATGGAATTGGAATTGGAACTGCATGCAGCTGACAGGAAATGGAATTGGAATTGAATTGG
>JAUCMT010000114.1:2694107-2715503 GCA_032357475.1 Enteromius thamalakanensis
AAGTGTAACCAAAAAGTGCTGTTAGTCCTGTTACACATTTGTACTTTCATTACCAAAAAGTGTTGTTACCAATGTCCATTTACACATTTGTATTTACACATACCATTCTGAGGGTCGTTACATGTGTGTAGTTACAGAAATATTACATCTGTAGATACTATGTACGAGTGTGTACTTCCACTGTGATTACATACTAGATACACATCTAGTTACTATGAAAGTACACAGGTACTTAATATAAAGTGGGACCAATTTTTTAATGCATGGATGAATGAATGAATTAGATAATCAGTCACATTTCATCTCTCCTCATCTTTGCCTGTCTAGTTCTCCTGAAGGTGTACTGCAACGATCACACTTACACCACTATTCGTGTTCCTGTGCTGGCCACGGGGAGAGAGGTGACCGCAGCTGTAGCTGATAAACTGGGATCCACTGAAGAGCTGCTTTTGATAAACCTCAGCCCATCTGGAGGTGATCCACACAACTCATGATGAAATATTAGTTGCCCTTAGAGATGTGACAAACAGATACACAAAGAGATTCAGCCTTTTTGTTGCTCTAGCAACCTTCTGTATTGAAGCACTCTGTTTCTCTTTTATATAATCCACTTTCAGATCAGTTTCAAACTAAACCTTTCAGAAAGTACCAGCAGAACTGTAAATCCTGCAATAGGTTGAAGTTTATGGGGTAGTCTAAATATCAATGCATAAAATCTATCATAAAATGTATTATTTGTTGATCTTGTACAGCTGAACATGTGTTGGGAATGTGATTTGTGGTCTGGCTAATTCTGGCCTTTATTTCTGTACAGAGAAGCAGATTTTAAAGCCCAATGATGTATCGGTGTTCCAGTCGCTAGGAGTGAACGGCCGCTTGTTTGTCTGCTCTAGAGAGCTGCTGGAGTCACTGGTGAGACCAATGTGGAGTTTTTGGACACATTTAATATAGTTATCGAATATACATAACTCACAAATTACCCTGAGGTCATCCAAGATATAGATGAGTTTGTTTCTTCAGTAGAGCAGATTAGTAAAATTTTACATTATATAATTTGCTCACCAATGGGTCCTCTGCTGTGAATGGGTGCCGTCAGAATGAGAGTCCAAACTGCTGATAATTACATCACAATAATTAAAAACTAGTTCACACAACTTCAATCCATCAGTTTATGTCTTGAAACAAAAAGCTATGTGTTTGTAAGAAACAACTACAGCATTATAAAAATTATAAAATTATAAAAAGTCCATCTAGTGTTGTCCTCGCTCATTGAAATACACAGAAATACTTGTTTAGATATATTTTTGACTGTTGTTGCTTGTAAACAGGGCTTGTTCTGTAAATATTTATTTTCTGATTCAGATAACAGGAGATAAACTATATTACGGATAGAGAACTATTTTATCCAGAAGCAGTGGTTTAAATTAAACACATCTTAATAATGTATTTGTTTCCTATAAACACATAACTTCTCACTTCACAAAATGTTAACAGATGAATTGGAGTGGTGTGGATTATTGTGAGGTTTTTTTAGTAGCTATTTGAACTCTCATTCTGACGGCACCCATTCAGGTTCAATCATTATTTTCTTCATTGGAAGGAACCAAACTTAGATGGTCAGAGGTTAAATACATTTTAGCAGATTATCATTTTTTTTATCTTTGGTGAACATAATAGACTTTTTTGTTAATGTGGCCATATTGCTGGTTATGAAAGGTTCCTATTTTGGTTTTGGGAGTCCCACACAACAGGTTGACATGCAAGCAAGGTCAATGATTCATTTATCCAAACCCCTCGATTAAATATAAAGCAGTGTTTTTGAGCTTAATGCGCCAAAAACAGCACCTAAAGAATGAATTTACATTTTCATTCAGACCAACAAGTGGGCGGCCAACATGCTAATGTTTCATTTTGACGTCAGCATGAAAGAGCTTGGGACTCAGAGTCAAATCTTTCCTTTGAGATACAATAACTTTATACAAAGTGCACTTTTAGATTTGTAACTTTGCAGGACGTTTATTTAGAGCTGTGTTACACACTGTATAAAAGCTCATTTTCAAAAATCCATAAAGGGTAGCCTGGCTTCCGCGACTATTAAGCTCATATAGGAGCTTAGTCTGGCCAAGCTTCCTTACTACCGGCCTTCTGGGAGACGGGCTTAACCTTTGTCCATCAGATGCCTCTGTATACTACTGGACGAATCTACAACCAATCAGAGCCACTCATTCCGATGGCGTATGCATAGCGGCGGAACCTGAAGCTACTGTAACCTTCATTAAAGCAGTTGGAAAATGTCTTTGTTTCTCATTGGTTCCCATTTTTTGGGGAATCTGAAATGCTCTAAAACGGCAGCTTGGCCAGAAAAACTTTCCTTGCGAAAAGAATGTAATGTCAAAGGAAGTATGGGTGGGCCCAGGCTATAAAAAGGGCACTTCAATAACTTTGGAGTTTGTGTTTGTGTGTATTTAGTAATGCCTGTGTATATGTGTGTGTGTAGAATCCTCTTCCTGAGCAGGAAGGTCCCTCCACAGGCTCTATGTCCAGTTTTGAGCTGATGAGCTCTAAAGATCTGGCCTTCCAGATGACCCAATATGACTGGGAGCTTTTCAGCTGTGTACATGAGGTAAAGATACATTGATACACACACTAATGACGTTTTTAACCCACAAAGTATATAGTTTTGACTCTGTGTGCGTGCAGTATGAGCTGGTGTATCATACGTTCGGACGGCAGGCATACAGACGCTCTACAGCCAATCTGGAGCTGTTTCTGAAGCGCTTTAATCAGGTGCAGCTGTGGGTGGTCACAGAGGTCTGTCTGTGCGGGACGCTCAGCAAACGGGTACAGCTACTCAAGAAGTTCATCAAGATTGCCGCCCAGTGAGTTCTCCAGCACACATAATATCATTCTCCAGAACTCGTTGCACTTTTATTGACTTTATTTGCATTAATTCCCTCAGCTGTAGAGAGTTTAAGAATCTGAACTCTTTCTTCGCCATTATTATGGGCATGTGCAACCCAGCCGTCAGCAGACTCAGCCAGACATGGGAGGTCAGGATATAATATATAATAAACCTAATTTAATATTAATACATAATAAGTCTGTTTTTTAAAATGTGCCATATTCTTAAAAATGTAGATTTTGTATTTGTCTTTTCATATTTTGTTAAGTGTCTGTCCCAAAATCTTTTTTTTTAGAAACTGCCTAGTAAATTCAAGAAGTTTTACGCAGAGTTTGAGAGTTTACTTGTGAGTGTATTTGAAACATATACTTTTTTTTTTGTGATTGAGAGAAATAACCCATTAAAGTTTGATTTATGACTTGTTGCTCTCAGGATCCATCCAGGAATCACCGCGCATACCGCCTCACTGTGGCTAAGATGGAGCCGCCAATCATTCCCTTTATGCCTCTTCTCATCAAAGGTGTGGGTGGGGCCTAGCTCCAGTATTCTTAATAATAAATACTGGTTGTCACAAGTATTGTTTCAGTACAGTTCTACAGCATAAAATAGTTCTTCTCTTTTCAGACATGACATTCACTCACGAGGGGAATAAGACTTTTATTGATGGACTGGTGAACTTTGAGAAGATGGTGAGGCTCTCATACAGTTGATACTTGTAGGGGCAGTTTCCCGAACAGGGTCAAAGACTAGTCCTAGATTAAAATAAAGTTAAGAGCTGTCTAAGCTGAGATATCTTAAAATACATTATTGTCAATGTTTGGTCTTAAAATGCTCGCAGATAATGCATTTTTGTAAGAAAATTTCCTAAATGTCCTAAATTAGCAAAGGTCTAGTCCTGGCCTAATCTAATTCCTATCCGGGAAACCGGCCCATTGTGTTTACTATAAGTATACAGACTTTTTTTTTGTCATGTTTTATATTTCTATTTGTTTTATTTAATTGTAATAATTTTAGTAATACTTTTTCAGTTAGTTTGCATTAAAACTAGAATAGAATAGATTTTTAAAGTTAAAGTTATTAATGTAATGTTTATTTTTTATTTTATTTAAATGAATATATTTATTTTTAAATTGTTGTAGTTAACAATATCAACCCTGAATCCATGACTTACAGTATCTGGCCAGCTATATGTATTTATAGTTTTTGCTTGTTTTTGCAGCGACTGATTGCTAACACGGTTCGGGCGGTGAGGCACTGCAGGAGCCAGCCGTTCAGTGAGTCATCTAAACACTAATGCTCTTTTTCTTATTTCTTTCTGCCTTGTTAAAAAGCTACATCCCACCGATATGTCAATAATGTCATATTTATAGCAGAGCTTAGGCAATCTGGAAAGCATAACTGGTCATATCCAGAGGTAAAATAGATTGCCATTAAATCACAACAATTGTAAATGTATGTATAAAAATCTAAATGTATGTATAAAATATGGTCAAAACTGGCAGCTGTGCTGGAAATTTTAAATATTTTGACCTTGTTTATGTTACGAGCATAAATGGCATACTGGTACCTGTAAGCTTTATTTAAACCATATATTTCATCTAGAATAAAAAGAGAGATATTTAGCATTCAGTATTGGGTTTTTTAAATAATCACACTACAAAAAATGCTTGCCATCTATCTAATAATTCTTAAATGAAGAAGGATTTTCTAGACAAGCAAAAAAATAGATGTCCAAATAAAATGACTTTTTGCTTAGAAAAAGCTAAATAATCTGTCATTGTTGTAAGCAAAATAGTCTTATTTCAAACCGAAAACATGATTTGCAGATTATTTTGCTTGTTTCTACTTGTTAAAGTAAAAACTCACTTTAGTTTTTTTCTGAAAACAAGACAATAATTTTTTTTTTCATGATTTAAGAATTTCTAGATATTTTGGCTGGAAACAAGTCTAGAAAAGCAATCTTTGCTATGCAGTCTGCTAAAAAAAAGTAGTAAAGAGAAAAAATAGCAGATGTTAAATGTTCTTAACCACATTTCAATGTGGATCAGCAATTACTAATATAAGTTTGATACTGTTTCCTCCTCCGTCAGATGCTGAGGTGTCTCCAGCTAGCAAGAATCCACAGGAAGTGAGGAATTACGTGCGTCAATTGAATGTGATTGACAACCAGAGAACCTTATCCCAGCTGTCCTTCAGACTGGAGCCACGGCGGGGCTAAAGATCAGCGCTTGGACTTTTCCCTTGCTTTCCCTTCTCTCTCTTTGAAAAACCACCACTGTATATCCAGTTTACAACAGTACAACTCAATTTGACATCTGTCAGCTGCTAGAGCAGTTGAATGCCGACTGTATGTGCTATAACTGCCAACTGAACTACGTGTACAAGTGTGCATTCTCATACGAATGACTGCGCGCGTGTGCGAGTTGCATGTTAATGACTTCGGTCATAAGAGCTACTTTGGTTGACAGTGTGTGCTTGTGTGTGTGTGTATGTGTGTGTGTGTGTGTGTGTGTAAACAGAATGCACTTGGTGTTCATCCTTAGATTCAGTCATGTGAGGCCCAAGTTTATTCCCATAATACAACAGTTTAAACCTGCTGCCTGTGCTCAAGCCTACATTTCTATGATCCTACGAAACCTTCAGAACAATCAATAAGATTTTAGTACAAGCTACATATCATACATACAGTTAAAACCAGATATTTGCATACACTTCAGAAAAAAAACAAAAAAGACTGGTGACTGGTGGCACACCTGTGGATGCTTATAAAGACAGACCTCAATTTCCAGATGCCTGACGGTTCCTCGTTCATCCGTTCAGACAGTGATACACAAGTATAAAAAACGTGGTAGTGTACAACCATCATAGTGTTTAGGAAGGAGACAGATTCTGAGTCCCAGAGAGGAACGTTTTTTTGGTGCAAAATGAGCGAATCAACCCCAGGACAACAGTTATACACAGTAAAATGAGTCCTGTATCATCATGAGCTGAAAGGTTGCTCTGAGAGGTGAAAGCCATTACTTCAAAACCACCATAAAAAGGCAGACTGCAGTTTCCAGCTGCACATAGGGACAAAAATCTTAATTTCTGGAGACATGTCCTGTGGTCTGACGAAACAAAAATGTAACTGTTCGACCATAATGATAAATGGTACATTTGGAGGGAAAAGGGCGAAGCTTTGAAGCCTCAGAACGAAGCTATTCACAAAGCCCTGATCTCAATCCCATTGAAAATATGTGGGCGGCACTGAAAAGGCAAGCTAAGAAGGCCTACAAACCTGACCCAGTTACATCAGTTCTGTCAAGAGGAGTGGGCCGAAATTCCAGTAAAATATTTAGAAAGCTTGTGGAAGGTTACCCTAAACGTTTGGCCCAAGTGAAACTTTCTCTACCAAATACTAATAAAGTATATGTACATTTTTGACTGATGAAAATTCCATAAAATGTTCCCTCGCTCGATTCTGACATTTAACAAATGCAAAAAAAATCTGTTCATATTTATTGATCTAAAACAGAAAAAGTTTGCTCTGATTTAATGTTTGACAGTAAAGAAAAAAGTGATTTTTTTCTAAAGTGTATGTAAATCTCTGGTTTCAACTGTACAAATACACTGACACTATGATCTTACGCTGGCCACAGAAAATGAATCATCCGTACTCCGTAAAACCTTCCAGGCCTCAGTGTCTTGTGGTATGTTGTTTTAAGTCATATAAATGTCAGTATTCTGGCTCAAGGACTATTTTTTACCACTGGTTTAATTATGTGCTAGTAACTTACCTCTCGCCATAGCCTGTAGCATTATTGATGTCATTTTGTACATTAAGTTATATTTGTATATTTTTGGGTTATACCCATTTTGCTAAGTTATCATAATCGGTCTGAGAAGACCTTTGTTTGTTCTCATCCTGCCTTTTGGAAAGTGAGACGCTGTGTGTGTAGGGCACTTATTTTCTTTTAGGAAAATGTCTATGCCTACCTTGTAAATAGTATACTGTAATCTAAATAAATGTATCATTGAACACTTTGTGTTGGTGTGAATGAACTTTTTACTCCAAACAAGTGTTTTCCCTTTGGTTTCTTCTGTTTTATGTCTTCTGTCTCTGTTCTCATATTGGTCCTTTTGGACAATAAAGGGTTAGTTCACCCAAAATGAAAATCCTGTCATCATTTACTCGCCTTCCTGTTTCAAAACTTTCATTTCAGCTTTATTTCATTAATAGAGCTAGAAGATTTTCATTTTTGGGTGAACTAACTTTACAGAACAATTTACAGCATTGAATATAGAATATACTATAGCCATAGATTAACAAGTATGCACTACTGTGTGCTAGTATGCATTAATGTTAAAATATATAGTAATATCATACACTTAACTGAAAAGTCCAGATGAAGATTTCAATGCATTATTTAAAATATTTCTAGACTTAGCTGATGCATATGTTAACGTGGCATACATATTTTATGCTATTTTTCATTATATTTCTGAATATACATAAACTGATAGATTAAGTGCTTAATAATTTAATTCCATTACGCTTTCGTTGCCTCCCTGTGTCCGTGTAGAGGCGCTATTGTCACTGTCATTAAAGTTGTGACAACGTTATTCAAGAGCAGACGAAAACTACTACGGCGAATGCTTAGTAATTAATATTAATTACATAATATGACGTATTCCTGTTACGTCTATCTCATTGGCTGAGATGCTACCGCTAGTAGGTGGGCGCTAATATGACGAAAAAGGAATTGGCTTGGTGAATCATGAATATTAATTAGGTTACGGACTCTCCCATGTGGTTAGCGCTTAACGTCTGTTTGTAGTAATTAATATACATAAGCCAAACCTTTACCGTAGTAGGATTCATAATTTGTCCAGCGGTCCCAAGCGAGTGTCCTCTTATGGAAGTGCGGTAACACGAGACAATGAGGCTCCGCGTATTCTCCTATGACTGGGATTGTTCAGAGAGCGACAGGCCAACGCGTTACACCGGACAGCACGGAAAACACGACTAACAGGTAGGAAAGCATGATTTTAAAAGTTAATCAGAACAAATACTATGCTATTTATGTCTTCATAGTGACATTATTTGCGTGGGATAAGTTATTCCAAAGGAAGTTATTTGTTCCAAACGTATTTTGAAGTAATTCAAACTCTTTCAAAGTATTCAACAGGAAATGCAAGGGAATTTAAATGAATAAACTATAAAGAACAACAACAATGTTCACAAAGAACGTAAATATGTGCGCACATATGGACACAAATGATGTGGAAATAGCTTACTACAAATCATTGTTTTAACCCTTTCAGTTCCCACGGCTTCCTATTTGCTGTTTACGAGCATAATTAGTAATGATAAAGAAATGTTAGGATTGTTCTTGGCAATGAATCAAGTCAGAGGTATGAATGAGCTGTTTCTAGTTAAGAATAGCTTAAGGTGTGACACATTTGCCTCCTGTTGGCCCCTGATGTCACAGCCAAAGGGCCACACTGATGATATGCGGGTTGTTTTTAGAGACTGAGCGCTCTTTATGAGATAGACTGAGTGCAGGACATAGGTTGGTCACTCTATCCCGGGGAAGCCAATCTGAGGTGAGGTCATAGATTTCAGGGAAGAGTGAGGCATGTGCTGGTAATGTATAAGAAACCAGACCCCATCAACACAAATCAACAACATCAGCGTTTACCACGTTAGAGGTGAAAGACTAACTTGAGTCTAGTCTGAACGTGAAGTACTCAGAAGTGCACTCTTCTTGGATTGGGAAAAAAAAGCTAATTCAACCCGTCTTTGCTGCAACCAGTTGCGTCACACTTAATGGTTAGTTGATGTTAAGAAGCAACAGTAATATCTTGCAGTATGACTAAGTTATGCTTCATTTATAACAACGTTTTGTTTTTGTATTATTGCACATGCATTTTCATAACCTCATAGAAAGGCATGGAAAATAAAATTACATAAAAATTATTTTCATTATAAAAATATATTATAATAATAAAAATACCTTTGTGACATGGCAGGACTTTTAAATTAACTCCAAAAGGCTAATACACACCTTTTTAATTAATGTATTTATTTTTTATTACTTCCAGTTTAGTGACACAAACTTTTTTGGTTCCGAACCCTTTTTTATAAACTTCTATAAAGAATCATGATTTGAAATCGAACCTTATGGACCTAATAAAGCAGCTTTTTCAAAGTTGTAAATAAATATTAATTTAAAATATGCTGTTTAGTTTAGTGTGTGTGCTTGCACAATGTCTGTAATTATTACAATTTATTAACATTTTCAGTTTTTTAAGGAAATCCTACTACCCTATAATTTTCAGTATATATATTGCAGACATATACAGTAGTATATACATATACATACACATACATATAGTATATACATGCAGTATATATATTGTAACCTATTGTAAGAATATGCTAGAGAAATATAGGTGGGCTCTTTTAACGGCAGTGTATTGTACCCCGCACAGGGCCCCTGCCATATCAGAATATAGGAAATACAGAGACCTGGAAAATCATGGAAAAATAATCAGGCCAACACTGTGACAGCACGTTCTAGTTAAGCAAGAGACAAGTTATAAATATCCGGTTTATTGACTGGCTAGTTCTTCAAGCGCTAACAGGCACATTAACAACTGTACATTCATATCAGTGCTTAACTTTGTTATTCCTCAGCGCCCGGTTTAATAAACCATAATGAGTTGAGAATTAAAAACAGATGGTTACGTTTTCCGAATTATTATGATCTCTCCTGCTGTATATTTAAAAGCTTTTTAGTGTAAACAGAAGTTTCAACAGCAATCCAAAACATTGCAGTTGCTGTTTACCCCCAATATCTCTCTCTTTTGTCTATCCTTGTGTTCTCATAATGCATGTAAAATAAGACAGAGGTTTAGCGCTGACAAAAGTGGCAGGAGTCCAGTTGCAGATGTAGCAGAGAGCACCGAAGGCAAATACATGGCAAGTCGTTTTGCAGTTATGTGAACATGGTAAAGGATCACACTGTAAATCACAGACCTCCACTCAACACAACTCTGATTGCATAAGAATCATTGTAATTCATCATCCTTGCATCCTAACATGTATGACTGTAGATGAGATGTCTTTCTACAGTGCTGCAGGAATGAGTTCTTTCTGAGGTTTCTTTGTTTTGTTTTTTTTCGAATAATACCTGAAATGCTTGAAAATGAAGTCTGTAGCTGACAGAAATCTAGGCTATTTTTACATTTTATTATACAACATTACAATACAGTAGTACCTCACTTGTGATTTTTATAAGCTACAGTAATTGTCAGGGAGATTAAACGTCATTATGCCAATCAGGAAAATGCAGTCTTGTGTTTATACTGGCAAACTATTCAAACTCAAAAGTTTCCAGCTTGTAGAGATGAAATAAAATAGAGTTTAAATAAAGACTGTTGACACTGAAGTCATGTGACCCTGGTGTAGTTTATAGCATTTATTGCTTGACTACTTTGAATTAGACTACCTTTTATTTTTATATTTCCAGTGTTCGTTTTATAAGAGTAGTATATTGTTATGAACTTTAGACATTTTTAACTTCTTTTTACCTTTAATATATATATTTGTTCAGTGTTGCTTTTAATATTTTTAGTTGTACAGATGGACAGTGATAATAAAGCCAGTGGAAAAATCTTGTTGGTTTTATGTCAGAGGGAACCAGGCAGTAACTTTGCAGTGACAGGCATTTGGCCCTACAGCAATCTAGTTTGTGTTTCAAAGTATTGGAGGTAAATGTTTAGAAAATAAACACACACACACACACAATTAAACAATCTTTGCTTTACAGGGGTCAAAAAACTATAACTAATCAATCAGCATCTTTCCCTGTAAGACCTGCCCACACAAGAAGCTTGTATCAACACAACTAAAACAACACAAAAAGAAAACTTAGGCCGATACGATACAAATATTTGTTGGTTTTAAAATCCAATATTCTGATATATCGGCTGATATATATATATATATATATATATATATATATATTTTTTTTTTTTCAGAAACGTGCAACAAAACATTAACACATTTGACTAACATTAGTTATTTGTAGTTGTAGTTATTCGGAGTTTTAACTAACATAACAGAACAGAACAGAGGAACATCAAAATATATTAAAGTTCTGAAAAATACAAACTTAAGATATGAAATGTAAAGTCTGTTAAACAAAAACACAAAAACAACAACAACCAAATCAAATGATAGTTTGGAAAATGCCTAATACCGGCCGATAATGTCGGCCTGCTGATAAATGGGTCGGGCTCTACTTAGAAGTAAAAATAAAAACTCTTGCAGCACAAATCCTCATCAGCAAAAAGTCCAAATTCGAAAGTATTATAATTCTCTTTATTATTTAAAAAAATGTCATTTGTCACGTTGTACTGATCAATTCATTGGCCGAAATGTATATATATATATATATACAGCTCTGGAAAAAAATAAGAGACCACTGCAATTTACTCCTAAATCAGTATCTCTCTGAGTATGACAAGTATTGCATGCCAGTCTTTGTTAAATTTCTACACAAACATACTTTTTGAGGTTTTTTGAGGTACTTATTTGGTGAGCACCTGAATCCAGTTGTATTTAACGGGAAAATTATAAAGAGCACTGCTGTAATCAACACTATCCTAAACAGTGAAAAGAAAGGTTTTAAAAGGCCTCAATCCTAGCTTTACTGGCACAAGGATTCAGTCAAGCTTCAAGTTGCTTCTATCCTTTATATTTTAAAGACGGCAGTTCACAAAAAATGAAACAAAGGTGCATTGCTTTGTATTGGTGGTGTAAGAATAAAACCCAAAAGAAACAGATTTCTCTGCGGTCGTCTCTTTTAATTTCCAGAGCTGTATATATATATATATATTAATTAGCTTTTTAATAGCTTTGTTTCTCTCTTTCTTCAGCCACAGTGAATGTCAGTATGAGATGTCGTCCCTCAGCGCTAGCTTCGTTCAGATCCGTTTCGATGATGTCCGCTTCTATGAGAACTGCGGCGGTGGGAGTTTTGGGAGCGTGTACCGGGCACACTGGATCTCACAGGACAAAGAAGTAGCTGTCAAAAAACTGCTGAAGATCGACGCTGAGGTTTGTCAGACTTACAATATGTGATTTAGATGAAGTCAAATTAATTTTATTCTATACCCTACACACTGTTTCAGAGCAGCTTTACAGAAAATCATGATGTTTATACTAATAACTAATTCCTAAGTTAGCGGATTAGAGCTGGACGCCAAAATAGTTAACATTTTGCAAGAATACAAAAAATGAAGCAATTTAGATTAGCTATTGCTTGTATTGCTTTACTACATACATGTATACGTATATTATGAGTCCTGTTTGAAGTGCATAAGAGATCTGTTGATGCACAGTATGTTTAAAAGTGGAAATATGCATTATATGCAAAAAGAAAAAGTATATAAAATCTGCATGTCTTAGTATTCACTATGCATGTAGGCAAGCAATACTGAGATGACATACTGGTAAGTTATCAATGATCTAAATGTTGAGAAAGCCGGACCGGGTATGTGTGCGCACAGCCAGTGTTACATCATACTTCTGTATTCCACCCATCTATCCATCAGACTTGTTTATTGTCATTAGAGAGGGGGAATGTAAGGGTGTAGTTTTTCATGAACATCTCTTTTTTACTCTTCATCTCTCCCCTGCCTTTCTCTGTTTCTCTTTGTCTAAAGTAAATTTGATATACTGTAAGTGTAAAATGTAGCATCTTTATGTGGGTTTGCAGGCGGTGTGTGTTACTGTCAGTATTAATGCACGCTCAGCAGAACTGACAGAGACTGTTCCACTGTTTACTGGAGTTTAGCAGCTTTCCTGGCTGAAGCCATTCAGTTTGAGTCCCAGCGGACATGTCCCACAATACTGCTAATGGCTCCGTGTTCACGCACATTTCTAGCGTAATATTTGACCTCGACATACTGTAATGAAAAAATAGCTTTATGACATTGATGCAGCACTCATTTGAGCCTGAGTGTTTGACTGCAGTCTGTGACTTTTTTCCCTCACCTCATCCAGGCTGAGATTCTGAGTGTCCTGAGCCACAAAAATATTATTCAGTTCTATGGAGCCATTCTGGAAGCCCCCAACTATGGCATTGTCACAGGTAATATTAAAATGTGGTCTCTTTTTGTTTCGTAACCAGTTGATCAGTGTTGTCTCTTTAAATGTTCATAAAACAAAGAAGTCCATAGGTATGTCTCTCAGTCATTGTTCAGATCTCTAGACGCAAGGCTCCTATACAGTATGAAAAAGTGTGGAATTTTAGTCATTTCCAGGTCAGGATATCTTGTTTACTAATTTTTTCTGCCAATTCTGAGATTAGAATTTTTTTTACATTTTTAAATTCTGGGAAAAATTGCGTAACACACTCATATATTTCATTGCAGAAACAAAAGCAAAATGTGTGGGATGCAAGGTCAGGATTCAGACAATAAAAGTCAAATCTGTGAGATATAAAGAAAAAAAAAGTTGATTTAAAATCCCAGTTTGCAATTCTTGAAAAATTGTGAGATAATTTGGTCTACCCCGCAATTGTCCTTATTCTGTTTTTTTTTTCTGAATGAACACAAGGCACATATTTTCATTACGCGAAAAAAGCTAATTATGAAGTATATTAGATTTCTTTTATTTATCATTTCATCAGTAGATTTATAGTAAAGCTAACACTGTGTATTAAAATATATTATCGTATACATATATTATAATATATAATAGTTACTGCAATATTTTTAAGATAAATGTAATGTGACAACATTTTTTACAATAGGAAATTTAAAAATGTAAAATGTTTGCAGCGATGCAGTAGAAATGTATCAAACAATCCGGTAGTTTTAAACAAAAGCTTCGTATTGAACTTCGGTCTGAAATTTGATTCCACCATACGCAGACAGCATGTAAAATACATGTTAAATCAATTATCAGATGTTAAATCTTTGATTATTTTATTCCTAAGCTATGCCCCTCGTGTAATATCACCACTGCTTATTGCCATGTTGTTGTGACTGTAAAAAGCTTTGTGGGTAATCAGGGTGTGAGGATAGTTTATCAACAGGACAGACACACACTTGCATGCTTGCACAGTTGTCTTGCCATTTTTTTAAACATCCTATTGTGATCTTTGTCTCCAGGGATGTAAATGCGCTTATGAGCAGATTTATGTGGCCTAATCATTTCTCAAGAGCATGTCTTTCAGTGGCTTCGTCAGCTGGGTATTCAGTAAATCTAACGGTTGTGCATGTTGTCATCCTCTTACTCCTACTGCCAGCTTCTGCTCCCTGTGTGTCTGTGGATGTGTGTGTGTGTAAATAGGGAAACCCTGAGTGTGCTAAGCTGTGTTTGAATTCACTCGAGGGTTGGTGATAGATGAGCTCATGTGGTGATTGACATCTTGACAGCTTTTTGCTTCTTCAGCTTGTCTCTCTCTCTGCTTCTTTGTACTGGTTATAATAAAAAGCAATACACACAAATGAGTCTGTTTTGTTCGGCAAGGATGTATTAAAGTGACTGTAGTAAAGATTCGTATTTCAAATAAATGCTGTTTGTTTAAACTTTCTATTCATCCAAGAATGTTTTCAACATGTGCGTTGAGCAGCAAATCAGCATATTATAATGATTTCTGAAGAATCATGTGATACGGAAGACTGGAGTAATGATGCTGAAAATTCAGCTTTGCATCTCATTTTAAAAAAATATATTCAAATAGAGAAAGTTGTTTTAAATTGTAATAGTATTTCATGACATTAATGCATTTTATTTTAAATTATAAGCAGCCTTGGGGAGCATTTAAAAAACATTAAAAAATCATATTGAGCTCACAATTTTGTGGTCTAAAAAAATGAAGCTATCACCTACTATATATCAGCTCCACAACATTTAGTTGACACATGTGGTGATATGTTTATGTTTTGCATGTTTGTATTGTAGAATATGCCAGCAGAGGATCACTGTATGAATATTTGTCCAGTGCTGACAGTGAGGAGATGGATATGGATCAAGTAATGACCTGGGCGATGGATATTGCTAAAGGTATGTGCCTGTATGAATACATGTGTTTATGTAATGAGCTCAGTCACATTTTCCTCATGAGATAATAGCTGTTTCTGTGATTTGTTTCTCTGTAGGAATGCATTATTTACATGCCGAGGCCCCTGTGAAAGTCATTCATAGAGACCTGAAGTCAAGAAATGGTGAGTTCTTAGCTGTGCTGTGAGCAATATCACATGCAAAAAAAAAAATGCAAACATGACGATAATACGGTTTTCTTTTCTCTCCATTAGTTGTGCTAACAGCAGAAAATGTATTAAAGGTATGCTTCCTGTTTTTATTCACATCTAAATATTCGTCATTAAATAAGTAGTACTTAAACTGTGCTCAAAATATCAATTTCAATCATAATGCATTTTGTTTGTGTCAGATCTGTGATTTTGGAGCATCTAAGTTGGTTTCTCACACAACGCACATGTCTCTGGTGGGCACCTTCCCTTGGATGGCTCCTGAAGTGATCCAGAGTCTGCCCGTCTCAGAAACATGTGACACCTACTCGTATGGCGTGGTCAGTACTTATATTAGTAGTTTGCATGTGCTGTGATCATGTAATAAAAGATGTTAATAAACTGGGATAGTTTAGAATTTCAATTCTGTAAGATGCAAATGACTTCTTTGTTTCACAAAGGGACTTTTGAAGATTTTTAAGGCACACTACTTTTATACTTTTACTCAGCAAGGATGCATTATAATTAATAAACAAGGGGTCATATGATGCTATTTCAAATTTTCCTTTCTCTTTTGAGAGGTACAATGATTAAAGTTTCAAAACCAAAGAGATATTCTTTATAAAACTTATGACACACCCCTAAAACGTCTCGCAACAACTTTTCGACATCACAGAGTGGGTTTATTTTTAAACACTGCCCAGATGTTTAAGCAAAGAAAGAAGGCGGAGCTATTATTCTTGCTGTAGTGTTAGCTGGACGTGCTGTGTAAGTGTCTTTGTGTAAGTTAGTGTCCCATAACAGTTCAACACAAATATTAGAGTGTGTTCAGCGGATATGCGAAGAATGGACTCTTAAAACCTGCAGAGTAGTCTAGGCTGTCTGTGCAAAGAGACTATAAAGTACACTAATTATACCTCTGCAAGGACAGTCTGGCACTTCTGACTCACAACCTTTAAGTAAGTTAAGTTTTCTTATTTAAATCGCCTGCTACTTTCTATTCAAACACAAGTTTTGAGCAGACAAGAGCAGTGCTAGTTTGTCATTTCTCCGATCACAAATGCAGACATGGTGTTATGTTTATGAGGCAACGCAATGCATGGGAAAAAAAATACCGTCAAATACCGTGACATCGATATCATTTAGAAAAATACCGTGATATAAATTTTTCACTTTCATTTTATGGAAAAGAACAACCAGGACTTTTCACTAAATATTGTATTCTGTTTTTGTTTGTTTTTTTATGTGAGTTTGTGTTTTATGGTTTAAATAGATAGATAGATATGTACAGTATATACACACGGCTGTTGTGTATGTAGGCATGCTTGACTGTCTGAATCAACCGTTATTTCAAACACAGTCTGCATAAACTGCATTCCAACTGTTCACCCATACATGTTTTGTTTGTGGAGTATGGCAGTTTTGTTCTACAGAGTGATGCCAGGACATCCGTATATTTATTGTTTGATTTGTGGTTGGTGTTACAGGTACTGTGGGAGATGCTGACCAGGGAAGTGCCATTTAAAGGTTTTGAGGGTTTGCAGGTGGCCTGGTTGGTGGTGGAAAAACATGAGGTACTACACAGTATCCCACAATCCCTCAGTGTTCTTAACAGAGGAATGTTATTACTGTACAACCTCCACATGAATGTAATGTTAGTGTAGTTACATTAAGTTTTAAAGTCAGTTTTGCTATGAATATGTCTGTCATATAGGCCGTGTCCATAGTTGTAGTAGTTAACTTAGGCTAACTATTTTCCAGGCTTTGTCCCAAAACGTTGTGAACTGCCTTCAGCCGCATCCTCACTTTATTTGAACCTCTGTTTTAACCTTGCATGTCTATGCTCACAGAACATTTTCATTTATCACATTTTGTTGAATTGTATCATGATTTAAATAAGAGTGTGGTTCTCTTAGATCCACCCATCCGGTCTGTGATCCTAAGTGACATAAATAGGCAGCAAATAGTTTAGCAAACAATGGATTTCACAACAGTGTGTTTACTGCCAGCATGCTTCCAGACCAGTGACATGATAGATGATACAAAATAGCCAACCTCAGTTAGACTGAATGACCGAATGATTTTGTAGTACATTAAGAATCACTAATTCTCTTACTAGCTTTTCACATGCATTCATTTTTTTATTTGGGTTTGACTGAACCCAAGTAAATTTCATATATATTTCATATAACGCATGCATTATACCCAGTTTCCATGTTGAGAATTGGAGAACTGGTCATTTTGTCATAATGACAAATCTATAAAGAAAGCTGACGTATAGGGCAAAGATGTAAACAAACATATGCACATTCTTAGTATACATGTATTCATATGCATCCTGGAAACTGCCCATGTGTACAAGATATTCTCAAGTCTGATTGAGAAAATAGTCCATTTCCATTGGTTTACTCCAATTCTCCTAATCCGATGTAAAAATGTAAATTATACATAATGCAAAAAGGACTTTACTAAGCAAAGCAAAAATGCTGATTAACTTTTAGGACAGATTTTGCATTGACACCTAATAATAATTATTTGGATTGGTATGTTTCTTGTTCTTGCTGTGGGTAACAGAACAGTATGATCATGGATTCCATTGCTTGCTTTAGTTGGTTATTTATAGTGGCCTGATCTAGAGGCTTCACACAAGAACCCCTGCAACTTTTATTGAGCTCTAGCCTACATTACAGAAAGTTAAGATATATCGTGGTTCTCTTCGTGTTTGCAGAGAAGCCGTCAGGTGAGTTCGACCACAGTGGTTTTAGTGCTGTAAGGGGCATGAAGGAAACCTTTTTAGATAAACATCCCAGTCTGAGACCGAGAAAAGGGAGCAAGGACTTATAAGAGAAAATGTTGGCGAGGGGGAGTGGGAGAGGTCAAAAGATGGATGAAAAGATATTTTGGTTTATGTTAAACTCCCAGCGGGAAGGAGCAGTTTCCATTCTCTCGTGGGCTCGTGATTATGCGGTGTGCCAGTGCTGTTTGTCAGATCTAATACTGTGCAGCTATTGCTATTGGACGAGCCACTTGGACAGTATTAGATTCCTACATGTGTGGCTTATCAAAAGGGATTGGACAAGTCTCCATTACAGCATCTCTCCTCACATGCTCTTAAAGTTCCATTATCTTGAGTGAGAACTCAGTTTTATCACTTAGCAGTGTAAACAGCGCCCATGTAAGAGCTCTTTGTTAATCCTTATATACTGCTTATTATATATCAGACCCTTTGAAAACAGTGATATACGCTCCATTTGAGTTGTGATGTAAACTTAGCCCAGAGGAACGCTTTGCGGCAGTTGCTTTCGGGAGCTTAAACCGGACTCGTGCTAAAATTAGAGTTTTATGTAATGCCTGCTATAATGGGTTTTTGAAATGGATTCTAATGTGTGTTCATGCGCCTGTGGTATTTGTGTGGGTTATGTGTTCCAGAGGCCGACCATTCCCAGCAGCTGCCCCGCCAGCTTTGCAGACCTGATGAGATGCTGCTGGATTGCAGAGCCCAAGGTAGGACAGAGCCGACATTCAGCTCATATGATGATTCACTGGAATACTGTAAACTGTTTACATTTAGTCATTCAGCAGATGCTTTTATTCAAAGAGACTTGCATATGAAGGAACATCAGCAGCAGCCGTTCCTTCAAGTGAAGTCTTGGTGAAAACAAGTCATGAACACCTTCACACCGAGCCTGAAATAACATGAAATATCATTCTACATTGTTCTCTTTTTGGAGAATTTGTGGATTTATTATGTTTATGTGCAAATTGTGCCATTTATTTTTACTGACCTTAGTGTAAACCTCAGATTTCTGAAATATTTAATAGTGTGAGAGGTATTTTGTGTCTGAGGTTTATGACCTTACATTTTAAGAGCTAAGTGACCAAAAAAAGGAAAGTGCATTCATTTTAATGAATGCTTGAAGTCCAACCTTGATTTAGTTGGTGTATTACATTGTGCCGAAGGATGACCTTAATAAACAGGCTCTTTCATCTCCAGGAAAGGCCACAGTTCAAAAAGGTCCTGAGTACCCTAGAGACCATGAAAAATGACAGCAAACTGCCGGGCCAGTGCAATTCCTTCTTACATAACAAAGCAGAGTGGAGGTACGTACAGTCCAGAACCTGCTGGCAACTTTTTTTGGATTTATATATATATGTATGTGTGTGTGTGTGTGTGTGTGTGTGTGTGTGTGTGTGTTATATGGACACACTATCTAATTATTATATAACAATTACTCAAAACAATTAATCAATCGCCAGTTTTACACAACTTAGAAAAATTAAAAACACAAAAACATAAAGCGTTAGTTAAAAACCCAAATATGAAACAGGAATTAAATCTGTAAGAGCAATGAACAATGTGGAAATTACTAAAATAAAATGATTTCAGTTTGTCTATTGATTCATAGAAACCAGCAAAACATATGTGCACCTTATTGTACACTTGAATGTTAATGTAATGGACACCTGTGAGGAGTTTTAAATGTGAAATATGAAGGTTTTTTTGTGCTGTCAAATGATTAATCGTGATTAATTGCATCAAAAATAGGTTTTTGTTTACATAGTATATATACAGTATATGTTTGTACTGTGTATATATATATATAAATACACACCCATGCATGTACAGTTGTACATATTTAAGAAAAATCTTATGTATAAATTATATAAATAAACACGCACACACACACACACACATATATATATATATATATATAATATGTAAATACATGCAAATATTTTCAGTTTATATTTTTGTATTTATGTATACATAATAAATATGCACAGTACACAAATATGTGACCCTGGACCACAAAACCAGTCGCTGGGGTATGTTTGTAGCAATAGCCAAAAATACATAGTATGGGTCAAAATGATAGATTTTTATTTTTGGCCAAAAATCCTTAGGATAGTAAGTAAAGATCGTGTTCCATGAAGATATGTTTGAGTATCAAATTTATGAGGAGCTGTAGTATAATCATTTACAGTAAGAAAAAAAAGTCTAGGTTTAGTCTGGGTTACAACTCGTAGAGGTATGAGTTGCAAGAGCAAAAACACAAATGAATGCTCGGCTCGAGCAGAGCTGCAGTGCATGTCAGAAATGAACTGAGAGGAATGGAAAAAGAGAGCGAGGAGAAGAAGGGGGAGGAAGAGGGAGGGTGAGACATTCTGGAAACGCTCCTCATGAGAGTGGTAGAGAAATCAATTCTAGCAGGAGGGAAGTTTTGAGAGTGTGTGTGGAGAGATTTTGGCAGGGGCTGATATGGCTTTGAGGGCAAAAGGGTTGAGGAGGGGGGCATTCTGGCCTTCCTTTACATACCTGTTTATAAATAGCCACTCTAAAGGCTTTGTGTGAGGCTTGTATTGTTTAGCGTACAGCACCCCCTGCTGGCACAGATAGGAATCGCAGGCAGCTGGTGGGGTTTTTTTTTAGGTCAAAGGTGCATTTTGAATTGCCAATAATGATAATTCCATGTTTTTCCTGTGTCTTCTCTTTGTAAGGTGTGAGATAGAGGAGACGCTGGAACGCTTGAAGCAGCTGGAGAGGGAGTTGAGCTGTAAGGAGCAAGAGCTGGAGGAAAGAGAAAGGAGACTGACAGAGTGGGAAAACAGACTTATGGAAAGATCCAGATCCTGCACTCCTGTGAGTCCTCATCGTTCTGTGCTCAAAATAACAACTCATTTTGCAAGCACACTTCTGCATACTGTGCCCTACATACAATTGCTACCCAGAATGGCAGAGATTATTAATGTTACAGTATTACATTACGAGCTGGTTTGATGCCTCTAATGGCCATTCACCTTTATGGAGTGGGCATATTTGCACAACTATTAACAACAATGGGTATGCTCCAATATGCCTCTCGAGATTGGACAGATGAAACAGACAAACTCAAAACTTACTCAAAACTCTGACTGAGTCACATTTTTTTCCAGACGCTAGGACCCATTTCTCAATACTTAGGTCACTTTTGCAAAACTCTTCACACAATTCTCCTAACCAAGTTTCAGCTCGGCAAAGCAGTTCATTTCACATTCAACATGCACTACAACTACCAAAACACCTTATTCAGCTCTCAAATGAATTCATTCTTCCAGAACACAGGCAAAGGTCGACAGCCGACAAACACACTTTGTCACCCACAAAACCATGAAATAAAAACACTATCAACATGCAGCATTATAAGGGGTTTTCTTGTGTAAAACAAGGACACATCTCTGTTTATAATTGCAATAAATATTGTTTA
>JAUCMT010000114.1:2728474-2749835 GCA_032357475.1 Enteromius thamalakanensis
GAACCCAGAGCCAGTGCCACCACCAAAACTGTGGAAGATCAGGAAGCCCTGGAGCCCAGTGCACTGATCAGCCTGCAGGATTACATGAGTTATTTCTACAATCACTAGCAAGGATTGTTCTACTACTGTAGATCCTAATGAAACACCCAAGATAAAGCCACCTTTGAATCCCTAGATTGTCTTACCAGTTTGCGAGTCCTGTCCAGCACCAGGTCAATGATCTCTTTGCCAATGGTGTAGTGCCCACGGGCGTAGTTGTTGGCAGCATCTTCTTTACCAGTGATCAGTTGCTCAGGGTGGAACAGCTGGCGGTAGGTACCTGTGCGCACCTCATCTGGAAAATTCAAATGTCATATATTCATGTCAGATTACTCTTAAAATGATGCATTCTACATTGAGGGAAAAAAACTAAGACACTTCTTCACTGTAGAATTAAATTACACAAAGAGAATCAGTTTCAGTACCAATGACAGTGGGCTCCAGATCAACAAAGACAGCTCTAGGAACATGCTTTCCAGCTCCAGTCTCACTGAAGAAGGTGTTAAATGAATCATCACCCCCGCCAATCGTTTTATCACTTGGCATCTGACCATCTGGCTGGATCCCGTGCTCCAGGCAATACAACTCCCAGCATGCATTGCCCATTTGCACACCTGCCTGGCCAACATGGACTGAGATGCACTCACGCTAGGGTGTAAATGAGATGTATGTTTAAATCTACTAAAAATAATGTCTCTTGGGAAAAAGTAGCTTTCTATTTAAATTTTCATAACAAAAACCTAAAAATAATCCAAATTTAGAAAAAATAATTGTTGATAAAAGTATACATGAAAACAAATAACATTCATTAAAAGTCAAATACATTTGTTCAGTATTATAAATAATGAAAACATTCTACCATTGTTGAACTTTCCTCTGGCCGCCGTCAGGAGTCCGGTTGAGAAATGTTGTGTATGTTCTCTGTGAGGTTCTCATCACTATATAAAGAGCAAGCTGATGCTACGGCAACATGGTTTGTTGTTGGCAACTTAAAGGGTTAAGTGCAATTATGTGAATGTCAATCATAAATGACCGCGGTGCACAGAACAAACACGCCTAGTCACGTCCCAGTGGTTCTTGTTTCCTGCAAAAGAAACACTATAACAGGCCAACACTCACCCACAGCCATTAATATTTAACTATGCACTGGTAGATCACATCTTAGGTGAGGTTTATTGTAACACCAACATAAGAGCCATCTAAAAACTTAAAGGAATAGTTCACCAAAAAATAAAAATTCTTCATTTACTCACCCTCAAGTAGTTATAAATCTGTATGAATTTCTTTGTTCTGCCGAAAAACAAAGTAAGGTATTTTGAAAAAAGTTTGTGACCAGGCTGTTTTGGGTCACCACTGACTTCCATAGTATTCTTTTTTCCTACTATAAAAGCCAACAGTGACCCAAAACAGACTGGTTACAAACATTCTTCAAAATATCTTCCTTTATGAAATTTATACAGATATGGAGCTACTCGAGGGTGAGTAAATAATGACAGTTTTCATTTTTGGGTGAACTTAGTCTTTTTTCCAACAGCATTGAACCTTTGACACATTGTGATCAAACCCTTAACTCTAAAGGCCTGTTCACACTAAGAATGAAAACGATAAGAACAACTAATGATGACTATATTAGCTTCCATGCCAACAGACAATAACATTATTTTTACTCTAAATGCTTAAAAGTCGAATGTATCTTTATTGGCTCTTACCGTAGTCAGTAGAAACTGTAAAAAGAAAAAATCGCTATTGAATCAATATTAAAACTTTATGTAATTAGTGTTATAGTGTGGACTTCATTTACTTGGAATTAGAGCAATTTTTAAAGCATTGAGCTAATATTATAAATATTGAAACGTAGCATGCAAATAACTTGCACTGTTTTTAATAGAGCATTTTGTTTGTTTGTTTTTGTTTTTACTGCTCTTCTCCATGTGTTTTAGTGTTTTGTGCATTTATCCAGTTGCACTCAAAGTATACTAACAGCCAAATCTATATTGTCTTTGTTTCTGTCTCTAAGTGGTGTAAACTATCCCCAACTCACCAAAGCTATTGCTATGTAATATCTGTACACTAATTAAGTCTTTTAACTATTGTTAACCGGCTGAGTAGCCATGGAGCCCAGGAACAAACATTTCTCATCTGATCCCAGACGGTTCCCTTGACAAAAGATGCACAAAAACATATAATCAAATTAGACTGGGGAGGCCTAGATCTACAGTATGTAAATCTGAGCTGTTTCAACTGAAAGAAACTTGCACTGACTGATCTTAAATCTATAATTTTGTCTCGAGTTACACACCAGTAATGCTTTTTCTAGGGCAAATTTATAAAACGTTACTCAAACGCTCCAATTGAACTATGGCCTAATCCTGGCTTAGACTAAGCCCTGTCTACCGGGCCTTTCTGTTAGTCAATAAATGAAGTCAGTTTACTATTATATTAGTTAGTAATATCACATATGTCCCATAACAAACTTGGATTTAGGATGTGAAATGAACAAGAGGACGCTATATAACTATGATTTTAATTTTAATATGATTTAATATGATGGCTTCTTGACAGGGTGTTTCTTACAGAGAACTGCATGTTAAGACAGAACATCCAAAGCTACCAAAATGCTGCAGGACATTTTCTCTTTCTGACAAAGAGTATATATAGTTCATGTGAAATATCTCAGTTTTAAATATCCGAACTTTCACCATTCAGATATTTGGAGTCACTTTAACATTCACACATTTTTCATTCACATGACTAGACTAGACCTCCTGCAGCTGTTTGCTCAAAGGCCTGATAAATACTTTAAAATTCTAAACCGATTCAAATATAGAGCTTTCCAGGTAAGATATGTAAACAGGTCAGAGAGAGAGATATTATATAAACTCTAGATTTACACAGTACACGCTGACAATACATAGGAGTTCACAAAATAGCAGCTAATTTGGAAACACTGTTTTTGGCAAAAGCAGACTCCCTGTGTATTTGATATCAGATTAAGAATTAAAACAGGGGCCTGATTTCGTAGAATTTCAACCAATCCATTTTAACCAGGTGCTAAATGTGCTGAATACTGAATATAAGTTATTGCCATTTCTCAGCGATGCAGTGTCATTATTTATCCTGATTTAATTCACATAGAAACAGAGAAGAAAGAAAAAATGAAAAAGAGTCGCTAGTGTACATATTTCTATTGAAAATGGCAGTGGTAATTCATCAAATGACAAGAGAAGACAGTTCAGGCATATAACTAGATCCGGGTACAGATGAACACTTCCTTTGCCATGATCACAGTAGTGGAATGATACTGAGTAAAGTATGCAAATCAATCTTGCTCAGACATTCAGTGTTTCCACCCTACTGTTGTATCAGTGCATCACAGGCTACATCTTCCCAGATCAACATGAAAATCTAAATTTCTTATGTTTTTGACATGATTTTCTATTTTAAATATTAGCAAGATCATGAAAATGAGATATGTATGATCTTCTCCAGTCCTTTAAGAATGAAGCTTTTGTGCACCCGTCTAAAAGGAAATATAAAACATTCATGCAACCATAACAAATGCTGTTTAAAGATTTTAAAATACATTGCAAAATGTTTTTCAAGCTAACCGTGGTTCATACAGTACAATACAGTGGTTTGTCCCATTGTATAATTTCCATAAGCTTTGGTGCCATATACCTGAAGACATTTATAACATAAATATAATGACGTTTTTGATCATAAAAGTATTGAGATGAACCCCTCACATGCAGTGCAGTGCTAGAAACCCTATCTAGGGAACAACATGTTAAACTACTGTAAGGGTTAAAGGGGCTCTACATGTACAGGAGACTCTAGAGAGTCTTTTGTCCCTGATTTTAAAGTCAAGAAGAAATGGAGTTTGCATTACCCACTTATCTTCCTGAAATATGGCATATTTATGAATACTGCACTTCAGGCCATACTGACACAGATTGCTTTTTTTCCACCAGATATTTTCCCTTTAGTACAAATAGTGTATTACATTTATTTACACGTTGTGTAGAGCATCTATCACTCTTTGCACTTGGATACAAGATGCTATTTGTTTCTTTTTATACTTGGTGAAAATCTAACACAGTTTTTTTTTCCAATATGTGGAACAAGCACTGAGACAGTGATTTCATGCTGACTTTAAGCAATAGAGTCAAAGATTTCACTGTAATTCACTGATTGCCGTGTGTCATGTTCAGCATTCTGATGCTTTATATCTTCCCAAAATGGCCGTTGACAGAGGCATCGTTTATTTTTGAAAGTCTGCGGAGCTTGTTCTTGCAGGGTTGCCAGATCCACTTATTATCAGCGTATGTGGGATTATGGCTTCGCTCATTAAGTGATCCAGTTTATGTAGACAGGTGCAGTTTACAATATTTTGTCTTATTACCAATATAAATTATTTGGATTTATTTGCTTGTTCTTGTTTGCTGTTTTTTTCCTGGCAACATGTATAACTCAAGATCTCATTCTATGTGACTTTTTTGTTCTGTGCATAAAGCAGAGCAACATATTTAAACGCATCATTAACATCTAATTGTTCTCTTCAGTTGTATACAAACTGTGAAGAAGTTTTTAAATGTGTCTGTCACTCCTGTAAGTGACTGAACTGTGTGTACAGACCAGGATTAGGCTGTAAAGGCTGAACTGACGAGCGAGTTTGGCTGCACTGTGTATGTAGCCCATGTTGCTTCATGAAGTTGTGTAAAGCATGCTGCTGCAAATATCAGCTAATGCTTTTTACTGTTTATTTTTTTACCCCATTTCTATAGAATAGTTTTTATTTGCTTGAGAAGCCCTTGTTTCTGTAGATGTTTTATAAAAAATGTTATCACAGTAAAGTGGTGAGAAACGAAGTATAAGGACAGGTGATTCTGGGAGGGCTGTTCCGCTCACACTTTCTGGGTGAAGTTTTCAGGGAAGACTCCTTTAGATAGGAGGTTTTTATTCTGAAGCCAGTGTGACTCTTTTACTCCCATTAACCAGCCGTCATCCTGCACACACAAACAAAAAGACAATGAGTCATTGTCCGATTGTATGCATGCATAACTATGGGTGCCATGACTGACCTGTTCATCTTGGTTGGCAAAGGGAAGCACAAGCACAATGTCACCAGCCTTCAGATCAAGTTCATCGCTGTCTGTTGCTCCGTAGTCATGCATCACTTTCACCTAACAAAAATGATCTAAGTGAATTCTCTCTCTTTATGTGTGTGTGTGTTCCTTTGAATCACCATTCAGAAATGGGGGTTAGCAAGATTTTATAAAAATATGTTTATGTACAGTGTTAAAAAAGAATTAATGTCAAATAGGAATACAATTATTAATATAAAAAATTCAAATAATTATAATAAATTATAATAAATGTGTGTATCATTTGTCAAACTGATATAAAAGTTCAAAATAAAAGTTTGTGTTTACATGTGTGTGTATACTGTGGATATTTGATATATGTATATATAAATACAATATTTGTATATGATTTATATATATTTGTATATATATATATGTGTGTGTGTGTTTAATACATACATATAAATAAAAAAAGTACACACATATTATGTAAAAACAAACTTTTATTTTGGATGTGATTAATAGCAATTAGGCCTAATCAATTTGACATTATATATACTGATATATTATATATAATCAAATACTGTACATTAAAATACACTGATGTATTAATATAATATAATAAAAACTACTATTGTATACCTATGTTACCTTGGGTTTTCAGTGCATCTTACCTTGTAAAGAACAGATGGAGGAAGCTCTGCACCTGATGAGCCGTTTGTCACTGTTGGCGCTTCATTCTAAATACCAAGAATAAAGAGAAACACCTTAATTATACCTGATCAACTCAACACAATAAAACAAACCTGTAACATATAGAACAGACATTTAACATGACCACGGTGGAAACCTGCAACACCCACAGAACAACATGATCTACTTCTCATCCCTCCTAACTCTATGACCTTACTCCACAACACAACCAAAATGAATCTTGTTCCTCTTACACTTTGAAGCTCCTCCCACTGAGGCGGCTCTGACTCCGCCTCCCAAGCCTGAGCTGCACCACTGTCCCAGTTAGTATCTGGGTCTTGGATTTGCCCTACCTGGGACCCTTCCTCGCCCCAGCGCTCCGCACCATCATCCTCCCAGTCTGGCTGCACAGGTGCAGCTGTTTCACTGCCCCAGCCAGACTGCGCAGACACGCTGTCCTGCTCATCCCAGCTGGGAGGTTCATACGGCTGTATGGCAGGAGCCAGCTCATCCTCCCACTGAGGAGCCTCGTACGGCTGTTGGACAGCTTCTTCATCTGAGTCCCACTGCTGGGAGGGGTCTGCAGCCGGGGTCTGATCAGGCTGGGATGGGGAGGAAGGGTCGCCAGGGTTGGATTTAGGGAGGTAAAATACATGGCGGGACAAAAAAGGCCAGGCAATACGGCAAAAGGTGCAAATGATTCGCAAGAAAAAGGGAATAAATGAAGGAAAAGATGAAGAGATGTGAATTATGTGATTATGATTAACTTTATTCTAAACACCCAATTTTTTTTTTACATTTTATTGTTATTTTTTGAAGCAGTATTTTGAATTAGCTTTTCATCTAAATGTATATTTTTTTCAGATTTATTTGTGTTAAGAAAAATGGCAATTACAATACATAATTTATTTAATTTAATTAATTACATTTTTAACAGTACGAATCTTGTAAGTCCAAATATATGGCCGAAAATAAATCGGCCATATAATAATAATAATAATAATAATAATAATAATAATAATAATAATAATAATAATAGTTTATCAGGTAGCAAAATTTACACACACACTATACTAAAATTTTGTTTCTGCAATGGATGTCTGTTTTCAGCTCCAAAATCAACTGACCTGAGCTGGCTGAACACCAGACATACTGTGACTATTTAAACTATTGGATTCGGCTAAACGTTTGCTGAACGTCTGTTTGTTTGTGTTTATCAATCTAAAGACTGAAGAGGATTTTCATCCAGAAGCCCCATCAAATGGCACTTTCTGGCTCTTTGAGTGCACTGCTGTGATCAATCAGACCACAAGAAGATTATGTCAAGAGAGATCTGATCCGTCCATCACAAGAGTGCCGGCAGAGCATAAGATCTTACCTCCCATGAATCCCATGAAGCCTCCTTTCACGAGGCAGCACAAAATGAAAGAGTAAGATAAATGAGGGCCATAATAAGTGTGCAAAGTATGTCTGTCAGCATGATTCTAGCAAGAAGAGAGCTCTCATAAACCCACTGACAGGAGCTCATGCTCATAATAGTGTTCAGAGTTTATTATTACAGCAAACATGAGAGGAAAGCATGTGTTAAAGGTGAAGTGATCGGATAGTGGATACTGGAACACCATATACAGGAGAAATAAAAATAATATACAGTAATATTCACAATAAACAAGCCCAGACAGAGTCTATAGACCACATTTGTGCAGAGATTTCAGAGGAAAATTGAGGGAATTCTGTGCAGTGAATATAATCCTGGTAAACTGTGTCAAACAGAGCTGAGGGTAATACAATATAATTAGTAGCTGACAGCAAAGTACAACTTTCCAAAATGCTTGTTACACACTACCATAGAAATGTTTGAGGTTTGTACGTTTTAGTTCTCGTGCTCACCAAGACTGCATATTTTTTATAAAAAAATTCAATGAATCTTTCATAATTTGAATACTATTATTATCTGTTTATGAAAAAGCATTCTAATATGCTTAATATAACTTTTATCATTATTATCAATGTTGAAAACAGCTGTCCTGCATAATGTCTTTTTGGAAACTGTAGCATTTCTCAGGAATCAATGAATATTATTTAGTTGTTCAAATAATAGTACTGACCCCAGACCTTAAAATGGTAGTGTATTTGTTTTTTAATATTTATATTATTTACTTTTTGTCTGTCCCTGGTTCCTTGTTTCAGGAACTAGCAGAAAGCAAGTTAACATGCATCACATGCGAGCAGTTAATGCGTTACATGCTAAACCATTTGTGGCATTTCAGTTCCCCAAAACCCAAAGCGGAAACATGCTAGAAATTTCAGCCCACTTCAAAACTGTTATGCTGAATTCAGAAATGCATATGGCATATTACTTTTACCATATATTTCTATAGCAGAAACACTAGGAGCAGTATGTGGTTCCAAATTCAGCAATTTACCCCTTGCCATCCTGACCCATGGTGTCCTCTGACCCACAGCTGGTGGGCTGGAGCAGCATCCAGATCTAAATCCAGCAGACTACACACTACTGGAGCATTACACTGCTGTGCACAGCACCAAGCACCAGCTTTACTACTGGGACTTGTTGGAATTATGGGTTTGCAGAAAGTAAAGACGGTAATATTGACAATCTCAAGAGCCAGTAATAAGAGCAGAAAAGAGTTAATGATAAGACCACAACAGTCACTTTTAGGGTGAAAATGAAGAATGTATTTGCTAATTAAGGATGGAGATGATATATAAATGAAACGGAGATGAATCCAGGAAGAGATTGGTGAGAGTGCTTAGATAAGCAGGAGTCATTTGACCTCTGACCTGTGGCTGGGTTGAATTGTTAATGTCAGGCACCACTGCATCTTCAAGCAGGTTAATGGTGTCGTCCTGTTTCACCTCCTGAGATGAAGTCGGCCTGGGCGGCCGTGATACCAGCGGTGCTTCTCTGGACTGCCACACCAACACACACATGCAGATACACACAAGCAAGAGGAAAATACAGTTAAAACACCAAATCATGCTTACGGTTAGTTTTTTATGTGTCTAACATGCTTTAGGTTTGCACACATTCATGTTTACCTAATTATCTACAAATCACAAACTCTATCGTAAGGCAGTGTTGTTATTGTTAGCAAAAAACACTACTAATATAATATAATATATACTAGAATGTAGGGTACTATAATATATACTAGAATAGTTTATAAAATAAATAGCTCAAATATCCAAAAGCTAAAATAAAATAATGAATATCAGATAAAATGTCTTGACAATGAAAAAAAAGGATAAAAAAAGAAAAAAAAAGAATGGGGAAAAAAACTAAAAAAAGGGAAAAAAGAAAAGAAAAAGGGGGAAAAAAAAGAGGGGGAAAAACTTTTGACAATTATCGGAGCTCTGAAACTTAAGCGACAGAAATGGAACCTAAATTAAATGAAAGCTAAATAGATTTGATACTATTAAAAAAGAATGAAAATGACAACAACAAAATTCTTGAGATTAAAATAATATGAATGAATACTGTAATAGTATATAAATAATACTAAAATAACACTGTTGTAAGGTTGATTATTAAAACATATCCCATACATATTCACATGGTTATGTGACTATTAACTTATTTAAACCCCATTGGATGATGTATAAATGTAAAAAAAATTAGTTTCATACATGCTGTAATAAACATAAACAAGACTCAAATACATAAAGCACATAAAAACATCAGCTCTCTCACACTACCTTTGCTGGTGATTTAGGGGCTTCTGATCCGGACTCTGAGAGGTTGTGATTGGCTGCTTCTTCACTGCATTAAAAAAACACACACTGGTAAATACTTGTTATCAGACAGTGTCCTGACTGAAATACATCACTAGGTGGCAGCAGAGATCAGTGTTAATACTGCAGGCAGATTGGTTTAAATCACTACCATGCACAATTAATGCATTTCAAAGACATGCAGTTATATTTTTCATGTCAGCATGTAGACAGCCTTGTGAAGCAGTAATTAGTGTTACTAAAGTGTTAGTTTTAATAATTTAACTGTGAGGTGCACCAACAACAACAAAAAAAAGTTGGAGGGAAAACATACGCTTCTCAAATGAAAACAAATGTTTCTCAGTAACACTGAATGATTAATCGCAATTAAAAAATTTGTTACATAATATACTGTGTATATTTATTATGTATATAAATATATATATATATATACACATATGCAAGAAAAATATGTTGTTTAAACATGTAAAACGTTTAAATACAATATTGATTATGTTAATATAAATATATACATGAAATTAATTTCAAAATATATACCGCATGTGTGTGTACCTATATATACATAATAAATATACACAGTATAAACACATGTTCTATCATTAAAAACATTTACTTTGCATGCAATTAATCGTTTACAGCACTTTTCCTCAGAAATTTCATCAGAAACATACAAAGCTACATTTCTGAAGTCATTAAAACACCAAAATAAGTATAATCTTGTTGAAGTGCAATAAATGCTGCACACATAAAACATGTTACCTCTTCCCAGTGCTTGCTGTCGTGACACCTTTTCTGTGGGTTATTTGGGGGAGTGTTGGTTTAATTTACAAGGAAAACAAGAACTCACACATCTGTGTGCTAAACTACAGGAAACCACAAGTGTCTTTACAAGCAGGAAATATCCCAGGATAAAGGAACTCACTTGGCTAGACGCTGCTCATCCAGTTTGGTCATAATATCACTCAGATTCTGGTTCAGCTGTGTGTGTGAGAAAGCAACATACCCTGGTAACTAACAACAATAACCTCATTTATCTCATTAATAAGTCTCTTATTATTGGCTCACTTTGCCCATGTCCCGGTGAAATTTGTCCTCCAGGCCAGCAACGCTCTGGAATGTGTTAACATAGATGCCAACACGACTGCAAAGAGAGAGAACAATAGCCGGTCATTTAAAAAGAGGGAAAAATGTTTTAGCTCAATGTACAAAAAATGTATATTCTGTTATGTACTTGTAATGATGTTATTCAAATCATGCAGCTGTTTTTTTTCCTTTGGAACACGAAAGAAGAATATTTGCACAGTTTTTATATAAAAACAGGTCATTATGATCTCTTAAGCTCAATAAACGATGTATTACATCATTAAGGTCGATAGTTTTAAGGTCAATAAGACACTAGTATTGGAGAATAAAAATGACCAAGAATGCATTAAATAAAAGTGACAATAAAGACTTTAAGAGACTCAATACTTTATATATACATATAAATTATATATATTTAGTCAGTTTTATCCAAAGCAATTTTTTTTTTTTTTACAAATGAATTATTTTGATAATAGTAAGAAAATATTACAAAGATTTTTTAGGGTTCACGCGAGTGAAGACTGGAGTAATGATGCTAAAAATTCAGTATAAAATTACATTTTAAATGCTAAAAAAGGAACAAATTACGCTTTTTACACTTGTTTAATCAAATAAAGGTAGCTTTGTGTGAGGAACAGAAATTTAAGACAAAAATGTAGGTCTTTCTATAGATGTTGTATGGCTTTTATATTGCATTTTTGTCCTTTTTGTAGCTACTCGGATATGACAAATTCTTATTATATGGAAAAGAGATGTGTTAAAATACTGCAAAGTAATCCTGTTGTGTTCCCACAGAAAAAAAACAGCAGCAAATAAAGTTTAGAACATTTAATGCTTATCCATTTTCAGGTGAACTATTCATTTAAGAAGACAGAAAGAGGGGAAGGAATAAGAGATAAACAGAGATCATGGCAGTATGAAAACTAGTTTTTACCTGTCCCACAGGGTGGGAAGTTCCTCCTGGAGTTCATAATTGATCTCCTCAAATACCTTCTGAGCTTTGCCCAACTCTTCTTCGGCCTAAACGCATACAAACACAGCCACACAGTCATTAAGCGAACACACTGTAATTTATCAAAATACATATACAAAGAATTACTCATTGAATTCTGCATGGATAGACTGTGATCTTATTTCTTTCTACTGGAATCTCCAGAAAGCCTTTCAAATAAACATAAAACATTTACTCACTGTACAATTTCATTATGTTTTACATAAAAAGCAACTCTGAATAATGTTTTGCTCCATTTTTTCACACAACAAAAACAAATTATGACTGAATTGCAGGTGAATAAATTATAATTACAGGAAGATATAATTTGTATTTATTTATTTTTTATTTATTAAAATTTATTTAATTTACAATACCATTTAAAAGTTGTGTCCTTCGTTTATTCATCAAAAAATCATTTAATGACATATTTAAAGTAAAGGTTGAACCAAACCTTTAAAAAAATCATTGTTTCCATTTTCGTTTTTGCCATTAACACCAATAAGAAATGTTTCCTGAGAAGCAAATCAGTATCTAAGAATGATTCTGAAGGATCATGGGACACTAAAACATGCTGAAAATTCAGCTTTGTCATCACAGAAATCAACTTTTAAATATGGTCATATAGATTAGAAAATATTTATTTAAAATGGTAATAATAGTACACAGTTATTATTAAATAGACTTCTTCCAAAAACATTTAAAATCTTACTGACCCCAAACTAGACAGTTTTTCTTTTAAACAGACACATGTCATACACACAAAAGCATCAAGTTGATACACATGAGGAAGCCAGACTGTAAGTGGGTGTGGTCATTGAGTAGGTGGGTGGGCTTATGCAGATTAAGGGAGGGTTTACAGGCTGAGTGACAGATGAGTCACCTGGTTTCTCGAGAGGTTAGTTTGAGCGATTTGATGTGCCGTGATTATTCCCTGAGCCCAGCCGGGAGCAGCCTTTTCCACCAGAGCCAGAGGCTAGACGTGCAGCGAAGAGAACAGAGAACAGCCACAAACACACTCGAGTGCTGATGTTAGCTCACACAAATCTCATCAAGCAAGATAACAGCTTGTGCAAACACACACATACATTCACTCAAGCATAAAAAATTGACTCCAAAATGCAATTAATTCCGCATTGTTATAGCAATAAGCTGGTTAGTTGACAAGGTTTAGGGACAAAAAGCATACGCTAATAAGCTGGGACGAGCTTTCAGTACCTTGGCAATTTTGGCCTCGTCCTTCTTCTTGTTTTTCTGTATAGAAGCAAAATGATGTCTGGCACTGTCAAAATCTACCAGCTTCCTTTCACGTTTAGCGATGCGGGCCTGTATAGGGAGTCAGAGAGTCATAAGTTCATCTAACACAGCAGTAACTCCTGTAAATACACAATGGGCATAAATGGTTGCCAGGGTGTTGTTAAGGTTGTGAGTGTTGCTAGATAGTACTTGCTATGTAATACAACAAATTCTGGTGTCTAGATGTAGCCGGAACCCAACTGTCATTTGCTCACTTATGTTATTTTTAATGCAAAGATGACATTGTTTGAGATGCTTTTGTGTTGACACCTTGACAAAAACCAATACTTCATAACCTGTCTGTGTCTATGTCATGCGAGTAGGGCTCGCTGCAGCCCACAAGATCCAGCGGGCGTGGTTGGATCTACATTTAGGGGTGGAGATTAGTAGGTTTAGGAATCAGAGGGTGGAGATAGGTAGGTTTAGGGGTGGAGATGGGTAGGTTTAGGAATCAGATGGTGGAGATGAGTAGGTTTAGGGGTGGAGATTGTTAGGTTTAGGAATCAGAGGGTGGAGATGGGTAGGTTCAGGAATCAGAGGGTGGAGATGGGTAGGTTTAGGGGTGGAGATTGGTAGGTTTAGGAATCAGAGGGTGAAGATTGGTAGGTTTAGGGGTGGAGATTGGTAGGTTTAGGAATCAGAGGTTGGAGATAGGTAGATTTTGGGGTGGAGATTGGTAGGTTTAGGAATCAGAGAGTGGAGATGGGTTGGTTTAGGGGTTGAGATTGGTAGGTTTAGGAATCAGAGGGTGGATATTGGTAGGTTTAGGGGTGGAGATTGGTAGGTTTAGAAATAAGAGGGTGGAGATGGGTAGGTTTAGGTATATGTAAGGTGGAAGGAGTTGGATCTGAATCAAACCATGCCCCCTGGATCTTGTGGGCTGCAGCAAGACGCTGTCATGACAGTGGTACAAAAAGTGAAACTATGTAAAATTATTTTATGACAGTGTCATGAATACCTTTCTTGACTTCAAATACAGTGGTACGAATTGAATTTGTCATAAAATATCCTTAAGTGTTAATATTCTTTCAAATTATTTTATGGCAGAATATTTATGTTGTTATATTATTATTTTATTAATTGTGTATTTTGATGTTGTCTTGGAAATTTCAAGTTGTCATGACAAAGACACTGAGAGGTTATGAACTATTGGTTTATGTCAAGTTGTCATATCAGAGGCATTTCAAACAATGTCATCTTTGCATTAAAAATTAGATAATTTAGCGAATGAGAGTTGTCATAATCATGCATTAAACCTCCTTCAGATTCATAACGTATGTCATTATTATGAAAGTGTCATGTCAGTCTTAGGCACACTGTTTCAAGTAAACCGTTACCCTGCTTCTCATAGAAACGTCTGTAAAAATACATTTTTAAGGTACAATATTGATACACATTATGCATTCGTATGACGATTTATGCCATGATGCTACACACGATCATGACATGACTGTCAGCTATAAACTAAATTATTTAATATTATTTAATTTAATGATAGAATAATATTTTTTCTGTTGATTATTTTAGATTATTTCTATTTAAAAAAAAGGATAATTAGCGTATTATAGAACAAAGGACTTTCTGTCTTGCATTTTATCTCTCAAATTGATGTAATTTCAAAAATGTCAACTTAAATTTAAATGACTTATACAGCTTAGGATAATTACACTTAAAAATGTATGGCAGTTTTTAAGTTGAAACTCTTTTTTATAATGTATACATTTATTGCATACTATAATAATGATGCATTTCAAAGTTATACACATTCAGTGTAGTGAAACTGTGTCAAAATAAAATCCTTGTAAACATTTTTTCAGCATTTAAGTAATAAAAGTATCCATATTTAAAATTCATGCACATTACCACAAAGCACAACCATTACTGTACAGTGCTTGGCAGCGGTCAAAAGTCATTTACAAAACCACTTCTCGATTGATCCCTTCTTGTAAACCCAGAGATGTGGATTCACACAGCACTTAAATTACCACACAGCCTTGGTGTTTGTCGAACAACAGTAGGTCATTTAGCTGGGAATTTTTAGATGGCTGGAAAAACACAGACATTCTGAATTCGGACATCAATAAAATCACTGACTAGTTCCTGTAAAATGCTCAAAAACAAACCTTTATGTCTGGAAATTGAGCCAGATATGTGTCCATTGAAACAACGGCATTGTCCACAAGATTCTGGTGGAAATCTTGCCAGAGGAGGTCAGTGTTCTGTAAAACAAATGTGCTCAGACACGTTCTGCAAAACACATACTCTCACACGCTAACAAACCACTGATGACTAAATATGTATGTGTACAGAACTATTCTAAAATAGGGTTGACTGCAGTAGCACTTCTCTAGCATCACCAGCACCAGCTCTAGGCTAGACTGTCATGTTTACCTCCAGATTATTATCCATTTCCTTCTCTATCATCTCCTTTACTCACAGATGGATGTTTGAGTGGAAGAAATCAAAGAAATGTAGAAAACACAATCAATTTTCAGCTTAATGAGTCAACAGAGATCTAAACATCAGTGGCAGTAATCCTTCACTTGCATACAGTCTTAAAGGAATAGTTCACCCAAAAATGGAAATTTGCTGATTTTTTTGGTGAATTTAAGGTATAGATGAGTTTGTTTCTTTGTTGAAACATATTTGGAGAAATTAAGCATTACATAATTTTTGCACCAATAGGTCCTCTGCAGTGAATGGGTGCCGTCAGAATGATTGTCCAAACAGCTGATAAAAACAGTATTGTTTTAATCAACTATTTGAACTCCATTTCTGGTGAAAGAAACTCACCTACATCATAAATGGACTGAGAAGGACTACATTTTTAGATAATTCTCATTTTGTGTCAGTAAGATTTTAAAAAATCTTTTTTTTTAAATCTCTTTAGGCTGTTTTATTTGATAAAAATACAGTAATTAAAAAAAAAAAATAACCATTTTATATTTTAATGCATTTTAAAATGCTATTTAAAATGCAATTTATTCTTGCATTTTATATTTACTCAACACTTCAGTCTTCAGTGGACATGATTCTTCAGAAATCATTCTAGTATGCCGATTTGATGCTCAATAATAATTGGAAACAATGTTAATGTTGTTATAAACAATGTTAATAATGTTGGAAACATTGCGTTTTGCTGCTTGACACATTTATGGGAACCAGATTTTGGTATCTTAGCCCATTTGAGATAAGTATGAGCTTGAATCTAGTTTCCTGCGATCATTAACATTTTCCTCTGGTTTGGTATGTGGTTTGTGATATTACTGAGACCTTCTATGAAACTCTACAAGCGACACATTTGAGGTCACTCTGGCCCTTTTGCAAACACTAGGTAAGAATCAAGAGACTTAAGAAGAAACAGCCGACATATTAAAGCGATTTTCCTATGAGATTTTTAAAACTGAAAACAATGTCACACAATCCAGACAGAGTGTTTTTGCTCTGCCAGGGACATCCTTACACACCTCTGCGATGGAGTCCACCTCCTCTTTGCCAAACCACTCGGGGTCGTACATTTCTGCCAGACAGTCATGCAGGCGCTTCGAACACTCGTGCATGGCTGCAGAAACGAAAACCAGAACGGTTAAGAGACAGTCAATGACACAGATGACTGCTCAGTCACTCAACCCCAAAGCACAAGCGTACTATTTCTTTTTCGTGTTGTTCAGAGAAGTGAGAGCTGCTGTGGGCACAGGGAAGGAAGCTGAGGGATGGGGTTGTGCATTAGGGCAGCACACTAGCGTCTGCTGTAAAAGGAAGAAGGCTGTCTGCTTACTTTGCATATCTCAAATGTACTCAATTAAACTGAATGGCAAAAAATGCACATTTTGTCAAACTTAAATGTTGCCAGGAAGAAAAAAAAACACAGGGTGAGTAAATGATGACTGAATGAGGTGAGTTAATAATGAGTGACTATCCCTTTAAGAGCAAACCAGTACGGCCAGACGTGAAAACACTTTCCACATGTTTAACAACCTAGAAAGAATTTGTGACTCCCTTATCTCTGTTACACATGGAGGCAGGTACAGCTATAGACGCAGGACCAAGTATGTTCAGTACCAGTCTTGCTTTTGGAGAAACTCCTGTATTTTATCTGAAAGAAGGCTGCATTTCAAGAAGGCATGATAGAGTCATAGCACATTTGGTTCTACTTTTGCCAAACGACCATACTGAACAGATGTTATTTTTACTGTTTTTTCGACATAATTCTCTTTGCTTTTTCTTTAAAATTTAGCTTTCTTTAAATTATATGCCACTACAAAGGAGTTAAAAGTATAGCTCACCCCAAATCCATGCCAAAAAAATTTACTTACCTTCAATTTGACAAAAACAACAGTTTTAATGTGTTATAATATTTACTTATTTGTGGTCACATCTTTAAAGAGTATGGTCATTTATAACACACAATGAACATGATTATAACGGATTATATAGTAAAATATATATATATAATGCATAGTTATTATGCATTATTAGTCTTATATCTTGCCATTTTACCTATTTTAAATTACTTAAAGCTGACAAATACCTCTTATAAGTAATAATAATAAAATACTATTTTAAATAGTCATAAGGTCAGATATCAGACCATTTGAATGTGCAATATAACACATTTGCTTTGAATTTTATTCTGTTGATAATTAACTCTGCAACTACATGTCATTTTCCAGTAGAAAGTATTAGCTAGCTCACATTAGCCTCAATATCAGCCTCACAGGAAACACTTAAATAACACTCAGCACCTAACCACTCACAAGATGCTGTAAAATACTGTGTAGATCTTAATTAAATAATGTCAAGATATGATATAGTCCATTATAAATTAAGTAGATTTAATATGGCGTTAATTGTGTGTTACAAATAATCATACTCTTAAGCTGTAATCATAAATATGTAAATATTATAATGAATTTGAATTGTTTTTATAATTATTCATGAGATGTTACAACAAATTATAAGGTTTTTTATAGGCGGAACATAAAAGTATATATTTTGAATAATGTTAGCTTTTCTGTTAACACAATAAAAGTCAATGGTTACCAAAATATATTCTTTTGAGTTCTGCACTAGAATGAAAGTCATATAGGTTTGGAGCAACATGATAAATGAATGTTAATTAAATTCTGGTTGATCTCTTTTATTAATATATATATATATATAATATGATATATTATTAGAGTCTTACTTTTGACTGCCACCATATATGCCTTCAGGTCTTTCTGCAATTTGGTGCCATCAGCCTGCAGACATACATCAGAAGAAACCATCACTAGATATTTAAGAATTACGATGAAGGTTAGAGGTCAAATGTCAAGGCAAGGAATATTTTAAAGAGGGGGGTCAGAGAGGGTAAAGGTTTAAGCCTGTTACCAGCTGCTTGTTGAATTTGCCCACTTCCTCCTCAAATGCTGTGTCTTTTGTTTCATCCGCCTTTCCCAACTTCTGCAACACCTATCAGAGAGCAACACAATACAGCCGACATCAAACACACATACGGCACACGACTTCTGCTTTACTGGATTGCAGGCCAGCCTTTGTGTTTGTGGGGAAAATTTCTAAATAACATAATCTAACGTCATCAAATGGAACAAGTGGTTTTCTTTGTAAACGACAATGCTAAGAAATCACATTCTACATAAATTGAATTCATGTAAAGAAACAATAAATGAAGAATAAAGGTGCTATATTGGTAACACTTAGAATAGGGAACACCATTAACTATGACTTTACCATCAATAAATGGCTAGTTTCCTGTTTATTAATAATTAGTAAGGTAGTAGTTAGGTTTATGTACTGGAAGGATTAAGGATGTAGAATAAGGCATTAATATGTGCTTAATTACTACCGATAAACTAGTTTAGAGACCCTAAAATAAGGTGTTATATTTTGTAAAAAAAAAAAACTGGTTGCATCAAATCATCTTATTAACCAACGAACTTATCCATAAACAGCCTACAGTTGATGTGTCTTAAAAACCTTACCTGTACCATATTTATCTGAATTTCTTATAAATTAATTGACTTGTTTATTGTGATAAACAGTAATAATAATAAGCCAAATGTAGTAGTATTTTATTATACACTGGTGTAAGGTTTAACCACATCATATAATTGTGAGGAATGAGCATCAGCATGACATTATTGCTTTAAAAACTTCTTCAGCAGCTGTCGAACATTTTGCATGCTATAGATTTTTTAATCAGATAAAAAAATGTCAATGCATTGTCAATTTTAAGCAAATAAAAAGCCCTGTCTTAAGAGTGTAGATGTGTACATTTGCCTTAAAAAGGTGTCAAGAAACAGCTTCTTAAATCCCTGGCCACCACAAATGGTGCTTTCAGTATCGGTTCCATGTTCCTCTTCCCCATGAAGAACGCTGACATACAGTAACGGTTCATAAAAAATGAAACTTATTCAAGAAGGCTTACAGGGCATGTGTCATTGACTGAACTTTACTTTCTTGTCACGCACACATAAAATCACCTGCCAAACGTTCAAAGCACAATGTACTTTCATTCCATAGGATGTTACCATTAAACAAGACATAACTATTTCCTGGCAGATTTAATTATCCACATTTCCTTGAGCTCAGATTGTCCTGCTTCCTGTCCGACATGTGCTTGAATCCGGTTCTATTTATTCAAAGGTCATTTCCTTTTTCTTCTGCTCCCCTAAATCAAGTCTTGGCAGCATATTAATCAACTATACTATAAGTAAGCCATCTGAAGCTTAATACACTACAAAAACCTTCTTGGAGCAACATCAGTTTCAGTAAATTGCTACACATAACAGGAAAATTTCAGATATGATTACAAAGAAAAACACAGTAAGTTCCAGAGAAGTTCCTGGTCTATCAGAGAAAAGGAATTCAATAACGCTCAAAAGGGAAATCACCGTAACCTCTAATCTCCCACTGGTTTTCTCTTGGCCTATATTAATAAAGGTCAGCTGCTCTTCTTGAAGAATGTATGAATGTGTATTGCTGTGCTGGGAGTGTTTGAAAGCTGATCCTAAAAGCATTGCATCTGGACCCCTCCCTCGAGCCCCCCGACATCTTAAAATACAACGGTCTGAATCTGTGTCATGATGACCTGTGCTTCCTGTGCAGTAGAGCAGATCTGGGATGAAGGCATCTTCTCTGACTCAGAGGTCTTCCAGGAACCCTATATAGGACTGTACTCGCTGAGCTAGTGGTGAAGCGGCATGGATGTTTCAATAGATGAGGAGATATTAGAGAGCAGGTGGTTGGGGCACAGAATTTATGAGATAGTAGATGATTTTCTGAAATAGAGCAATATCCACTAATATGACTGTCAGTAAATTTTGTTAATACTGAGTTTTGTTTATGAGTCAGGCTGATTATTGGTCAAGTTAAAAAAAAATTGCTGTTGTGATGCTAAAAATAATTTCTCATTATTATCATTTGTTTCAGTTGTGCTTAAATTAATTTATAACAAGCTATGAGTCGTTAGTGAATGTTAAATCATCTTTTTATGCATCTTAAATCAAAATACAGGTGCAATAATAGATGCTGTGTATCTAATTATACATAAAATAAACTATCTATATACAAGTTGTGTGCAACTTCACCCGAACACAGCAGTGATGGGAAGATCACATCATTCTGTTGATTTCATTGTTGAATTTCATGCAACTAAATGAACAAATTTATTCTTTTAGCAGAAAGAAAAATAAATAAAATGCCTTGAGTACATCAAAGTGTTCTTTGGTCATTAGGAAATCATTATAATGCAGCCAAATATTAGTTATGGTAATATAAAGGATTAATTCACTTCCAGAGCCAAGTTTATTTATTCATTTTTTATGTAGACGCACAATAAAATCATTAATTAAAAGAATAGTTCACCCAAAAATGAAAATTACGCCATAATCTACTCACCTCCAAGACATCCTTGGTGTGAATGATTTTCTTCCTTCAGACGAATACAGTTGAAGTTTTAAAAAAAATCATGCAGGTTAGTTTTATGACACAGTACTTGCAGTTAAATCCATTTTACGGAGCCTCCAAATCATGTTCACCATCCTCCAGCATTACCAACCTTGAAAGAGCCAGGATACATTTTTTAAAAACTCTGACTGTGTTCGTCTGAAAGGTACAGCTAGGGCGGCTTGGGGGTGAGTAGATCATAGCAGAATTTTCATTTTTGGGTGAACCATTCCTTTAATGATCGTCCTGATTTTTCCAAATTTGATGCGTCCTCAGGTCAATATATTTTATTGACCCTGGAACAACATTGTAATGCAAAAATATAGTCTTGACCATATCTCTTCTACAAGATATGGGTTCACAAAACCCATGGTTCGGTTTGTATCCCGGTTTTAGGTTCTGTACGGTTCTTGTTATTTTTTCTTTTAATCTTTAACACTCCAGAAATGTACTTCAGCATATGATATATAGC
>JAUCMT010000114.1:2749935-2808402 GCA_032357475.1 Enteromius thamalakanensis
GATTTGTTTGCTGTGGTTGTGTTCAATTGTTCAATTAAAGTTTTATTAAAATGTTAAATAAGAGTAACTGTGTATTTATTAATGAACAATAAGAATTTTAAAGTTGCTTATCAATACACAAAAAAAATCACAATTGATAAATTGGGCTTAAATAGAAGGCTCTGAGTGATGCTAAATAAAAAGCCATTTGGGAGCCGCAAGAGCCAGCTCTTTTAGAGCTGAGCCAAAAGAGCCAAATCTTTGAAAAAAGCCAAAATGCCCATCACTAGAAAATACAAACTCACTTCTAACAGTGTTCAGCCAATCAATGACTAACTCTTGCTGGCACAATATCAACAAGTGCCTCCCCAACACATCTTTCTCCATGATGGTAACAGTTACACTTTTTTTTATAAAAGGGTGGCAAATTAACCAAACCCACCCAAACTAACAAACGCACATAAGATCACTAATACAAAAACCCAACTGTGTTGCTTAAATGATATGAAAATAAGTAAACTCTAAATAAATACCCATAATGCACAATGAGCATACTGTTCCTAAAGTCATGATAAGCTGTGTGTGTTGAAAACGACCAATCACAAAAGCGATCTGTCAATTGATCCCCACCTTTAGAGTCTTAAATGAGTACTTGATGAGTGAACAGGAGTTGAGCAGCTGATAGGGGCGCGCAAACCTTGCTTTGTCGTATTTTCACGAGAGTGCATTTATGCATGCACATAGTAATGTTGCTCTCGTGGTGCAGAAATGCTCCCTGGATAGAATGGTTTACCACGTCTTGTTTTTATGTGCGCTAGATACTAGGCTATTTAAACACCGTAGTCACAGGTAGACTAATATAGATAATAGAAAACCGCTTAGGGGTGCAGATGATTTTTTTTCCCCAATTAGTGCTTGTGCCGCCCCCCACGTGACATGAAGAAATGGCTGCCCCGTTCGCCCGTGCCTAAAACCGCCACTGATTTTGGTAATAGAAAACAGTATGCAATATAATGTTAGCCTATATTCCTGAGAGATTATGTCTCTGTATTTACATACTTAAATGTTACGCCTGATCTTGTCTTATAGGACGAGAAAAAGCCAAAACCTGGAGACCTAATTGAAATCTTCAGAGGCTTACGAGGCTTACTTATGTGATCACCTGGCCCCTCTGTGTGAGTATTTTACATGCCTCAAGTTCTGTCCATTGTGCTTAAGTTGCATTCAATTTCAATTTGCGTTTCATATTTCTTTTTCTTCAGCTGATCACACTCAAGCCGGTGCTAGCAGTCTAATGTCAGTATTACATAATAAAGCCAGAGTTAAAAAGAGAAAAATCTTAATAAAATAGTTGGCAATGACGAATACCGTGTTAACAACCTTCTGGAAGAGAAATATAAGAGATTCTACGAGATGCAGATAGACTTGTGGGACAAGAACTTCCATATTGTGTGCTTACAAGGAACTGTGAGCACTTCGTTACTGAGCTGAGATACAGACAACCAAAATCTAGACAGGTACAGTTTGCATGACCTTAAATATTGAGATTATTCTCTCAGGTGCTGTAACTAAATTACTCATAAATGTATTAAATTTGCAAATCACTGGATTGGTATGTTTAATGGTCAAATATTTTAAACAGATTTATTAAAGTATAATGTCACCAAAGCACCAGCTTTTCACAGAGTAAATTAATATAGATTTCTGTTTAATCTAATAGGTACGAGATACTGTAACTGCTGGGGGAGTGACTGGTATTGCTTATGGTTTTTCACAATTTTTGGGTTCAAAAGACGAAGACAAGCAGACACAATGAACTGTGAACTAGAGCTGAAGATCTTTGCCAGAACCCGATGGGATTAATTGTGTGTGTGTCTCTGGAGTGAGAAACTGAAACGCCACTGTCAGCCCAACGCCCTGGACTCCCCTCAGCAAGCTTTTGTGCGTAAACGGCATGAAGACTGGCTCGCGTGTAAAGTCATAATACAGGACTTCTACAAGATTGCAGCATTCCTCTGGCCAAAGTTTAACCAGCTCAGAATGTTGTCAGACTCAGACAGGAATGCCGTACATGCTCAATAGAGCTGTAACGATACACCAAACCCACGATTTGGTTCATATCACGAATATCGTGATTTTTTTTTGTGGGGGGTGGGAGAAAAAAAGCGATCCATTCCTTTCAAAGAGCCGTTCAAAAAAACACCCCTGCGCTCTATAACTGTTCTGTCTCGCAGAGGAGCTAATTTGTGTGCATCTGTGTGAAACACGCATAGGAAAAAAAGAACAACAGAAAGAACTGCTCCCCCCTCAGCCGCGACTCGGTTTCCAACATTCATGTTTATGAGCCGTTTAAAAGAATCAGTTCGTTTGCGAACATCGCAACTCTAGTCACTTGGGGAAGTGGCATCCTTTATCTCCACCGGGTAGCCGAAATGTTGCCATACTGCTGGAGGAGGAAGGGCCGCAATCTCTGGGTTGGTTGCCATGTTTCCTCACATTCTTCTTCAACTAGCTCAACTTTTGCAGGCAGGTGTCACATGATTGGAAAGGTAGTCACGGGGTGTGTCGTGATTCTCCCTTATCACACCGCGACACAGGATCGTGGATCTGAATGTCGCAATTTCAGTTTCATATCGCGAATCGTTACAGCCCTAATAACGATGTACATCACAATATAGAAATTTGTATCTGAAAGTGCATAAATTAAAACTCAAACACAAAAAAGCTGTTTCATATAATGTAATTTATATAATGTACAGTTTTTTCTCAGAACAAGAGGTACTAACATAGTGCCTGACATTATACCAGTTTCCACGGGACATTCTAAAACGCTTAACATGAAAAATGCTTAACGTGGCTTAAAACACCTAAAGAACCACATATATAATTTAATGCAATGAATCATATGCTTGATTGTTGATTCTCATGCACCGTTGGCAGAAAAACAAATTGAACTCTAGATGACTAGACTCAGGGAAATGAGATATTATCTATTAGATTTAGTCAAAATTAAACCATTCTACACACAAAAATTAAAAAAAGAAGTTAATTTGATATGCTTTATTAAGATGCTCAAAAAACAATAAAATTGCCAATGCATTCTCAGAAGACTGACACTAATTAAAAGAATCTTTTTTCTTCAGATGACAAAAGCGATGAAAGAAAAAAAAAAAAAAAACACTAAAGACACTAAAATGAAAGAAAGAACCAATATGTCACCAGAAGAACACGAGAGGCCTTTCTTGGACATCTGAGTTAAAAGAAAAGAGATGAAGAAAAAAAAAGCTGTTCAATTGAATGAGTGATAAAGACTTTGACACTAACTTAATTACTGATAATTGATTCTGCTCCTAAAAAGGTGGTGACAGAGCGCTATAAAAGGCCTCATCAGTGTGTATGTGCGCATTGCTGTCAGAAGGTATTCTAAACAGGTCTATAAAGCATCTAGACATCATACCTGATGAGAATGACATCAGAGCCACACGTGGCTTTGATCAGAAGCACAGCTCTCTAAACTAGCAGACGTGTTGATGAGACGAGACCCCAGGCCACCCATTTGGATGGACAGCACAGAGACAAAGTGAGATGAAGGAGAGCAAACATGTCCGCTCTGAGTGGTCCCTCTCATTGATGAACAGATGAGACTGAAACAGACGTCCTTTCAGCCACCGACACGCAGACATGCCCTCACCTGCAGTACAGGGTGTGATATTCATCTCCACTAATGTTTAAAGACCTTATTAAATTACTTCTTGAGGGCAGTTTTTTTTTTTCATACATTGATATTTTTCCTTTCAAAACAGTGTTGGGTACTAAAACTAAGATAATATCCAATGCTAATTTTCACAGAAACCTTTCATTTGCAGACAGTAACCGTAAGAAAGCTGAAGCTAGCTCTGTTCCTTCAGCTACAGATGGTTAGGCCTTGTTTGCTGTTTTAGCAGCCATGTGCAGATAAAAGTAGTGTCTTGGCCTCCGAGGACAATCCCACAAACCCTTCAAGACCCATCTGGTGCATTTAACTCACAAAAATGTGGCTTAACCAAGATTAGCAAAAAAAAAAAATACATGAAATGCTGTTTTATAAGAAGTCAGTGACAAAATCTGTGACAGGTTGGATTCAGTTTACAGAACTAATTTCTATGGTATCGGCAAACTGTAATTGACGTGATACAACTCAAAGCTACAATATGATTGGTTATCAAAGCACATATAATCCAAATCAACAGCTACATTTGATTCAGTCAGAAATGATGCTGGCACCTGTAGCCGCATGGGCAGTGTGTCAACACTAGGGGTGACACGGTTCACAAAAGCCACGGTTCGGTTTGTATCACGGTTTTCGATTCTGTACTGTTCTTGTTATTTTTTCTTTTAATCTTTAACACTCCAGAAATGTACTTCAGCATATGATATATAGCTTAATTATCCACAATTTAGGATACAGTATTAAAAAGTTATATCATGTAATCATTAATAAACTGAATTGGATGCGTGTTGCACAATACTTGCATACAGTCGCAGTTCTATCTATTGTTTTATTTCCGCTGTCATTATAGGTAATAGAGCGCGGATCGGGTCTCGTCCGACAGAGCTGTAACCAAATTTTTTTCATACCAATGACACATGCACTTTTTTGTGTGGAAAGCCCGCTTTTATTAAGCAACTGTAGGAAGGCGTTTGGAAATGTCAACAGATATGAGCATCAGCGCACACGGGGCAAAAGCGTCGTTATAACAGACTCAAATTGATGTGACTGAACCTGAGCAGCCTTTCAAAATATCTGTCCGAATTGTATCCAATCCTCTAATAGGTAACATGAAATTTACCCACACACCAGATTTATACGACGCTTGCGCATCCTTTAACTCCAGGCAGCCTTCCTTTTCTCTCCCACTTGCCATTTCTACACGTACAGTATTGTGACCTGCAGCACTCAGGCGTAGACATCTCAATTATTTCGCTCGAAAGGGAAACACACTGACGTCACATATGGCACAAGGCTACATTGCGTATGTCATGAACCATCGAACCGTGCGACGCATGCATGCACCGAACCGAGACAAGCGTACTGAACGGTTCGGTTTTTTTTCATGAACCGTGCCACCCCTAATCTCTACACCTAAACCTAACCTTACCCATGAGTAATGCCTAAAATCAAAAAGCATTTTGGATGACTGACACTAATGAATAAGCACCAAACACTGATTATAACCATAAACTTCACAAAAATCGTAACTGTTTCTTCAAATCCGATTGGCTAATCGCAATGTTGTTTGAGGGTCAACAAAGATGTCGTCCCAGGGAAATGCTGCACTTGGTAAAATCAGGTTAGTGGATCCATCACAAGCACAAATGTTTGTAAAAGCACTAGAAGTGATACAATCTTTAGGAAGTTCTATTTTGAGGGCACTTACAAATTTATAACTATAAACATAAGGCATTTCCCATGAAAAAAACACAAATATCCTGACTTTCTCAACTTTTATTCAGTTACACTTCTGCTCTAGCTTCTGTACTCTTCTGATTTACAATCGAAACTAACTATTGGAGTACTGCTAATGTTATCCTCCTGTATATTTCCTCATTTGGAAGCTGCCTTGCATAATATGCCTGTCTAACATTGCTTAAATTACAGTCTGTCCATAGGCTTTAGAAGACTAATATGGTACAAAAGTCATATATGAACTGTTTTCGGGTTGTTTTTTGGAATCTCTAGACACTGTATACTGTATCAACTGTATATGAGCGACAGGAACTTTCAAGTTGTCTTCCTTTGTGTGTCACAGACCATAAGTCATACTGGTTTTGAATGACATGAGTAAATGATGACAAAGTTTTAATTTACAGGAGAACTATTTCTGAATCAGCATGTTCAATTTATACAGCTCTGATCAGCCCAGCGCCAAGCATTTGTCCAGCAGCTGAGAGATTCCTAAGCGTGTGTGAGCAAAGCATTCGAGCAAGCATTGGATGCAGTCATCCATATTAACACACCCTCATGATCTGACACCATACAAATGCAAATTCATTCTCTCTTTCATACAACAGCACAGATGCATAAAGTTTTAGCTTCAAAATGCCCTGATATGTTTTGTCAGACTGAACTATATTTCTGGGACAGATCTGTCTGAAGTAAACACTGCTGTCTCATAGGAGTGGCGAGCGGATGTCTGTGGAGCTTTAACTAAAAGGTTAAAGGAGCTTACAATGAGAGAGATTTAACAGTAGCCTGTATGTGCTTGTGTGAATTTATGACCACATTCTCACAAATATCAGCCAAATGTCACTTCATCTGTACAGTATATAAAGGCCCCTGGTTTTTACTTTTGGTCGATGTGTGCTGGTGTTCAGTTACAGCCCCAAAAATACCCCAGACCACAGCCGTTGGCATTAACACACACCACGGTTTGTCGCACAAGGGGTTTCTGGGGATTAGCTCACAGCTACAGCTTGTCTGCTATTCATAGCCCAATCCACACACTGCTCTGTAGCTCTATGAGGATGAACAGGTGTGTGGGTGGAGTGCGGAAAAGGGGTGTGGCTCACGCTTGAGCTGTTGATTGACAGGCCCCCAGTCCAATCAGAGCAGAGGTCAGGGGAAGGCTGAGGACGCTTCCTTTGGTTTCTAATCTGAGAAAAGGAGGTGGTTGTAACTTTGCACCCATCTCTTGTCCACCAGGGTCATTATGCGACTGGACACTTCTGGAATGTTTCTACAAAAAAAGGATGGGTGGTTTAAGAATAACCTGCCTTGATGTTCCAAATTAGTGACAAACGTCATCTAATGACAGACAGGTGTATGTGGGATAAGCGAATAATGGGAAAAGATGGAGGAGAATGCAAAAATGTGGGCCATTTGCCACTAGAGGATCATGGTTAACTCTCCTCTACCTGGCCGAGTTTCAGCAGGGAAGAAGAGACTGCGACCTTACCTCAACGCAATCACACTGATGGCCAGCGTCTCACTTAGAAGAAGTGTATACACACACACACACACACACGTATAGGTTTAGAGTGAGTTCAGCTTTTCACACACCAAAGAGGCAGAGACTTGAGACACCGTAAAATACACTGAACGCAACAGTGCTGACACATAATATTTCGGCCAGTTTTAACGCCTACAGACAAAAACAATCCGTCCATATTAAATGGATCATTCATGCAAATACTGAAATTCTGTCAATTAAAGCAACATAACAAACAATAGTTAACATATTTCACGTTTTCTGAAAGGGTTAGTTCACCCTGAAATTACTCACCCTCATTTAGCTTCGAACCTGTAAGACGTTTGTTCATCTTCAGACACAAATTTAGATATTTTTGATGATATAGGAGAGCTGTCTGACCCTCCATAGAGAACAATACAACTGAAATGATCCCAACCTAATAAAACAGTCCATGTGACATCAGTGGCTTCAGTTTTGCAATGCCACAAAAATACTTTTACGTTACGTTTTCCGCCATTCTGGAGAGTACTTAAAAACCTATTTTATGTGATCAGCGTTGTTTACGTTTGGGGGAAAGCATGCGCATAAACTAAATCTGCTTAATAAGCTTTTTGCAAAAGCGTGCGTATGCAATGTGTTACTCTCTACAATGGTGGAAGATGTAACTCGATGAGAAGAATGGTTGATAAAATTAATCAATTATTTTGGTTTTATCTGCAGAAAAAAGTATTCTTGAAGCGTCGCAAAACTGGAGTTGAGCCACTGACGTCACGTGGACTGTACCGATGCATTTAAAAACCTTAGGATTACACACAAAGCTACTGAAAATAGTCACTATGAGTCTAGCATGCAGGACAGAGGAGCTACAGGAATAGAAACATGAACACAGAAGCAGATAAAGATCCTAAATAACTCCATGTAAACATCTATATGAGCCTGTTTGGTTTATAACGACAGGAAATGATAAAACTATCTTTCCCAGAAATCTCCTATCCAAGATGTCTGAGCCTCTTACAAAAAACAGTAGTGTGAAACAATATTTAGCCTAAAACAAAAATTCTACTATTGATATCTGATTATAGTGCTGGTTTAGATTATTAACTCACTGAAACAGTGTGCAAGTGTCAGACCCCTAAAATAAACCCACACTGGCTGAAGTGGTTCCTTAAACCCTGGTCTTACATCCTAAACTTACTCAAATTGAAAGCGTGTCACTTTTGCACAGTGCAGGGTTCTGGAGTCCAGCTGTGCGCTATGGGAGGTCAGCGGTCATTCGGGGCGTTTAGTGTGGAAATTACACTTCCTTTGTATCTCCTGTTTTCAGCTGGGGGTTGTTTTTGTTGATGCACCACTCATACCCTGAGATCATTTCCAAGCTGCTCAGTGTGTTCCTGAGAACCAGGGATTCCTTTGCAGTGAATATCTCTGATTCCACTCATGTTTTACATCCTAGTGTATCTCACAGGGATACAGATATGTGATACAGAATGTTACGGGAGAGAGCGAGACTAGTTGGGGTGTGAGGACATTGTTGTAAGGGTTGAGTAATTATAAAGTGACACATATGATTGTTTTCTCTAATGGTGGCGGGGGGGAGGAAGAAAAATACACTGACACATTCAGACAAGTGCTAGCTATATAATGAGGGTAGATTATAGACAACAGTTTTCGTAATAGTTCAGCCAGAGGCAAGTTGTCACATGAGAGTAATTTTAGAATTATTTCAAATTTAGTCTCAGTTGCATATTTACAATTTTGTTTCAGTTACATATAGTGGAGTCTATAACATATTTTACAAAACAGAAACTGAGTAAAGAGAAAGCTTTTATTTTATTTATTTTTTACTTTAAAATTCATATTTAAAAAGTGTTCTCAAATCAGTGTTAACAGCAGCTGCCTTATTTTCCCCATAAACGATCAATTATTGAAATGTATTTTTAATTATTTATTTTTACATGGGAAACGGCAGTAGAAATAACATTTAAGGATTATGCATAATTTTCTAAATAAATTAAACTTAACCATAGTAGTACAAAAGTGTGACAATTGTGTGATTCAGTTGAAAGAAATATAAATGTCAAAAGAGCTTTGGTCACTGACAGCTGCTCTTTAATGAACTTTATCTCAAACAATCAGTTTCAAACAACTGTTACAGGAACTGCTCATGGGAAGAGAAATAAACAGAGAGCCTGACCAACACATGAGTGAGTGTTGAATGAAGTGTTTCAGTGCTCTTCAGCTCTTATATGTACAGTCTCGTTCCACAGTACTAAACCGCTATTTGACACAGCACAAATTAAGTCGGTCGCAGATGAATGGACAAACTGAATAACAACAACAAATGCATGAATGTAGCACATACAGAGAGAGCAGATGTAAGCACGCGTACCTTCTCTTGTGCTCGGGTTATCCTCTTCTGTACATTACTGGCCAGTTTCCCTGGGTTGACTCCTTTCCCTACCTCTGCCATGTTTGAGCTTCAAGATTCCAAAGTGAATAAATAAATAAATAAATAAACAAACAAACTAATGAATGAAGTAAAGCGCGGAGAGACTAGCAGGAGATACAGAAGAACGGTAACGTATGGGGAAATACTGTCGGATCAACAGGAGGTCGGTGGGTAAACCCTCTTAAAGAGACAGTGCGCGAGTCCTAAATGTGGACGCGAAGAGATATTATTAGCCTAAACTCCTTCCGAACTACGCTATCAAGAAGTTTAAGCTTAAAACTTGAACAGTTTACGGTCGCTGGTTCCGTTATTCGCATCTGGTGACAAGCGACTGGAAAACGAGAGAGAGAAAAAGAGAGAGAGAGGGATTATGTTTCCACTCCTTAATATAGACGCTCTCTTAAAGCCACAGGTAAACGCGATCACTATATGTTATAGGCATCTTTTTTCTTTTTTGTTTCTGGAAAGTTGTACAAAGTCTTATTGGACAGTTATACAAAAGGTTTTTAAACTGAGGTCCAGGCAGGGACGTCCTAAGAGTTGCAAGGAAGTGCTTGAAGAGCTTGGAGGAAAGTAGTGAAAAAAATAAAAAGGCTACATTAAAAAAAAAAAAAATTGATATTATAGTATAGAATAAAAAAAAAGAAAAAATTATAAAATGGGCTTAAATAAACAAGCGCCACAGGCAGTTGTAAAAAATAAATAAATATATATTTTTTAGTATTTCAATCATTTATTATAAGTCTTATTTACCCGTATAACTTAGGTCTTTATGCATGAAAATATAGTTGCCTTTTACGTTATAGGATATGGGGCCCTTGTAAAATAATAATTATCAAAGTATCCAAAATCTGCACTTTTTTATTTAATTGTCATTTCAGTAAGAATCAATGCAACTAGGATTTTGGTCGAGTCAGTTATGTGCTATCTGGCATTTACGTATATTTATTTATCAGATGCTTTTAATATAACATAAGAGGTTCCTGGTGAGAAGTCAATAACATTCAAGGTGTCGCTATAAAGCATCCAAAATGTCTTCCTTTTTATCCTAATATTTTAGTCTCTTGAGAATTTGAAAGATGAGCCCAGGCTAAATGCCATGTTAGCATGGTCTCCTCTGTAAGAGGAGAGTTTATCTATTCAGTGGGGTCATATCACATGTTTGGTGGGATTCCTGTTACATTAAACCCATCTGACTCTCCTGCACACTGTACTGAGCGCTTTCTGCCAGCAGGGAACAATTACAAAGACCAGTAGTTCTAAACCAGTTTTTATTACAACAAGTACCAGAGGTAAAAATCAGCTTAGACAGGAGCGCCTTCCAAAATATAGTCTTGGACAAACAGGGGATTTTAAGTCAAAAAGGCTGAGGACCCTTGACACAGACAACATATCACACAGATGACAAAAATAATGAATAAAAGAAATCGTCATAGCCAGCAAATACGAGGCAAATAAATAATTTGTATAAAGTTGAATTTCAAAAATAGATTTTAAATACTTTACCCGAATACCTTATATTACCTTAATGATATTACAAAGTACTTTATTTGAAATAACATTTTAAAAATAGTTTAACAGACTGTGTTAAGACTCATGACAGTCTAATGAGGAAGACACTGGATTATAACGAACACGAAGGCACAGACAATGTTTGGTCTCTCACCATTTCTGTAAGAAGCAAGGCAAGAGGTCAGTTTGTAATCTGTTCTTTTTTCAGTTAAAGGTGATGTGTGACGTTTTTTCAATGTGAAAAACTTTTCTTAATTTTAGCTTACACAGCTATAAGTATGATTATTCTCCCGGAAAGTGTAAAGATTGACGCTGCTCCATTTGTTTTAGCATCTTTGTCAAATCCGCCCGATTGACCCTTTACACGGACAGTGATGATGCTTTTCCCTGGTTATTATCATTGTAAGTGTTTAGAGTACTGCAGTGATGATATAGTTTTGTAGGACAACATTAAAGTTCGCATTACGCTGGTTCCCTCATCAAAAAGGCAATAGTATTTCTCCAATGATTTTTGGATTAATGAAGAACATAAGCTCAGTGTTCAACAAATGTTTACGATTCTGTTGCATTTTGTTCATTAGCCTATTGCTTTAAACAAACAACACCATGACTCTTGCATGATCAAGAATGGTGGTCTCCTGAATAAAACATTTTACCTAAAAAAGTATCAGTTTGAAAAGTTTGTGGGCTTGTGAAAGTTTTCCTGTGCAATATCCTCAACAACCTCTGTAACTCCATTTAGACACATATTAGCATCTGCCTTTTCAGACAAGCATTGTTAATATATTTGATGTCAGAGAATGTAATGTCAAAAAATAACTTGAGCTTGTGTTAATCACAGACCTAATTTCGGACATTTAACCAGTAAACCATTTTTTTTTTTAAAACATTGAGTTCTATATGATGGAACTTTAAGCATTAAAATACTCATTTATTTCCGGTCTTTTGTTTGTTTGATTGTTTCCTACAAAAACACTTGCAGCAGTTTATAGCTTTTTTTTCTTCTGAGAAACATAGAAATTTGAAAAATGGTTTGTGAGATGAGTTTGGGATTGGAATATCTGGGCATTAAAAATTATTTTTTTGCACTTCTGCTTGGTGTCGTTTGTTGCACAGAAATTACACTCTTCACCTTTAGTCATAAAAAAAGTCTGCTTTTGGTATATTTCGCCTAGCACTATCCCCTTAAAGGCATATTTCACCCAAAAATTTTAAATCTGCCAGTAATTAATTGCCCTCAATTGTTCCAAACCCTTAAGACCTTTGTTCATCTTCGGAGAATACAGATTAGGAGCTTTCTGACCCTCCATAAACAGCAGCCAACTGACACAATCAAGGCCAGAAAGGTAGTCAGGACATTGTTAAAATAGTCCATGTGACATCAGTGGTTCAACCTTCTACACAAATTTACAAGAATACTTTTTTGTGTACAAAGAAGCAAAAATAATGACTACTAATAATCAACAATTTCTTGTCTTCCATGTCAGTCTTTGAAAATTTACAAATAACATTACAGTTGAACAACTGATGGACCACACATGGACTGTTTTAATGAAGACTTAAATGTAGTAGTTGCATTACTGTCTATGCATGGTCAGAAAGCCCTCAGATCTCATCAAAAATATCTTAATTTGTCTTCCAAGATGAAGAAGGTCTTGCAGGTTTGGAACGGCATGGGGGCGAGTAATTATTTTTGTGTGATCTATCCCTTCAAGTCATAAACCCTGAGCGTTCATCATTTCCATCCCTCTGTCTTCCCACCACTCACTCATCTCTGAGTTCGTTTTCAATCCATCATCTTTCATGATCTTCTAAGGCCCAAGGGTGGAAGAGTTCTGAGTCTAGCAGTAGTGTTCCCACACTGAGTAGGACCTGAGAGTACCAGTGTAAGCCGTTCTTAAGGATCCGATCGGGTCCAGTCCAGCTGTACAACAGGCGTAGAGGTGCAAACGCCCAGTGAGCTAGCCGCGGTTCATTCACCGCAGCGTAGCACGAGGTCATCACTCCATTCACCACCAAAGTCCCGTGGGCAGTAAGTGGGGCGTACGTCCCCCGGTCCTCCCGCACCTCCACTCGAGAGATCGGTGAAACACGTTTCCTGAGATCTCCCTCATCGACGATCAGCAAACACTGCCCTGGCTGGGCATCACTGGCAAATATCGTCCGGAGGGATCCAGGCTTTGCCAGGCCCCCGCTGGAGCAGTTTCCAACCCAGACAAACAGTAAATGAGCTGCCGTTAAGGAGACGCTGGCCCCATCCTCAGTGCTGATCACATGAAAGTGCTTCTGGGTAATGGGGCTATGGTCCAGAAAGGTGAGGACTTTGCTGTAGACGAGCTCGCCAGTCCCGTCACTTCCCATCGAGGCCAGAACAAGGTCTCCTGCTTGTAGGTCCTGGATTGGTCTACGAGTGCCGTCCTCCGTCATCACCAGAGCACCTCCAGGAAAACAGCCGCCCGTCTTAGCTGCTACTGAGTGCTCTGAAAATAAGTGTGAGGGAGGAATGGAAGAGAAGAATGGAAAGAAAGAATGTTTCATTAAGGGAATAAAGAATAGATTCAATGCCCATGCCCGTTTCTAATCTTCACTTCTGGCTAGTTTATATACCTTTGGCCTTCAAGCCCTTGCTCATTGGTTGGTCCTATGGTGTTTCCCTCAGTGATTGGTTGAGTTGGTAAATAGGATCAGTTTGGTGTCCCCAAAGTTGGACTTTTACTTCTTCATTGGGACGTTGGTGCAGGAGCGCCTCCTAGTGGACTGATTCTGACTTTACTGGCACTGCCAGGAATCTTTCTTCTTTAGATTCTTACATTTTTGTACAAATTGGAATATACACATAATGATATACAATATATATATAATATCCTAAAACTATGTTTTCCTTCTGATCATGTCAGGGACAGCTGACTTGCATAACGATCTGGACAGGAGAAAAATGAATAAAGAGAAAGAAAACAGTGGGAAGAACAGAGAAACAGAATATTAGAGATTGTATTATGAAATTCAATGTATGTAAGACAAAACGTTAAATCACATCTCTGTAAGAGATGGGCCCAAAAACAATTATGCAATCCACAGACTCTTTTCCCCATTTCTCAGTTGTTCTGCAGAATGCACTTAAACATTGTAAAATGCTTTAAACATACTTATAACTTAATTACTGGATAAAATATTTAATAAGCAAGCTTGCAGAAGTGGAAGTTTCTGAATGAAAATCCAATCCAGGAATATTAAATTGTCAAAGTGCCTGTCTGAATTTTTCCCCCAGCTTGATTCAATTTCATTACTAGAAAAGATTAAAAAACATGTTGGATATGGATGCTAAAGCTACATAAAGCCTGTGTTGATTTGCATGGGAATAAGGATCAAGGTAAAGCATTGCTAGAAAAGTCAGAAAGGTAAAGTAAATGTTAGAAAAAGTGAAAAAAGAAGTGCAGACGGCCCAGTGCAGCAAGATTTTGCTGGTTTAATATAATCATGTAGAGCTAAGAAATTACATCTGATACTGAAGATGACTCAAACATGGCCCTCTACATTAGATAGCTCATTAATCCACAGTGAGTGTAGAAACAGGAATCTAATGCAATTCCTTCTGTATCCATAGACATGCTCTAACAGTCCATCTCGTGTCCTTGTCTTCTCACGTTACATGGCTGTGAGAAGCTTTGTTAGTCATGGTTAGATTTCAAAATAAATATGAATTCATAAATAAACATTAATAAGTACTGATAAAGTAAAATTTAAAAATATGCAAAATTTGTGAAATTTATTTTCAAAATATCATTGATAACTATTTTAGTTCTTATATAACATTTTGTAACATCATAAAAGTATTTACTGTAACTTTTGATTAATTAAATGCATCCTTGCTGAATAAAAGTATTAATTTATTTTTATTATGTATTTTTTTACTGACCTCAAGTTTTTGAACAGTAGTTTATGCCATGCCCACATTTCTCAGTTCAACTAATTTCAAAAAAGTTAGTCCCACCCCACTGTTTTCTCAATAAATAGCCTGTTTCCCACATAAATACATTTGATTGCAGAAACAAAATGAGATGCAAATAGTGCTCAAAGTGACTCAAAATAAACTTGTTAATATCCCACCATGTTTGTGTTCCTTTCACACCTTTTATTTATGAGTACTAGTCTGTTTCTCGCTTGACCTCTTGCCCCAGCACAACCTCAGCACACACACACACACATGTGCTCTCACCTGATTTGACACTGCAGTGTATGTGGCCTTTGGATTCGTAGTAGACCCAGTCGAAGCCGGCCTCCACTGCCAGACGGGCCAGCATGGCGTACTTGTTCCGGTCGCGGTCCGAGGTAGTGATGTCAACCGCCCTGCCCTCATAATGCAGAGACTCTTCAGAGTGATGGCCGTCTTCATCCCAGCCCTCCGTCACACGCAGACGCACGCCAGGCCACAGATTCATTACTGAGATGGCCAGGGAGTTCAGCTTATCCTTACAGCGCTGGAAAAATAACCCATCAAAAACACTTACTACATGCAGAAATATAAAAAACGATTAAATGATTAACAGGTAGCAGGTTATTATTGTTTGTCATTGTCTTTATGAAATTTACTAGCAATTTCTGAGTGAAAATCATTTCTACATTTTAATCAGCCTTTCTGTTTAAATATGTCATGTTCAATTCAGTTCAGTTCATGTTTGTTACTGTCCATTACTTTGTAGTTATTTGCTAAATTTATTTGCTAAATTTATTTGCATTATTTATTTGCGAGGTTTGAGAAATTCTGATATTTCTGAGATTTATTAGGTATTTCAGAGAAATTTCTAAACCTTTTTAGAGTACTTGAAATAAAATAAAACATTAAGCGAAATGTTGCAAAACAGAAAAAAATTATTTTACTTTTTTATTTTGCCTAATTTCAACATTTTTAAATTTAATTTAGTTTAATTAAAATGTTAAAATCAATAACTTAAATTAAAAATAAGAATAAAATGTTCAAAAACCCACAAGAAAATGTAATTAAATTAAACGGAATTAAAAAAAATCTAAATAAAACACATTAAAAATATTATTAAAAACTATTATAACACATCGAAGATACTAAAATAACATTGTCAGGTAGCTATAGCAGCAAGAGCCTCGGTATAAGTGTGTTTTATGATCTGTTGTTCTTCCAGACTAATAATTAACATGCATCCAATGTGAACTAATAAGGAAATTAGTAATGTAAAATATTACAGTAACCATGATTATAGTGCTTTTTTTACATTGTCTTGGGGGGAAAAGCAACTTAACGACATGAGTACAAAGCGAGTTCATAGATCAGTCACAATGTCTCACAATGAAATATATAAATATGCACTTCTGGTGGTTTATGTAGCGTAAATGACCAGTGTGACAGCATTTAAACCCAACTGAATGCTGAACTCTGATACATAAGTTACCAATTAAACAAACAGAAGGAGGCTTTGCGTGCCTGACTGAAAAAGAACACAAGGCCATTGTCTCGACACTGTGAATTTCCTGTAAGAAATATGGATTTTAGTAGGCTCATGTCAAAAAGCCTGTGGCAAGCAGTTGCTAGGTGAGAAACGTGGTGAGCAATGGCAAATATAATCCTGACAGCCATTTGTAGAACTGACGCATTTGTGGTTAGCACAAACACACTCAGCCCATGGGCTGATAAATCCCTGTCTCAACCAGAGGCCATGAGACATGCAAGGTCACTGGATAACCACCAACTAAGTGGTCACAAATTGCTTACTGAGTGACGGCAGAGATTCTTTGATGTCGCCATCCTAAGTCCTCACTACATAGTTGTGCCATCAAACCATCTATTTCTGTGCTCCGAATTGGAGACCCACCTTTCCACTCATCAGCTACTCTATAAAGCTCTGTGGGCTATCTGTTTGAGAGCTCAGTGATTCGGTGTCTCTGTGCTATTAGGATCTATCGCTCAGAGCTGAGCTCAGCCTGTATGTATACCATCAGTCCGGTCCAGAGGCTGGTGTGGGAGAGGAAAGAAGATTGGAAAATACAGTGCCAGTGTGTTTGGTTGCTCTGTTGAGTCTCCAAGGTTCACTGAAACCAAAACATGTACAGCAAATGCTTAGACTACAGTTATAGTGTCAACAATGATAATGCACTCTCCCACACTCAAATATATAAAACCTGTATATGTGCAAAGTCTTTTGGCTTGCTTTTCACCATGGAACCTAAATGGAGATGTTTTGAAGAATGTTTACACTGCTCTTTCTGAAATCATTAGCAGATACCAGGGGTTGTCAAGCTCAAACGAAATGATCAATAAGTATATAATAAATGTGGTTTGTGCGCTACTTTTCAAGTCTTCAAATTCAATCTTAACTTTGTGTGTAGATCAAAATTGAAGTCGTTATTCACTACAAGAATCCTAAAACTGGAAACTTTTTAGGTTCTGTTGCCCCAAGGTCAATGGTTTTTTAAAATGGGTTTTTGGTTTGAATCCCTAAAAATGAGGTCTGTGTTCATGTATTTTCTCCTTTTTGTCTACAACATATAATTCAGAAATATCCCCTGTGATTTTAACATTTTTCATATTTTGAAAAATGTGGTGGCTTATAAGTAGCTAAATGGAACTACACAGGTTGTTAGGGATATTAAATGTTATCATGCAAAGCAGGAACACTCATTTAGTCACTAGTCCACTTTTATATCCTCATTGTGTTCATGCTCAAAGCTCATGCTAACTTTTATATCTCAGTCGTCCCAACTTGTAGATTTTAAATAAAGACTAAAGGAGTGTTGGAAGCTTAAAGGTGATGCTGTTGAAGTCATGTTGCGTGTAATTCAGGTTTTTACTTCTTTGTTTAGGTTTCTTATTGAATAAATGCTGAATAGATTAAAAAGGATAGATTCAATTACCTTTTTTTCAAGAGAACCATAGTAAAGTTACTATAAGTTCCAGCTTGGCCTGCAAAAGTACATCATCACTGCACAACTTTACAGATTTCATTTGCCTTTGTTCATATTTAAACTCACAGGAGAAGACAAAGCACAACAGCTTTCAAATCAGAGGCCAAATGCTAGTTCTAAGAAGTAAGTTTGAATATGCAGACAAGCAAATTATATTTTAATTCTATGGCAAAGGACAGGATTTCTAGTGAATGATTCGGTTATATGAAATAGAGCAGGGTGAACTCTATTCTCCTTTGAAAATCATTTGGCTTTGGAGCCCCAGAATGGCTGAAGTTTCATTTCAGGGTAAATTTCTCTTTAAAGAGCAAAACCCTCACTTTTCATTGTGTGATTTGGGGTCCGAATACCATTTTAGATGCATCTTGCCTATTCCAGTACGAGAGTGGAGCTAACTGACATTTTATAAATGTCAAGCCTTCCCTATTCCAAAAGTTAAACTCCTGAAGCTTGCAGTGTATCTTAAAAAGACCAAGATCGATATACTCTTAGACTGCAGAACTGGTTTATGGTGACCTGCAGAAGGAAACAGTAGTTTATGGTTAACTAGAAATATGTGCAATTGGCATGGTGTCAGAAATCCCAATCTGAATTGAAAAAAAGATGTGTTTTCAGTAATAGGAATATAAATATAGAAATTTATGAAGACGTTTTTCCGAGCTCGTCTCCGGATTGGACAATAAGAATAGCGACTCGGCGAGCTGTAATAGATGCCTATTCACATAGCGGTGTGGATTTCAACTTTTTTCGTTGTGGTTGCAAAAGTGAACTGGACTTCATAAATCAGCCCGTGAACTCTGTTAGTTTTGCTTTCAAAGCGGAGATCGACGGGTTTTCAGGAGGAGAGCCTTCACACTAACCGCGGGCTATACAAACATTCACCGACGGCGCGGGGCCCTGAACACTCGCGCCTGTATGAGAGCGCCGGGGCCACTCACCGCTGAATCAAAAATAAGGTGGAGAAAAATATGTGTGTAATTAAGGCTTAAATGCATGTGAAGCCGACTATTTTTACACGCGCATGCCACAAAAACAAACAAAAAAATAACACGGAATAAAAAGGAAAAACAGACCAGAGGTTGTCTCCAGCAGTCGCCGCAGTTTGGCCCTCATAAATCGCGTGAAGGTCAGGTAAACGAGCGCGGCGCTCGCCGGAGAGGTGACAGGTAAAGACGGGGTGAGATCTACGAGCCCCTCCTCAGTTCCCACGTGGCTCTCCTGGATATTAACATGTGGGCATTCAGAGGAAAAGAGCTGATATAAATACTTTTAGGTGAGGGGGAGATTGGAGTCAAATAAATTCCGCTCGGTACCACATCAACGTCGTAAAAAATATCTGACGGTTCAAAAAAGCGGTGTACGCCGTTAATCACGAGCGGTCGTGTTTAAGCATACGGGTAAACATTAAAACAGTCACAGGTCATGCTCAATCTAAAAGGGCCGTTTTAATGTTTTCTTTTCCAATCGCGCTTAAAACAGCAACGGCACTGTTTTAATTAAACGTTTCAGGTTTCCCTTCCCTTCCACTTTATTGACAGTCACCCCTCTTGCGTTCATTCATTCACATAAATTGAGCAAGAGCCCCGTGGGAGAAAGTTCAAATATGCGGTTATAAAATAACCTGACGACTACTGTGTCTTTAATTTGACGAAACCTGCCCCCATATACTCTGTTATGAAGACTGAAAGACCTGAAACCTTGAATGAACTCAAGGAACTGTGGTCTCTATGGTCTGCCCACGTGCATAGAGCGTTTTTCATTTATGAGACAGAATAAAAAAGTGGCTTGAACAAAGGGTCCACATTGACAAAGATCTTGGAAGGTGACTTGAGGGTTGTAGATTTGAACCCCAGTGATCAAGCCTTAAAGCCAACATACCACCGACACTAAACCACTGGTTATTTCAGATGGTCTATCTCTAAGGTCACTTAGGATGAAAGTCTCAACTAGCCTGTACAATAAAAAAAATAATAAAAATCCCTGATATTTATTGACCTCCTCTACAGCTTAAACAGTATGACAGTGTACCCTGAATTATTGTGCAAATACAAATCACACTGTATGGCAAATTAAATAACAGCATTGGAAATATTGTAGTACTGTCTATGTTGTGGATCTGCATTGAAAACGTAGAGTTGCAGGTTCAAACCTCACTTATCACAACTGATGAAGTCCCTTCATGACCCAGACGTTATGGCTGAAGTCAGTTTGGATAAAACAGACCTTCTTTACCATATAGCTCATATGGGTTGTTAAAGGTTGCAAATCTGATTTACCAAACTTGTATGACTTTCTTTATTGTGCAAAAGACAAAGAAGATATTAAATGTTTTGGTCATGACTGACTTCCACTGAATGGACAAAAACACAAAGGCTTTTCTTAAAATGTCTTTTATGTTCAGCAGAAGCCACGCTGGTTAGAAAAAACATAGGGGGAGTAAAGAATGTTCATTTTTGAGTGAACTAACCACGTCACGCTTTTAGAAAAGGTACACAAGTGTACTATTATTATGTAGTACACTTAAGGTACTAATATGTCCCTTTAAAGCAACATTAAATACTATTTAGGAGTAAATAATGTTCAAAGATGTATCTTTTAGGTTTTGTACATTTTTTCCTGAGAGTTTAACCTTTTGGATAGAAATCTCAACTAAAAACTAATGGCTTCACACTTGAGTTAATTGCTCTGATTGACAAATTTCTGCGTGTGTCTGGCTCACCTGCGTCATCATGCGGTCCGCACCTGTGTTCTCTTCATCCTTGAAGATGATGTCTGGGTTGTAGTTGGGCGTGAGCTCTTTAAAGCGCTCGGAGTTGCGGGTTATCTTCCCCTCATATCTCCCACTGGCTCCCAGCGTTTTTTCGGCAACGTTCGGACTGAACTGCTTATAGGCGAGAGGCGTGAGTTTCCTTGGAGTCCGTCTCTTGCCGTAACCTCTGCCCGGTCCACAGCTGTCGGACGCCGGCGAGAAAGCCAAGATGAAGCCGATGAGGAGCGCCGCCGCTGTGGAGAGTCTCATGCCAACCGGTGCCAGCGGGCACTCCAAAAGATGGAGTGTCAAAGATGGTGAAGATGATGGTAAAGCGACCCTCCTCCCCCCAATCTCAGCTTGAGTCCCCGTGCAAGATCACCGGAGGGGGAGGAGGACCAGTCTATTAGGACACCTGGCGCTCACCATCCTTTTACGCACGGAAAGACACCCCGGCAAACGTAGGGTTCCTCAGGCGGCGAGGATGGTGCCAGCTCGTCGGTCCTCCTCTCAGGTCTGTAAAACTCGCTTTCTCTCAGTCCAAGCGGAGACAGGGGGAATAAATAGAGAAGTTCCGTTTATCTTGGCAAGCGCATTTAGAGTCGCCTGCAGGCGGGTCCTGGTTGCGCAGAGCCGCGGTCAGAGTGCGCGTCCCGCAGCGGTTTCTGGCTCCCGGCTCGGCTGTTTGACTACTGCGCTGTGGAGCGCGGCTCTCAGTTGAGATGGAAATGGAAGTGACCCGAGCTCAGATGCTACTGAAGCAGCCGCACCCTGCCAGTCCTGCCCTCTGTCTGTCTCTGCCCTCCTCTCCACGCGCTTTATCAGCCTTGCCGCTCTCCCCCTGTACCGCACCCGGCGGCTGCCAAGACGCGAGACAAACAAGAGGCTCGTGCATTACAGGTCTGGACTCTCGGACCCTGATGTGTCCGGCCCTTTGAACCTCAGCAGTAATGTTCTACTCACTCCCTGTCAACGGTACGTCAGCAGACGTAGAGTACTTAAACACACTCAGCTATCACTTGGAGATAATGCATATTTAATAGGACTGACAACTTAAGCAAATCATTGTTTTTTCGATTTTAAATGTAATGCATTAAGCATTTTACAGTGCAATATATATATATTATATTTACTGCATGTCAACAGGTTTGGTTAAGGTGGACTGTGAGAAGGTAGGGGAGTGGTTTACAATATTTAGAAAATACATCTGCTGCAATTGAAACAAAAAATAACCTAGAAAAATGCATGCTATTTATAAACCACATTTTGTCAATTATACTGAAAAGGTGGTCGGGGTGTTTGGATCTACCGGGTCATTTGTGGCCACACAAGCTTGTAGTCTTGTAGACCCATCATCTAAATCAGCTTTGACCAGCAGCGGACCATGAATGACCAGCTATAAGTCCTCTAAATCCAATCACTACAATGTGTCATGAAATAGCAAGGATGTAGTATTGGATGACATGTTTTATTATATGTTTATAAAACAACCATGATTGTGGTCAGGATCCATCAAGTCCCACTTCATGGCAAAGATCATTGTGACAATTATAAGCTTACTATTAACTCCTTATTGACTAAATGACAATTAACTTTAAACTTACTTGTCCCACTAATTCTGAAACCTTTTTTTGGCCTTCAGTAAAAACTGGATCCAGTAATAGTGTTCAACAATGTGTTCCAGATTGAGAAGTGCAGTGATTGGTGGTCAGCTTTAGTTTCACTGACAGACACTGGAGACAAGACATGAAGTGCCGTCCCTACCCAAGAACTCTAATGTCTTTAAAATAACACTAATGGCTTCTCCACTGAAGACGAATCACCAGTTAAATGCCAGAACTATTACCAAATGATACTGGTAGGAAAATTATGACAGTTCTATGTCTCCTTCAGTGGCGCAGACATTTTTTCTGGTCCGCTGTGACCGCACTGTTGACAGCTTGAAGATGTTACTGGTATTGCTGAATACATTTTAATTAGAGAGTGTTTTGGCCAGGCATCAGAAAATAATCTGTGGACAGCAGAAATACTACAGCAAAAAGGGATTACCCAGATCCTTCTATCAGTCTACAACTAGATTTAAAGCACAGTGTATTTATATTTAATTCAGTAGGTTTTAGAGTAGTTTCACAGAGTCAGACCGTTGACTATTACCGTGCCGCCTGGTCACTTTAAAGCATATTGTAGTCTGAATTTGAATTTAGAACAGGTAAAACAATTAACCACAAGGCACTTTTTATGTTAATTAATAATTAATAAATAAATTAACAATACTAGGATAATAGAACGATGTGAAACAAAGTGGTAGCTCATTCTAACAAAGGCAAAGCCAAAACCAAAGAAATTAGTGGAATATGTGTGTTTGGGTTTGTGGTCAGAATTTCCGTCCGTTCAAAAGTCCTGATGATTTTACGGAACATGAACCGGAATATGAAGCGGAACATACATTTGTGCTCAAGCATATCACATTTACTTGCTAGTAAGAGCCTCAAACTAAACTCTGTATATCTAACGCCACAAACCTTCCAAACTTTGCCAAGTTCAGTGACCTTCTTGTCTTGACTTCTTTCTTAGAAGCACTGGTTGTAGCAGTCTGTACCCTGTAAAACACATTGTTATCCTCCCAGAATACTAATAAAAACCTATGCATCTCGAATTCTAAGAATTGCGTAAAAGTAGAATTTGCACCTCGTCTTGTGCCTACCCTGAGCATCTGTACTTTTTTCACATGCTGCCAGTTGAGATGCATCATCCCTACCAATGAGAACATGCATTGAGAAATTTAATATTTTATTCATTACTTTTAAAGCATTAAAATGGGAATACAGACTAAAATACAACAATAAAACGTCCATAATCACTTAAAAAAAAGAAAACCTAAAAAGAATAAAAATGTTTATAAAGCATTCTAAAAATAAAAGGTTCTGTATGTGCACTGTTCTGATTCAGTAGCATGAACTGTCACCGAAAAAGCCCCACTGCTTTCTTCTTCTTCGGCCGTGAGGTGGAGCGTTCCTCAGAAGCAGCAGCAGCAGTTGATGGTAACGGGGCAACCTGAAAGAATCATTCAGAATTGGGTTTAGTTTCCTTGAAAGAATAATCTGGGTTCAAAACCATTGTAGTTTAAACTTTAATCTTTGGCATTTCTATTACCACAGAAAATTATTAATCTCCCCTGAGACTTCCAATGAGATTTATATTCAACCCAGAATATCAAGGTGAGTAACATTTTGTAGATGCATGTTTAAATTGAGCAAACCTGTTTACTGTGTGCAACCTGAGGTCTTCCTGATGAGGCTTTGACGTCACTCTGTTCTTGAGAAGCCAGTGAAGAACTAAAATCTGCACAGCAGACAAGACCAACAATGTTCAAAATATCATGGTGTTTAACTATATAGCGTTAAGGAATCAGCGGAACACAAAAGGAGATTATACAATAGCTCTGTGTGCATGGCCATACAATGACATTTCGATGCATGTGTTCACATGTGGTGCTTTCTTACGCATTTGATGCCAATAATGTTAAATACACACAGCAACAGCCAGTGATGTTAGATACAACCAATATCAGAACTGGCCATACAGGTATATATACAGTATATACGCCATATACAGTGTAACAACTCACTCATTCTATAGACAAGAGCAGCCATGACAAGAAATGACTCCTTTAACTTGTGTACTAAGCTCAATGTCAGTAAGGCAGTAACCTGTGGGAACATCAGCGATGTGTTGGTGATGTTCAGAGACGTGGTTGTCTTCTGCTGCAGGGCTGCTTTCAGGAGTGTGTTTGCGTTTCTGACCCGTTTTCCCCGAGCTGACGGCCATGTACAGTGCCTGCAACTCTGAGTCAAAACCCAAACTGTCCAGCGTCACACCCATCTGTGGAATAATCTAGCAGACAGAAAAGAGAAAATGACCACACTACGAAGAAAGAGGAGACATTTAATTACTTATTAGTCTCCACAGAGGAACTGTCTTGGACTATTAATTTCCCGAGCATTATTCATTTAAGAAAAATGTTTTGAATGGAACAACTGCTTTTGTAATATTACAGTTTTGGGTTTACATGTATGGGAAAAGGGTATGTGATGGCAAAGCTGAATTTTCAGCATCATTTCTCCAGTTTTCAGTGTCACATGTTCCTTTAGAAATCCTTCTAATATGATGATTTGCTGCTCAGTTATTGATAATTGTTAATTTTGTTATCAGTGCAGAAAACATTTTTTTGCTTTTTGTTTCTGCTGCTTAGTGTTCCTTTGTGGAAGCCATAAAAATGCAATGAATATTTTCATGAGAAATGAAGAAGAAACTTTAACAAGTTAATTTATTTATTTGAATTAATAGTGATCATTCATCCCTGATAGGAACTTTAATCTATGCAAGAGTGGCCATCATTATAAGATCACATAACCAAAAAGTCGGGTGACAGCAAGTTCAACAGGGTAATGGTAAAGATGACTGCATTCACACATTTCCCAAACACATTCTCTTTCAGAACAGAGAGGACAAATTCTCAAAATTAGCTTGCCAAATATTGACCTGGTGAGATTGGTGACCACTGGATGAATGAAGGGCCCCTAAATATACGTGTAGACATTTGGGGTTAACATTGATTTATTTTTATTATTTGTTTGTTGAAATATCATAAAAATAAATGAATGCTTTGAGCTCCTCTTTAGGGACAGAGAGGGCAATGTGAGGAGAGAAGCCACAGTTCATGAGTGTGCACTTCCTGTCTCTCCTCAAATCATTTCTCCACTCACAACCCTTTGATTTGATTTGACTTTTTACATCTTCTTGTCACATCATTGGAGCAATTAAGTTGTTCCTGTTGAAAACGTGTGAGAACGTGCTCTACAATCACACCAGAACCAGGTCAGATGATCAACACAGATACCATCCATCATCATCTGTGTGCGTCAGAGAGGGAAGTGTCAGGAAAAGCGGTTCATGTGTTGGTGCATCATGTTGATACACCTATTCATAGCAGGTAAACAGCATTGGCTGGTTTTTAGTGGTTTGTGGAAGAACCCTAAACCAATGGACTCTAATGGAAGATTCCAGAGAGCGTCCCGATTCTTGTTCTGTGTTCTACATTTTGTCGGTGAAGGGCAAGCATATACTTCTGAGTGTGCACTAAGATATTGAGAAATACAACCAAAATTGTGACTACTCATTACTCATCCTGTAGATTCATACATCTAATATATTTAGTTGCAGTACTGTACATTACTGTAACTATCACTATTACAAATAATTAGTATTGGGTTTTTTTATTTGACATCATAGCTACATAGTTCATTAAAATTATTAAGTTTGTGAAATGTTATTACATTTAAAAATAACAGTTTTCTGTTTGAATTTATTTTAGATTACATTTCATTTAAAATAAAAAATCTAAAATTATTCCTATGATAGAAACAGTATTTTCCCAGTATTTTTTTTGTACATTCTTATGGTGCTTTGGAGTACTGCATCATTGCTGAATAAACATATTATATTCACAATGGTCATAAAAACAGACAGAGGTTGCTATCTACACAGGTACATTTTAGGGTTAGGGTTTTAAAGGAGAAATGAGACACAGACCTCACTTTTTAAAGGTTTCATATGATCTAGATTTAGATTCCCTAACAATACATATAAATTAAACGCATGTTTTCTTTTATTATCTGAATTTAAACCAAGTACACACACACACACAATCTATAGGGAAACAAATAAAGGCAGGTGAAGTCTTAAATGGGCGTCATGGATTAAACCCAGAGAAGAGCTTCATTTTACAGTCCTCTATAAATCTGTCCTCACTCTCATTCAGGCAAACCCCCTACTAAAAATATCTATTACCTCTTCCTCTCAGTTCAGCCTCTGTCTCGCACTCCCTAGATTTCTTATTAGTGGTGTGCACTTAGACAAACATCACATTATTATCATACTTAGGGTTAGGGATTTAAACAAACCTTAGAACAAATTATGTGGCCTGTTGAGGAGAGCTGTGTTTACTGTTCTACTCGACTGAATGATTTTTGCTGCAATAAAACAGGTAAAACCTCCCATAGATGTACAATGAAGGAGCGACTGAGCCATGTTTTTGTCTTGGGCACAAGCACTATTGCTTTAAAAAGTATAAAAACTTAATTGTTAGCTAATTTTCCTCTCTATTTTTTACATTTTCTAAAATGTGTCCATTATTACATTTAGCAGAGGAACTGGTGTTTGATGGGATGATGCTCTTGTTCTGGCTGGCAGGGCAGCTCTTCTCATGGGTTCAAAGCAGGCAGAGTAAACCGCAGCCCAGCTACAGCTAACTAATTACAGATCAGAGCTCACCCTGTGGAAAACTGGACCAGAGCTATGGAGGGAGAGAGAGAGAGAAGGAATAACAGAAAGAGAGACATCTGACCTCAAGAAGCGGTCCTGAATGGGTTTCATGGTTATCAGATTGGGGTGATTATAAAGGCCAGCAGCCAAGAGCTTCAGTTACAGGAAGACGTCTCGAGCTTTAGCTGGAATTAAGGCATGGACACCTGAAAGATCAGCAGTGTAGCAGTTACGGGGAGGTGTTTTCCCCTACTTTACCCCAAGAATTTAACTTGAATTTTTTGGAATTGTTTGCTGCTGAAGAAACAGTGCTGCTTAATATTTTTGTGGAAACTTTAACTGCTTTTTCTCAAGATTCTTTGATTAACAGAGTTCAAACAAACAGCATTTATTCTAAACATCTGGTAACATTATAAATTAATTTAATGCATCCTTGCTGAATAAAAGTTTTTAATTTTTAAAATCTGACACCAAACCTTTAAATGCTAGTTTAAATGGGGAAAAACATAACCCCTTCTATTTGCATACTGTTTAATGATTTAAACATTATTTTGTCTTATCAGTTCACCAAAAGTGATCTAAAAAACATGCACTTTGATATTAAGTAGTGTTTTGAGAAGACAATAAAAAGGTTATTTCTGTTTAGGGCAAGAGCACACATCTTTGTCACAAAAAGCCTAAATTCCTCATTCTTGTGTTATTTATCCTGCAGATTCACTCAGGTTGGGTGAAGCTACTCTTGCATGTGGCAAGAAGAAAAATACCAGGGGAAAAAAAAGAAACAAAGAATGTTTTACAAGATATTACTATTTCACTTGATGGAAGATCAATGCAAACAATAAAAAAGATGAACAAATACCAGAATTTTTGGATTAAAAGGATGACTAGAGGTCAGCTCAGTTCAGCAAGAGTGCATTCAAATTTATAAGTGACAAAAATATTAAACGGCTGAACCGTTTTCAACGGTTTCTTCAGCAGAAAATCTGCATTTTAGAAAGATCGTGACATTTGAGACTGTAATAGTGCTGAAAACTCAGCTGTGCATCACAGGAATAATTTACCTTTTAAAACGTACACAAATATAAAAGTAATTATTCACAATATTACTGTTTTTACTGCAGCTCTCATTAAATAAATGCAGCCTTGGTGAACAAACTCTTGAACTAAATTTTGCTCGTTCTTTATAGTAATAACTTGGACTACAAGCATGTTAAGAAGGACATCTAAGTGTATATATATGTCTCAGATAGAGGATGGTTTGGGGTGTTTTTGCTGGTCTTTCGGTGTGGCGGTGAGAAGGGTCACGCCGTCAGTGCCAAACCCAATCTGGTTTCTCAACTCACCCGGTCAAATTTTCTCTTTTTATGCCTCAAACCTAAAAAAAACCAACAGTTTGCGTCACTGAAACACATTCACGCTTAAATACACTCAACCCCAAAAGACCTGCAAAGAGGGCGGCATGCACACTAATACGGACCCTAAAACAAGTCTTTGTGTTAATCAAGCTAAATACACACTCCCACTCAAAACACAAAGTAAACGTTCACACTCTCCTCTCCCCTCAAGAAACCCGAGCATGCGTCACCGAGACATTCTCAGTCTTTCAAACTCAACTTTACAAACTCATGGCAACATGTCTTCTCTTAAGTTTTGACTGGTTAAAGACAGCACTTCAAACAGGCCCATCCATCTATCCATCCAACACACACTCTCATCCAGGCTTCTGCCAATCAGGAATCTCAAGAACGGCCTCCATTTTTCCAGAGACTTGCTATGTTTGTTTGGCATTTCAGCGAGACATTTTTCCAAACACACCTTCACTTTAATTCTGACTTGGGTCTTAAATGATTCTTCAGAGTGGAGTGGAATTTCCCATTGTACTGCGAGACAGCAGCAGTCAAACGACTGATACGTCCAAAAAAATCAAATACCCTGCTAGCTCGCATTTCAATAGACACAACAAGTATTGTTAAAAGAATCTGGATGCTTTTCCAAACCATGGACCAGACGGTTTCAAATGTGCTCATTTTTTAAAGGTTTATCAAGTTCTGCTAATAAGGTAAATTAATAAATCATTTCATTTTATTTTCTGAGACAGAGAAAGCAAATATGACACTGACTATCCAATTATTGCTCCTCAAAAAAAATTATTCACTAATTCACTGAAGTGATGCAAGTTTATTACCATTTTTAACTTTTATAGCTTAAATACAGTATATTGGCTATTATAAATTTTACACTACACTAGTCTGATACGGGTGGAGATGCTCCTTTAGTCCCTTAAGCTCACTAACTCTGCATTTATCTGTTCAACAATACAGTAATCACTTTGAAATACTATTTAAAGTTAATGTAATTGTTTTAATTTATTTGTGATGGTTAATCAGAAGCCATTACTCCCATTAATTTCAGTAATTAAGAAACATTTCTTATTATTCATGTTGAAAATAGTTTTGCTGCCTAATATTTAATGTATCAGAACATTTTAAACATTTATCACACTTAAATAAGGGCAGAAAATATTTTTGCTTTTTGAGTGATTATTAATGTGCTGGAGGCATTCAATATGTATTTGGTATAAGTAGCTACTTATTTAATGGCATTAAGTTAATTTTGTGGCCTAAACGTTTGGCTTGTCAAAGATGTTACATTCAGCTTTCACAAATTCATTACCTTGTAAAACAAGTTCTTTACTTGTAAACCATGTGGTTTTAATGCACAAAGTAGTTTTTATTGTCTCTTACAACAAGAATAGCCCATAAAAATGCAGTTCCTGTGGTACATAATAGTGAAAAACCCTATAAACACATACTAATATAATACAATATAATGCGTGTTATTATTATCAGCTGTGAAAGCTATGGAGTAATACATCTAAAACTGGCGTCACCGTGGGCTGGAATTCCACCAGTTTAAGGGGCGACTAGTAAGTCAGTGTTTGGTGCATTGGGAGAGTGGGTGAGCAGACTCATATCCTTTTCTCACACCACCAAGTCAAGCCACACATATCTGACTGTACATTCACCAGGCCAGTGATAAATACCGGTGGATTCACACATACACACTGACAGAGATCAAACACAGGCCTATCAAAGGACTCCCCTCACGCAGAAAAAGCGCTGAAATTAAAGCTCATGGCTGAATCCAATAAATACCTCACAGCGCAAGAACATTACTCATCAAGAGAACAAAAAGTGGCCCATAAACACACAGCTCTGGTCTAAATTATGACCGCGGGTTTGGCTCCTCCCACTGTGGTCAGTGTGTTTGTAATGAATGACCGTAAGGCAGAGCGTGATTGACTGGCATTCTTGCTAAGACTGAATCCCTGATTTGAATTGTTATATGAGACAATATGTCATGATGCAGCCACAGGTTTGCTGAATATTCATTGAAAGAGGCTTAAAAACAAAATAAAAATATGGAAGTCATCAGTTAATAAATTAAATATCATTATTATTTAATAAAGAAATCATCTGACATTGATCATGTGAACATCGGTGCTATTTTACTATTTTTATATCTTGAATTAATTTTATTTCTACATTTTTTAATTGTAATTAGTTTAAGAAATGATCATATATATATATATATAATTATTATTATTAATTTTTGAAATTCTCATACATAATTATAATTACTTTTTTAAATATGTCTATAGACATATTGTTTTTTAAATTCAGTTTTAGTTAAATAAATAAAAAAAATCAATAATTTCCTTTGTAATATATAATTATTAGGTATTAAAAAATATATTATCAGTTTAACAAATGTTTTCTCTTACTCAAATTGTTAAACTGACAATATATTTAGTAATTTACAAAATTGTAATTGGATTCAAAAAACATAAAATTCTGAAGTTTATTTATAAATGTTTTAGTTTTACCACAATATTGCCCAGTCCTAAACCCACTCTTTACCAAAAAAGCAGGAAATTCTAAAACACACACCTCTGGCGGGAAAAGAAATAAAACATGATCCAGTCAATAGACAGTTCAGTGTGAGGCAACTCTACAACTGAGCTGTCACTGCAAAAACCACAGCCTAATTATACAGTGTGTGTGGTGACCCTCAGCTCAAGTCAAACAGAGATGCAGTCTCTCTTCATGTCTAGCATGTCTCTCTCTTAACAAACCCCATCAGCGCACTGGGGCCTGGCTTCAGTACATACATGTCAGCTTGTTTACACTGGGTAAATTTAGCAGGAGACCAAATGTAAAAAAATTTCTCACCTGTGTTAAGAAGTTTTCCCTGTGTCTGTGGACCTCAAACGGCTCTGTATATAGTCTGGCTGCGAGGGAGGAGTTCTAGATGAGTGTCAGCGAGCTAAAAACAGACATAAGAGAGCAGAACTGTGCTGGCAGTTTTTACCTCTACTTAAGACAGCTCCGTTCTCCTGATAGTCCTGTATCTCTGCATCCTTCCGAGCCAAAAGGGAAGCTAGATCCTCCACTTGCCGCTGCAGGACTCTACTCACTGCCAGCAGGGGGCGCACCAGATGCCTGCACACCTGATTCACAAGCAGTATAAACTGTAAATTTTGGATACATGAATTTGTAAATCCTCTAGATCATCGACATGACCCAAATTGGCCAAAAAACACACTGTAAATCATCTACTTCATGCCTTCTGCCCTTAGGTTGCAACTAAAAGGCATTTTTTATTATAATTCTTAAAATTGTCTGCCATCAAATTGTGTCTTTTTGACTAAATATATTTAATGATTTTTATAAAGTGAATTTTATTATAACTTTTATATTGTAAGTAATACTTTAAGATGAACACTTGCTGAACTGAAGCTACTTTGAGTATTTTCCCGCACATCATTTTTGTTTTGAATTAATTTCTTTATTTTTGAACATTTCAAAATTTAAGTTTCAAAAATGATCCATCAGGCTTCCTTTGGAGGAATGTTTAGTACATCTCCCATCATTGTACTGCACTTCACTATATGTTTTGACCTTGCAATAAAACCTACACAGCTCTGATGAAACTAAAAATGTGCTTATTTTAAATAAATCAGATAACTGAACCATTTTTTTCTTTTTGGTAGAAATAGGCCTGGTTTCATAGCCTAAGCCAGGATCTGGCCATGGTGCGATTTTTATAAACATGCCTTAGAAAAAAACAATACTGGTTTAAGACAAAACAAAGGCGTGTTTTAAGATCAGTGGAAGTTTCTTTCAGCTGAAACAGCTCAGATTTACAGTTTAGTCCAGCACTGGAAAAACGGGGCATAGAGTAACAAATTATATTTATATGCATGTTATGTATATATTCTATTGTATTCACTAATTTAGCTTACAAAGTACCAGAATATAATCTTTTTGTACATATTTATAAATATTAGCAACTGCACCAAACTAAACATTTTGGCTTAGATTGTGCTTCTGAATAAAACTAAGATGTTTTTTTTTCCTCTTTGAGTAGCTAAATATGCTCCTCTATCATACTATCTATCTATCATAAGCCATAAAAGCCTGATGTTTCAAATATGATACTCAGTAAAAACACATCAGCAAAGGTTATATCCATCTCTGTTCCAATAAGCTGTTTAATTTCATCAGAATGATAGTTTTCTGACTACGGTTATACATTTGAAACCATGTTACATCACAGCTGCAGATATTATTTTATCAATAAGGTTCATACCACGCCAACAGGAGTTGTAGTGCAGCGAAACTCCCAGTAGAAAGGCATCCCAGCCAGCTCACTTTTGAGTTTGACCGTTAGACTGTCACCATGCTGTTCAAGAGTAACGTGTGCAGCAGAAATCTGATCATCATCTTGACTTGAGAAGCAAGGTCGTGCCACAGAGCATAGATGAGAGAAAAAAGCCTGTGTAGGAGCCCTCAGACGCTTATTCAGATCCTTTCATACAGAGCAGGGAAAAAAGAGAATAAATGAAACACTGACAGGCTAAGAATGCATTTAGAAATGAATATTGTGATGATACAATACTATAGAGAGACATTTTAGTCTTATATGAGTGATTTTGGTCAAACAGAAATAGGCCTACTTGAAGCTAGTGTGTTTTATCTCGCAGTGATTCAGTTCACGCTAAAGAATATAAGGAATTTAGAAGATCTAATAATTTTCCAGGTAGATAGAAGCAGTGCTGTACGTTCTTGCCTGTGCTCGACTCTGGATGTCATCTGCGGTCATTTCTTCTTCCCACACAGTGTTCAGGTCACTCAGCAGAACCCGGTACTGCATGTCACCGAACCAGGCTTTGGCCAGCAGATCAGAACCACCAATATTCACTGGCACCCATGGGAGAGCAAACAGGCCTCTTTCCATTGCACCACAGCACACTTCACACAGTCTACTTCATGTAAACAACAATAACATGTTTATGCACAACCTTAGCTTAGTTTAGCACAGCCAAAAATAAATAGGCCTACATGATCTCATTACTATTCTTTTATCAATTAATCTTTCCTTTAGTTTTAGATTAAATATATTTCTTTAAGCATTTAGAAATTAGATTGATTGACAGTCTCAAAACACTTACCACAGTATAGTATAACCATGGTACATCTTCTAAGTTTATCACAAATCGTAATCATTTCGATATATCGCATTTAATTCCTACATAATTCTCGCGTTCGTGTCAGAATGTCTGCCGAGCCCTGCGCAGCCTTAAACATCTTTAGACTTGTTTACACGCTTAACTATAGTGTTGAAATGCGCAATATTTCACTGGTCACGTTATTTTCTAACGTAATAAGTGCACTTCTTCCGATATTCATAAACTACTGACAGCGGGTAAAAGAAATAGATTTCGAATAGACAATAAAAATAAGTTTTAAATGTTTAATGGTTGAAGAATTTACCAGTATCTACTCACCAACAAGGGGCCGTTTCGACTGACGCACATTCCCCGTGAAAACAAACGAGGATTAAAACGTTCCGTGAGGAAGAGTTCCTTTACTAGTGCCTCGGTTATTAAAGGTGTAAAACAAAACAAAATATGTTGTCATGACATACATGAGCAAAACATTTACAAGCCTCTTAAAGGACTGTAATATTGTGTAAGGGATCAATAACACATTTTTAAAACTTTACACTTCTTTTTGTTTCTGTTGGAGAACATGGTAGTTTAAGGCACAGCTTCTTTCTGTGAAAGTATAGTCATAGGTTAAAAAGGTAGTGATAATGACATATGAACAAGATCTTTAATTTGTGTGTTTACAAGGTTACGTACTACTAGTTTGAAGTTGCAGATGTGTTTGAGAATAATGCATTTTCTTTTAAATTTCAACTGCAACTGCAAACCACTACAAATAATTATTAAATGAAAAATAATTTAAACATCGATTTTGGAGAAAACATTATAATTACTAGTACCATTAACCAGATTGATGAGAGTGAGATATTATACGAGTATTCTCTATCCTGTTCATTATACACACACACATAAATTATATTGAATAGTAGCAAACAGAAATATAGTAAATCTGCTTAAAAAGTTTTTATTAACTGAGGGTGAAACAATTAAGTGCATAAAGAGTTTGCAATTTTGCATTAAAATGTAGAATGCATACTACGTTAAAAGACTACACAGACTTATATGCATGATATAAATTTGTATGTTTATCTATGGACCATTATGACAGAAACACAAGAATTTGAAACGGGTCGAAATTCTTTCCAGCTTCTCTTCCTCTTTTATACGAAGTCAACAGTACATTGAAATCCACATACAATAACTAATGCATCAGTCCAACAAATGCTGACTTTTGGATTTTAAATGTTCTACCACAAAAATGGTCTGGATTCAAGTGATTTCAACATTGGAAGAACAATGCGTTAAGACAAGCTGGCATGTATCGACACGTCCAAAACCAGACAAAGCTCAGCTCAGACAAAATGATTCTGATCATACAAACACCCACATATTTTGACAGTCATTTATTATTTGCCATTAAAACAAGAGAACTGCTTGTTATCTCACTTTTTTTTTTTTTGAAACGTAAATATAAAATTTCTATTTTAAGGACAGCATTAAGAGCAAGTGGCTAATACAGAGATTAAGCTGAAGAACAGTTGGGAAAACTGGATTTAAATGTGTGTGGCAAACCATCAGACTCAGCAGATCCCCTCCAAAGCATTTCACAGAACATTCCCAGCATCTTTCCAGGACAGTGTCTCTTTTGAGTTTCATATCGTCGCTGCTTCCTCAATGCAGTAACTTATACTCATAGTTGTGGACATTACATGGTGAAATGCCTTGTGTAATCATATTCTATTGTAGGAATGACAGCTTGCACAAATTTCAGGAAAATCAGAAGATACCTAAAGTTATTAAAGTTAAGGGAAATTGTGTTTTGATTTGTTGTTTTTTTTTACTCATGAGACAATAAACATTTGTTCAATACGACAAACATCAAAAAAAAAAAAAAAAAAAAGATCTACGAGATGAAATCCAAGCACACTGCAAGGCATATCTTTTAGACCAGAAGTGTATAGTAACATTCAAACATTCATTTTTCATTAAGCAACTTTAACGCTTTGAAATGACCAAAAGTTGATGGTCAAGACAATTTACAAAAGTATTCTGTTTCATGTATATACATATATTGTTCGTTTGAACTTTTCCACAGAAGATAGGCTTCAACATTGTTTTCATGAACAGCTGGTCAGCATATTAGAATTATTTCTAAAGGATCATCACTGAAGACTGGAGTAGTGATGCTGAAAATTCAGCTTTGGATCACAGGAATTTAAATTACAGTTTTAATTACTGCTGACAAACAATAAATCGTGATTAATCACATCCAAAATAAAAGGTTTGATAAAAATAAGTGAATATATAATATCAAAATACATACTTTGTGTGCACGTGTGTGAATATTTATATAAATATACACAGAATACATATTATGCAAATAAACGTCGAGGTGATTAATCTTTAAGCAGAAATGATTTTTTTGTACAAAATTGTCACAATATAACTGTTAGTACTAACATTACACTTTTTTTTTATCTTACCGACCCTATAGACTTGAAAAACAGTGTATGTGCTTATGCAAAATAATATTGTATTACTAGCTTTTTTTTTTTTTTAAAGGATACATATGGACCCCAAGTTCTCCTCCTCCTTCCGCCACAGTCTCGATGATCTTTTTCATCACCTCTGCATGTCTGACGAGTAAAACCAAAAGCAGCTTTTTAGTTTGTTGACTATAAATGAGAGGAAGATGCATGTAAAGTTAGTATTTACCGGCATGGATGCACAGAGCACATAGCAGGTGGGGGCAGGTGGGGATGATTTTCAATGGTGACGGTTTTTTTAACATGATCCTGGCTGATGTCTTCATACATCTGATCCACCGTTAGAGGCTGTCTGTCCTGAAAAATAGGCAAATCATGGTTTTACTTAAAAGAATAGTTCACTTAAAAATTTTAATTCTATAATTATTTACTTACCATCGAGTAGTTCCAAAGCTGACTTTGTTCTGCTGAATACAAAGGAAGATATTTGAAAAAACCAGGCTGTTTTAGTCACCATTGACTTCCATAAGTGACCAAAACAGACAAAGTTTGGTTTTTTGAATATCTTCCTTTGTGTTCGGGAGAATAAAGACATATACGGGTTTGAAATTACTTAAGGGTGAGTAAATAATGACCGAATTTTAATTTTTAGGTGAACTTTAGGTGAGTAGTTCAGGAAATGTTTATATTGCCATCACGTCATAGCATAATAAAGCAAAGTTACCTCATCATATCCAAATAGCCATAGTCTTGGTGTCTGGTAATATTTATCATATGTGATGTAAAGATCATAAGTTCTTGTCTGTAGAATGGCATCTTCCCCTCCAGCCTCTGCCTTGGTTTTACTTATATCAGCCAATTTACTTGTGTCCAGAGTTGCCTAAACAAAGAATATGAATGAATAAATCTGCAAAAGCAAATCTTGATGTTGAAAATTCATGTTGAGGAGAATTTCTTACTTCATCAGTCTCCAAAAGTCCACTTTCTTCATATTCTGAAATGTAAAGTATACAATTACCAGCTGTAATTACTGACCATAGACTGTAAAAAAGATGGACGACGCGACTCCACTTCCTTCCACTATAGAAATCGAAGTCTAACCACGCTTAGTATGGCCGTTGACATCTTACGAAAATGACATCTTTTGGAGCCAGAGTGTGCTCAGATCAAGAGGTGGAGCCGCGGAATCAAAGTCCCGCACACCCAATCACTAGCTCACAATCATGACACCGCACACTGATTTATAGCATAAAATAACCAAACTTCTTAGAAAAACCAACACTTGGACATACATCAGCATGATAATAACTACCTACAGTTAAGGAAACTACCTTTGTAAAAAGATTAATTTAAGTGTAATTTAAGGATTTATTTTCTCTCACGTTCCATTAGATTACATGGAAAGGGCGGGGTTTCTGATCTATCCTGCAGCCAGTCACCTGAGGCCAATCAAAGATGCGACGGCTTCACTTTTCAAGACTCGTGTGGCACACCCGTTACCCACTAAAAATCTAATGAATACAAATAAAACATTTTCAGAGCTACCTTCCATGTCTGCTGCCTCGCCTTCTTCATCATCATCTTCATCACCTTTTCCACATGCACCCGTCTGCACGTTCATATTCATATTGTCCTTTACATACAAAACAACATATCTTTAAATAAACGCAATATAATTAATAGTTCAGCCAAAAATTAACATCTACTCATCCTCGGGGCATACAAGATGATGACTGGATCCAGAATTACTAGATTTCGAGAAATTCACCGTTACATCACCTCTGCAGTGAATGGGTGCCGTCAGAATGAAAGTCTAAACAACTGATAAAAGAACTACATCAATCAAGTCCATCAATTATTGTGTCTTTGTAATTCATAATCGCCATTCCTCCAGTGAAAGTCCATCCCTTTCTGTCCTCTTAGATTAAAATACACCAACATATGTGTTCAGAGCTGTTTGATCTGTGCATTTCTCTTCATGTTTCATTTTCATTGGAGAAAGCAATATTATGAATACATCTTAATGATGGAATGGTTCCCGTTCAGAGAAAGTGTTTTGCTTTACGACGTTAATTGATGGACTAGCGTTACTTGTGGATTTATATTTAGGTGTTCGCTCTGATGGCACCCATTCATGACAGAGGATCCACTGGTGAACAAACGATGTAGTGCTACATTTCTCCAAATCTGTTCTGATGAAGACTCAAACTCATCTACATCTTGTATAGCCCTTGCCCTAAGGGCAAGTACTTTTTTTTTTTTAATTTTCATTCATCATACAATACATCATTCTTTAAGTAGTCAACATAAGGCTGTGTACCTTATTATCCAATGAGATTTCCCGGACTGCTTCTGTCACCCCTGTAACACCTAGCAACACAAAAAGAAAGTCTGTCAGAAACCTAAGCATGACAAAAAGCAGGCCTTTAATGGCCACGTGATATTGTCTTAGACTCGGTTTCATACCAGAGTTATGATAGGTATCCACCCATCCTCCATCTCCATCATCCTCTTCTATAATGGCCTCCAGCTCGTCAGAGTACTCCATCTGTTTACAGCGCTTGTAACATGGAACTGAGCCATATTGTGACATTTACAAAACAGCTGTAGCACATTTAACACAGCTTCACACATTTGTTTCAGAAAATGTTTTCACTTCCTTTACCATTTCGGGTTAATAGAAACTGCTTGTCTTTGGGCAGATAAGGCTTCACCTTAACTTCTTCTCCGGATGCCCTAAAAGTAAAAAAAAATATGTTTTTAACACCGTAAAAAGCCGCAAAAGAGTATGTGCATAAAGTAAGCTACAGAATGTTACTCAAACAGTTTTTCAGGACTTTAAGCTGTAGAAATTACACTTTTTCAATTCCCTCATATCAAGATTTTCAAGTCACGTTCACTGAAAAATAATTATTTCATTATTTAATGAATACTTGTTATGCTTGTTAACACTGAGTTTGATGTGTTTTAGATTAATTTAATTTTGCTATGTCTTACTTTAAATCAATTAAGTCATCTTGCTCCCCATCCCCTTAACGGGCCCTGACCCCCAGGGTGGAGAACCACTGGCATAAAGCAAATCTTTATATTATTAGTCCAAGGTTTGTACTTCAATTTGTTTAAGATCTTAAGGACTTTTTACCTGAAGGCTTTAGTATACATGTATAAAATGAATTGTGCCATAAGCAGATGTAACCCTTTTGTTTCTGTGAAACACTGTTTCGTGTGTGTCTACAAATTTGGACCCAGCAGTCATTTTAAATGTCAAAACCTCTGTTTGGCAACATTTATTTAGCTGTTGCAAAGATAGAAAGGACTGTATAGATGCAAAAAATATAAAACAACAGTGTGTGTGTGTGTTCTTGCCATTTCCATGTGGGGCAGTGATGAACAAGATGATCTCCGGCTGCAACAAACTGCACAAAACACAAAACACTACTGCTTTAAAACCAATTAAACTGAGTATTTCACACAAAAGAAATCATAATGCACACTCACCTCCTCTGGAGTTATAACACCAGTTTCTTTAAATTTAGATTCCTGGAAAAAAGGAGATACAGAAAAATGATTTCTATTTTTTGACAGCCTTCATAACAGGGTTGAACAATGTATATGGCCTTCAGGCATTGGTATGAGACAACTTTGCCATCTCAAATGACAAACCATGCCTTCCTTACTTTCTCATTTACATCGTTCCCTAAAGTTAAGCTGCCTAGTTGGTTAACATAGAGATGCACCACAAAGTAATAATGTTTTGCACTGTACAAATGTCATCGTTTCCTGTATACGTGAATGTGAATTTAAAGTGGTCATGAAGTTACAGTAAATTGTAGCAATACATTCTCATTTAATTTACATTTATGAATTTTGTAGATGCTTTCATTCAAAGCTACTTATTTTCATACTATACATTTGACCAGTTTTATTTATTTATTACAATTTACATCTGTTTTTAGAAGCAAAAATATCAAGTACATTTTAGTTCTAACATTAAAAACGTTTACTGTAAATGAGTCTATGGATTATGTTTAAACTGTGGGTGATGTGGCATGCATCACTCCACGAAGAAATCCGACATTTTAGTCTTAACTAAACTACTTTTTTTAAATTTCATGGCATTCAAAACTTTTTTTCGTTTATTTCTTTCTAAAATATATGTCACAGTCAAATATATATGGCGTCTACAGAACTTTGGGCCATCTGACAGGTTGCATGTTTTCTAATGTTGTGGCACGCACGCCAGCTCGTGCGGATCTCTGCTGACATCAACATAGCATCGGTTCAGTAATTTATATTTACAGGTCAATGCTCGCAGTTTACGCACTCGTTAAACCTTATAGTTTACGCTGCAGCTACAGCATAACGTTACAGACTGCAAATCATGCTAACACTCAACGTCTTACCTTCAAAACTGGCGTTAAAAACTCCGCCACTCCCAAAGCAGTGCCTTTTACCGAGTTTATGACGTTCTGCATGCTGGAAGAAGCGTCTCCAAGACTGATTAATTCAAAGGATTTATACTTCACTAACACTACATACAGAGTCTGTTTAAAGAACGTCTAATCGAGCTACACCACATGACCTAAATCATCTGACAAACACTTCCGCATCCCAAATATCGCGATATTACGTGACACCCATCGTTGATAATCTCTAAACGTCAGCTTATTTTAATTCTATGGACATTTTATTTCCATAATAATAGAAAAAAAAGTTTTTTGAAGAACTCTGAACTCATAAACTTTGAGAAGAAAAACAATAAACAGTTTAACGTTAGATCAACAATACTGTTATTTTTTACTGTGCATTTTTCTGTAATTTACTGTCAATAAATAATTTAAAATAAATGTAAAATTATAAATTAAAATAATTAAATAATCTTAAATAATTTAATAATTTAATAAACAATTTAAAAGTAAAGTAATGGGTTTATTTGCCGCAATAGCCAAACATACATTATAAGGGTCAAAATCGATTGTTCCTGTATCCCAAAAATCATTATTTAATATTTCCTACCGTAAATATATTCAAACTTAATTTTTGGTTAGTATTACGCATTGCTAACTTGGACAGGTGGCAAGTTTCTCAGTATTTAGATTGCTTTATACCATCAAATGATTCTCATTCAAAATTGTCTTATACAAAAACAAATGCAACTTTCAGGTGATGTATAAATTTTAATTTGGAAAAATGTACCCTTATGACTGACTTGCGGTCCAGGGTGACATATGACCATACAAGATCATACGAGAGTCGTTTTGATATAAATATCGATTCTTTAAAATGAGCAAATAAAATATATATCCAGTTTCCTACAAGCGTGTATATTTACTTTTGAGTGTTAATCGCTTTATCATTTGCTTCAAATAATACAGACAAAGAGTATATAAGACTCTTATGATACAGAGGAATTTTTAAAACTGTCGACAATTGGCCGAGTGTAGTCATGTGACTTGCGTGACGTCCCTTGCGGGAATCTTTAATCATCTTTGGTGGTCCAAAAGTGAATTCCACAACAGCAGAAGAAGGGAAATAATGTTGCAAATCAAAAAAGTTTAAACGCACACTACTCGTTTTATGTCTGCAATATCTAAATCCACTCCACCACTGATCTTGTCACGGTGACCTGTGTTTTATGAACGCAGTTTGTCAAAAGTAAATAACTTGAAACGTGCAACTTTACTTGTAACACTAGTTTTAAAAAAGTAGATTTCTGTAATGCATGTGATTATAAAACTTCTCAAATGCAATTGGGCTTTTGTCTTGTGCCGTGTAGATACAGACTCCGGTGTAGGACAGACCACACACAGACTCCCATACAGGCTGAGAGAGACGAAGCTTCAGCCGCCATTGCGGTGGTACTTTCTAAAACTCTCTGCTGTGCCAAACTGTAAATAAAAGCACGATACCGACACATCTGCATTAAGCGAGATTATACCATCTAAGAGGAGCGAGGTGAGTTGGTCAGAATTTATCATTAGACTAATATCTCTAACTAGAAAACGTATTTACTTACATACTAACATTGAACGGTCTTTGTTAAATCAGAATTGTTATATCCTTTCATATAACTAGCTATTTGATCATTTTCAATACCAAAATACTAAATTACACTATATTTAATGTTTTTTAAATGTTTTTACTGTTAAGAGCTGTAATAACCTAAAGAGAGTGTCATATCAAACTAAACAAATCTCAACTTGTCACATACAATACACTTAAATTCAAGGGTTGGATGTGTTGTTTTATTTAAAAAGTTAAACCTATTACTTGGGACAACTGTTGGTATGTGTAATAAATAATACGTTTTTTTATGTTGTTAAACACTTTATTACACTTTTAATCTGATCCTTATTCAGTTGTACCAATAGAGTGCTGGATATTGTTCTTTCTTACATTTGGTCTTGTTATAAGTAATTATACTTAGATAGTAATTATTTTTGAAAAATTAAAGTTAACTGAATAATGAATATATATAGTCACTCTCATGTTGTTCCAAACTTGGCTTGATTTTGTTTTTGCATTATTTTGCAGAATGTCCCAGCTGCTTGTGAATAAAAATGAGAATTAGAGTGACTGTGGACAAATGAAAATAAGTATCCTACAAGTAATCCATAACTCAAAATTACTCTAAACAACTTGCTTTATGAGCAAAGATTCATTATATGGCTTCAGAAGATTTGGTGTTATGGCTGTAACTGTTATTATAATAATTGAATAATATGTAAATTATGCATTCAATTAATTGAATAAAAAAACTATGTATATGTAATGCATCTATGTTGACTATGTTATTAGAAGCAAAAAAGTGTTCAAATAGAAACATTTTATTATTGTGGCATTCAATATAAACAACTATTAGTATAAACATCAAGTGAAACTACTGGTGTGTAAGAAATGCTCAATAAATCTGGGCTAAATTATGTACAATAATTTAATAAGTCAATTTAGAATATAAGCAACAGCATATTTCAAAATGTAAAAAAAATAAATAAAATGTGTCTTAAATTGCAGTACATACAAACTAAGTACATAAGTATTAGACTTGTTTTTGTGTAATTTTATATGTAATTTTTTGAGATTGACTGCTTCGGTTCAGAGCAAATTTTAATGGCATGAGGAATTTCCCTTATTTTTGAATGAACATACATTTAAAAAATCATAACCAACTACGTCTTTTACTTTCTTAGACGTCTTTGTGAGATGATCAAGCAATGGATCCCCAGCCTCTGCAAACATATCCTTGGTCTGTATTTGGATGATATAGCTTGTTTACCATGAACACCAGCAGCAATGAAAGCTTACTGGGGAACGCCACAGACGTGAGAGACAGCAGCGCCCGGGTTGTGGAGTCTGTCGTCATATTAGCTATTGCCTTGTTTGTCTGTCTGGGCAATCTGCTCGTTGTGTTGACCCTTTACCGGAAGCCTTACCTCTTAACGCCAAGCAATAAGTTTGTCTTTAGCCTGACGCTTTCCAACCTCCTTTTGTCGCTACTGGTGCTGCCATTTGTCATTGCCAGCTCTCTTAATGGAGAATGGTTGTTTGGTGTTGTGTGGTGCAACTTCACGGCACTGTTATATCTGCTCATCAGCTCCGCCAGCATGCTCACGCTGGGGGCCATTGCCATCGACAGGTAAGGAGTGAATGCTTTTGTTCCATGCAAAAATCAGCTTTGGCCAACAGCTCTTATTGTTATATATTAAATAGTTTTTGTTATCAGGAGATGTTAAACTCTGCATCCTGTAGCTGAAGTACAAATGAACGGTTGCTTCGTTGTCTGGTTTGCTGGCCCCTGCCGCCTTGATTTTGATGCTTGGTGTATGTGCATAGGGACAAACCATTACAAAACAATACATTTTCACCATGTTTTTAGAAATAAAATTAAATAAATAATGTGAATGGTGGTTTTAAAAGATCGACCTCCTCTGTAAAAGCCTTCAGAATATAGGATTGTATTGAATTTAAATTAGTGCTTTCAAACAATTAATCGCATCCAAAACAAACGTTTTTGTTTACATAATATCTGATTGTGTACTATATTCATTTATTATGTATATCTAAATACACACACATACTGTATATATTTAGAAAATATTTTCATGAATATACATTTTTATATATTTTTATACATTTTTATTTATTTACATTATTATAATGTTATATATATATAAATATATTTAATATACAAACATATTTTCTTAAATATATACATGCATGTGTTTGTATTTATATATACATAATGAATATACATAGTATACAATCATATATTATGTAACCAAAACTTTTATTTTGAATGAGATTAATTGTTTGACAGCATTAATTTAAATATAAACATTGAATTTAAAATCTACAGCTGAGTGAATAAAACAAACTGCTAAAAGTGGTGTTATTACTAATCTGAAACATAACATTAAGGAAAGCCAAATAGCACAAAATATCAATATTGTGTGAAAAAACATGAATACACAATAGTTTAGGTCAGAGAATACATTGGTACGTAAAACACCGCTAACCATGTTTTATGTTCTGTCAGGTATTATGCAGTGCTGTTCCCGATGGTCTACCCTATCAAGATCACAGGCAATCGTGCAGCGGTAGCTATAGTCTACCTGTGGCTGCACTCTCTGCTGGGCTGTCTGCCTCCTCTGTTTGGCTGGTCCACATTTGAGTTTGACCATCTCAAGAAGACCTGCACTGTGGCCTGGTATCGTGATGCCAGCTACACTGCATTCTGGGTTGCATGGTGCTGCCTGATTCCACTGTTTGCTATGCTGGTGTGCTACAGCCTCATCTTCCGTGTGGCACGGCAGAAAGCTCGCAAGGTGCACTGTGGGACGGTTGTGGTAGTTCAGGAGCCTTCGTCCTCCAACATTAACGGACGAAAGAACTCCAGCGCCTCGGTTTCTTCCGTCGGGAGCCGAAAAAGTTTAATCTATGCTGGAAGCCAGTGTAAAGCCCTGGTTACCATTTTGGTGGTGGTCAGCACCTTCTTGATGACGTGGGGGCCGTATGTCATAGTGATCTGCACTGAGGCGGTATGGGGGCGAGGAAGTGTGTCACCAGGACTGGAGACTATGGTGACCTGGCTGTCGTTCGTCAGTGCTGCCTGTCATCCTCTCATTTATGGGCTGTGGAATAAAACTGTAAGGAAGGAGCTGCTTGGCATGTGCTGTGCTGAACGCCACTACCGGGAGTCATTCATTAGTCGCCACAGGAAGTCCCGCCTCTTTAGCATCTCCAACCGAATCACAGGTGAAATGTTTTATAACAGTTGTTTAAATATGAAGTTTTCACATGCACATTTGTTATTAGTGTGTGTGGAAAGGTATATGTGTATACATAAGTACTGTGCTAAAACTATGCGCAACTGCATCTAGGGCAAAAGCTGCATTAAACACCAAGAAAGGTCACACTAATGTTAATTAAATGTTTATTTAATATAGTTCTATTTAATAGAAGTTAATTAATAAATACAGTCTATTTATGACATTATGACATCCTCATTTTACAGTGTGGCCTTGCAGGTGGGTCTCTTAAAGTATCTTGGAGATGGTCCGTTGGTTCTGATGGGGTTACTCCACCCCAAAATGAGATTTTTCCATTAATCATTTACCGCCATGTCTTTCCAAACTTTTAAAAGCTTTGTTCATCCTTGGGACAAAATTTAAGATTTTGAAATAATAACAAGGAGACATTGCATACGTGGTTCTGTGTCAGTCATGCCACTGGGATTGACTGAATAAAGTCATAAAGTGTTCTTCATAAAATTCAGATTGAACCACTAATGGCAAATGGATTATTTTGACTATGTATTTCGTACTTTTCTACAGTGTTCATTAACTGGCAGTAAATGGGACATTCACAAGCCTCCCTGTTTTCATCTAAAATATCTATAATTATGTTCTGAGGATGAACAAAGCTTTTACAAGTTTGGAACGACCTGGGGGTAAATGATTACAAATGATAAATGTGTAACCCGTTAATGCACAGGTAGCTCACCCACACACAGAGAGAGGTTGTAGATCATGCTGCACATACAGAAATATAAAGGAGCATAGAAACCTTTTGCCATCGCTGCCTTTATAAAACAGCTCAGATACTGGATCACTACATGATATGACTTGGCAAATAATGGGGTAAAATCACAGTTTTTGAAGTAACTAAGTTTACAGCTTTATTTGTAGAGAGAGGCCCAGCACAAGTGTTTCTCTTGATCAACGGATCACTAATTCATTAAAATAATTTTATTATAATTCAGTTATAATGCAATCGTTTAATTTCTGTGAAAGAATTTAGATTTTTGCAAAAAAAAATAAAAAATGTTGTGTTTTGAATTGTTTGCATCAAGACTATGTGCTCCGACAAAGTTAATGGATTAGATTTTGATTTCATGCAGACTTTAAATCCACATTTGTGTTGCAGATCTTGGTATGTCTCCGCACCTGACGGCCATGTTGGCTGGTGGAGGCCAGCTTTTAGGTCCAGGCAGCAGCACAGGAGACACTGGCTTCAGTTTTTCCCAAGATTCAGGTGTGTGTGGACAAAACTGTAAAGTTTGAGGTTGATTATTTTTTTAACGTAGGTCACTTATGCTAACTAGAGCTGCATATATTTGATTCCAATTTGTATTTTACTCCTGTGAAACAAAACTAAACATATTTTCAGCAGCCATTACTCCAGTTTCCAGTCTCGTGTGGTTCTTTAGAAGTCATTGTAATAAGCTGATCTGCTACTCAACATTTCATATTAATATCTACAGTATATTATGTTGCTTACTGACCCCAAACCTTAAATGGTGGTGTATATACAAGTATATGTTAATGTATCGTAAAAAAAACAACTAGTCACTATACACTATTAAGTGTTTGTAACGGTCACTCTGCAGGTACAGATATCATGTTGCTGGATAACTGTTCTGAAGGAGCAGAAAGCTCACACTACAGTGCTTTAGTCAGCAAGCGCAGGAGTTCAGTGATGTTTGAGGACCAGGTGGAACAACAGTCGAAAGGTATAGTCAACTACGTCTGTAAATAAGTAGATTCCAATTCACATTACATAAAATGGGTTGCAAATGTTCTTCCTGATTTGATAAATCTGTACTCATTTCTTATTTCCAATACTGTACATTACTTTCCAGCCTGTGAGGATCAGTTTCAGTGCCTGGTGAAGGCGGAGATACATGGGGCGATTGACAGCTTTGCATCCAGTATGGCCAAAGCCATCGAGAGCGATGCCAAACTGCTGCTGTTCGGTACAGAGTCTCTGATGGACAGCGTTTCATCGTATCTACCTGCACAGAGGAGCTCCCGCTATCCGGATGGACAGAGGGTCCGTCTGGAGAGCATCGATGAGGGAATCGTTTATGACGACAAGGTTGAAGACGACGAGGATGAAATTGAGGAAATATGTGCATAAATACATCTGCACATGGCCTGATTTTGGTCTGTAATGTTTTCAGTTAAACACATATTCTGATTGTGTATATATCGGTACATGTATAGCATACAGAGAGAATGCTGTGATATTCATCCTAAACTTGTACAAAAAGTCATTTTTTTAGCTTTTTGGAGGAAAAGAGCTCTCTTGCAAAGCTGTTACTATTTTAACTCTTTAAACAATTGATGTGTACACCAGGAGCATCCAAACTTGATCCTGCAGAGTTTAGCTCCTACTTCCCTCAACACATCAGCCTGGATGCTTCTTGTTCTAGCCTGTTCAGGTCTGTTTAATTAGGGTTGGAGCTGAACTCTGCAGGACACTGGCCCTCCAGGAGCAGGATTGGACACCCCTGGTTTATACTATATTGAAAAGACTGGGGCAAGTTGTCCAGTGAATATATATTAGAATAGTTTTATTGTTTCTGTTTAGGAATTAACTATTGTCAGTGCCTATACACTAATGCTTATGGCATTGATATATACCACAACTGTGCCCCACGCTAACCTGGGGTTGAATCTTGACCCAGGGACCTTTGCCAATTCAACTCCACACAACACTTTCCTGCCAATCTTCACTGTCCTGTCATCTAAAAGCACAAAATCTCACATCACACTACATGGGGTTGTCAAAATGAGAATCTTCCATTACTCAGCATATTATTTATATTATTACAAATTATTACAAACTACAAAAAATTCAAAGGATAACAAAATATTAAAAACAGTACCTATGAGAGCTAGCCCTGGTCTTCTCTTAACTATAGTGACTTCACATTATTCAGTATAAATGAGCTGTGTAAAGGGGTTCAGAGCGTAATGTGTTTGTACAGATGAAAAAAATCTTTTACATTTTGTGTTTAGCACTATTAACATATATCTGCTTTTTGTCTTATTCCCAAGTCACAGTGTGGCCTGCATGTTTGAATACAACTAAGAGTACTGTTTAGAGTAGACCTGCCAAAACTGAACCACTGTCCATTATGAGCGCAAAGCTTTGTCACGTGCTGCTGTTCAATACTGAACTTATAACTTTGTAAACATTGACACATTTCCCCCAGTTTCACAGACAAGGCTTAAGCAAGTCCCAGACTAAATTGCATATTTGAGCTGTCTCAGATGAAAATATCTTGCTCTGAGATATCTTAAAACATGTCAGTGTCATTGTTCTGTGTTAAGATGCACACCTGTAATATTTTCTTATAAGGGATTTTTGTTGCTTAAGTTGCTTAAATATCTTTTAATGCCTAATGCCTAGTCCTGGCTTAAGCTAAACCCTGTTTGTGAAACCGGGCCTGAAAATATTACTTAAAGTATCTTAATCAATATTTTCCTAAATGTTTTTATATTTGCTTTTTATGCTTTTTCTGTACAATTATGATGAATTAATAATTCATACCACTATGTTTGGGCAGTTGCAAGAGGTTAAATGATTCATATTTTAAGAGAGAGATTTTGAATGCACTGCATGTCGTTGATTTGCAAACATTCTTCAAATATTTATAAACAACAAAGCACTTTCATTTTTTTTAAAAGTTCAAAATCCAAAACGAATTTCAATTCAGAAATTAAAACATGCTCCTCAGGTTTAATAAAACCATTCTATATATACGAATTGCATTTCTAAAGCATTTCTGAACACACTAACAGCTAAAAATGAGCATCAAGTCACTGACCCAAATAATAATACTAGGAAAAAAAACTTCAGCGCGCACTAAGAGTCATCTACACCCTTTGCATAATACATGTGTGAAAGACTCGACTGTGGGTTTGCAGTGGCTCTTCAAACACAGGCAGACACTGGTCTTGGCTTGTGTCTGTAACAGGCTTTCAATAGTCTGCTGTCCTGCTCCGTCTTGGTGCTCTGATTAGTGATGATGACGACAGTCGTGTAAGCTGCAAATATAAGCTGCACGCTTTCTCGCTGTCTCACACACAGATATTATACAGCAGTGTATTTACTGGGGCCGGGCCAATAGCTAGATGAGCAATACTTTCAAATGAACGAGAGAGAAAGAGCATAGCATTAATCAATGCGGTATAGACATTACACACAAAAAATGACACCCACCCGCCCTGCAGCATCCATGGCAGAAAAGGACAACATGGACGTCTGTAATGATCATTACTGTCCTCCTTTCTCTCTCTCTTCCCTCACTTTCTCTCTTTCTCTCTCAGCACATTGTTATTTTTATAGCAGATAATGGAGTGGGTGTTGTGGCACAGGACAAAGCCACAGATTCTCTTGTTAGGTCGCAATAACTCATTCACATTAAAAGACTTTTTATCGGGTGTGTAATTAAAGGTTTTAGGCACTTCCTGGAAAACAACCCATGGACTCGGTTTGGGCTTAAATATGCTTTTTTGTCTGCAGCATGCTGCTAGAATCTCAGATATTCGGGGATGTGTGGGGTGAGCGGTTGTTGGCTTTGGGATGCTTGGAATATCTGGGTTGTGTAGGGGTGTGTTCTCGCCTGTGTTGGGGCGAGTTTGGAATGTGGCTGCGGACTGTGGCGGGAAAACACAGCAATTACGACTTCAGCAAGCATGGATGCTCACTAATGAAGCTGAATAACTCCCAGCTAACGAACAGGTAAACAAATACACACACATCAGTGAACACACGCGCTCACCCAGCGATCGGGCCCCTGTGGCTGTATGCGGCAGTGTAATTGGGGTAATGGCCCGGTAATCAGGAACTGGTTGGTTCAGTCGCCAGGCTGTTTAGGCCACGGGCAAGTGCCTTAAACCACGGCGCTCTAATACATCTGCATCTCTAAACACGAGCGATCGCAGCACCATTGCCCAGCAGCGACTGCTAAATGCTAATACATGGAAATCTTAATGAGTGTGCTTGGATAAATGACTTCCTGTGCGTGTGTGAGAATGTGTGTAATATAGATAGAGGTTAGAAAGGTTAACACACTGTCTGCCCTCGGCAGTAACACATTAACTTTGAGTTAGGAACTAAAACATCTTTGTGGGAAACTGTCATTCTTTCAATATTGTTGCATTTTTGCGTATTTATTCAGTCAGACTTCTTTAAACGGAAACCGCAGGTTCCTGTACTGCTTTGTGTAGTATGCGTAGACAAACTGACAAAAGTTATTAATATGCATTTGAATTATTTAAATATTACTTATATTTTTAATGCATTTTCACACATTAAAGCATTTTTTTTTTATCATTTTCCTCACCAAAAAAATGATAATTAGGGTAAAAAGAATGCGTGTACATGATTATTAAAGTTCTGATCCAATATGTCACAAAGTGACCGTTCATTTAAACTCTCTAAAGCTGGCCTCAGGCCATTTTTATTGTTAAGCTTTGACTTAATATCATTTGTGACGAGAAAAATTAGAAATTTGAAAAATACAAAAAAAGCATTTTCACTTTAGAGCTCTCAGACTTTTGGACCCTACCAAAGAGGTATAGTAAAATTAATTGTGTTCTCATAATGGACAAAAAAACAGAAATGACTGACGAGCCTGGCTTTTGTCCAAAAATAAGACAATTTAGAGGCTCAGGCCTGTAGGTAGTGTAGCAGTAGGATTGGAAAAGAAGGTAGGAAAGCAGTCGGAAGAATGCTGAGATATAGTGAGACGTACATACCTACAGAAACAACCAGAGAGATGCTGAAGATGCTTCTCCCCCAAAGTCTTAACGATTGAGAGAAGCGGAAGGAAAATTGCCCTTTCATGCCTGATGAGCTCCACATGTCTGTCTGTGGGTGTTTATGAGAGACAGAAGGTATGAGACATCACAGGTTTAAATATATTCCTGATGACTGAGAGAATACAGGGGAAAACAGAAAGTGTGGTGTTTCCTCAACACTTAATTTGCAGCATATATGTGGGAATAGGGGAAATGGATTGAAGTGTATGCGAGATCACAAGTTTAAAAATAATTTGGATGACTATAAGGGCACTGGTGAGAGTCATTTTTTACACTTGACAGGAGTGTGTGTGTGTGTGTGTGTATGTGTGTTTACTTTGCTGTACTTTAGGGACAAATTTTTCCTCAGAAGTGAGCTAAATGTGACAAAACATCCCCTCGAGGACATCTGTGGTCGTCCTCAATTTGCAAAAATTATTCATACTTAAAATAATATTAAGTCCACAGGAAATCAGGACTGGTAGTACCCTATTTGTATCAAAGATTAGTTTATGTTGAATATCCTGACTCAATCATAGGCATGTCGCACAAGTATTGCATGTGTTGTAGACACTGTTTTACATGGATGAAAATGAGTGGGCCTACATCTCACCTCTCACTGCATAGTTTTTAGTCTTGCTTGTCTCTGCGTCTAGGTCTGATGACGGCTCACTCAGGGCAGGTCTGAGGTAATTCTGATGTAGGCCAGTTAAGTCTGTGTGACACGCTGCTGTCAATCAACTATTGTGGGAGTGGCCTCTGTCAGTGTGACGCCATTTGAGAATGGCTTGATTTCAGAAGGGGCTACTTATTTTTATTAAATGAAAAGAAAACTACTGGTGGATCTTGATCATTGTAGGGTGGTTGTGTACACACACTCCCAACACACATTTCAGTCCAAACAGCTTGTAAAAGTGCATGTGCCCCTTCAAGTTATTATTTTTCAGCAATAGTGCAAAATTGCTTATTGATGGTCCAGTAGATTAACATTTGCATTAACGTTATGCTATTTGTTTCTTTGTTTAAAGATCTTAGACTTTTGTGCTAACTATTTTGGTGATCTCTTGCAGATATAAATGCCGATATAAATCTTTTTTACATTATTTTTTATATCAGCTGTAGTTAAATTTATATCAGCCGTAGTTTAGAGGTTTTATGGAGCTGAAAGTGGTAGTCTGTTAATTTTTCTTTTTACTCTCACTGGGCAAATATATGCACACTGCCAATTTGCAAATTGTTGTACCTTATTGCTGGTCATTGAGTTCTAACAATAAGATGTGAAGACTTATCCTGTAACATTTCAATTTATGTTTGGTTGAAATATTAGCGTGGATTGGTGTGGTGGTGAGCAGTTTGAGACAGAAAGGTAAGTGTAGCCTACTGTACATTTCAGTTGTTGTTTTTTGCCAGTTGAGAAAGCTGACCAAACTGGGGCAACACAGCAAAGATTAATAATGTAATAAATGTATAGATCATATCTTTTCACTAATTCATTTTTTCTTTTACAGAGATCATACGTAGTACAGATCATCTGATATCTTTATGTAATGTCTAAATTTAAATTCACACAAAAACAATAAAACTCTCAGTCAATTTTAATGGAAAGAATGGTTATTCATGAAGTTTCGAGCGTCGGTTTAATCATTTTACCACATATATTCATATGCACGCTGCACTCTCCCTACTGGACACATCAGGAACAACAGGCGTAAAGCTGCTTTGGCCGTGGTATATCGACCTACAGCCTCCCCATATACGCTTAGTGGTTACTCAGTAAATTTATTAGTTTATGTTCATTAGTTTATCGCGAATTATCTTCTCAACACTGTCGTTCGATGTAGCAGTCTACAAACAGAGACAGACACATATAAGGCTGTTGCTCCACGGTAAGTGAGATTTTTATTTGTTTAAAACATCTTAACCACTTCTAAATCATTCTCAAGTTCGCGTACAGGAAACCTTCCAAGCAACACAGGAGCGAAAATCAACTTTACAAAAGAAAATTTGGCTTGCTCGTTATCAAGGTCAATTCAAAGAAAAGTTTGAAAACACTTCCAGTTCAAACACACGTTCACAAATGCAGGCGTTGCAGTTTTCAATTGCTTGTGACTCAACAGATTTAATCATTGAGAAAGGTTAGAATATCCTAAAACACAGAGACTACATTTAAAAGCTACACGACATTGCATATAGGCACGACCTACAAGCAAACAAACAAGATTTACAGGCTTGAGCAAAAAGAAAAATAACATGAATACAAGCGTTATGGTAGACAGCGAACTCTAATAGAAGACATAAAAACTTTTATATTAGCCTTTATTATAATGTAAAATATAGTGAGGTACAACCTTATATTATTTAAACACTCATAAATCACAGTCTGTAAAGTCTGTGTCTGTAAAGCAACAAGATTGCAGATGGTATTGAACAAGAAGAGGAATTTGATATTATCTCATTTCCACATTCTCTGTTGTGTGTCAACATCAAAAGCACAAGGTTTTTGCACAATATTAACTTAAGTAATATTAAGTTACTTGAGTAAATAATTAAAGGAATTAAGTACCTTGTTTATACTAAAAGAAAATCAATACAAAACCCTCACTTGTCTTCACTGTTTCGTGTAACCAACAATCAATGAACAATTCTCCCCAGAAATAGAATTTTCTGGCAAGCCAAGTGATGCATCAGTAAAGAAACAACACTATAATATAATATAAGATTAAATATTATAATATACTATCATATCATACAATTAAAATATTTAATAGAATATAATTTTAATATAATAAAATATAGTATAATATAATTAAGATTAGGGGTGGGCGATATGGGAAAAAAATCATTAGATTCTTTTCAAATAATTTTCTTCATTAAATTCAATGAAGACAAGCTACTGTTTGGTTACTCAAAATATGCTATTTTGTGTTTAGCACGAGAAAGAATTAGGACATGTAAGTGAGTAAATAATGATTATAAAAAAAAAAAATTTAATTATAATTTTTGAGTGAACTATCCCTTTACTGACAAGCGGCAACATGTTTAGTTCTGTCCCTTTAAGAGCTGCACGCATCTAATATACTGGCCCATTTTATCTTGATTGTTTACTTTTACTTTAGACACAAGCAGCTGTGTTTAACTGTTTGTTTTTGACAGTATTACCACAATCACATGTGATAAATATCTTAGTTCAGTAATGAGGCGCTATTTGACAGGCTTTTAGTGCGCGCGCGCTTCAGGTGTGACATATGAAATTGTAAACGGCAAGACTTTAAAGCTAATAATGTACTTCTGTGATTGCGAATAAGTGAGTGTCCGGTGAGTGTAATTCTACCACTGACTTAACACTGATGTGAATGTATCTCGCGTTTTACAGCATTTTGAGACCGAGATGATAAAATAGCACGATACTACGATATTCCTAAAAAAGCAGATTGCAGAGAAACATTTATCTTCCACAATCAAAAATCATCATATCGCCCACCCCTAATTAAAATATCTAATAATATAATTATAAATATAATAAAATATAGTATAATATAAATATCTAGTCCAATAAAATATATTATAATATATTTGTTACATTAGGATGACTCCACGCCATCTGTTATTGTTTAAAGAGCAATTACAGTTCCCTCCTCAGGGTAATTCTGCAGAACCATGCTGATTGTGTTCATCAGAAGCATATTTTCCAGTTCTAGAAAAAAATAAAATAGTGTTTTAGTTTGTGTGCACATGGCATTAACACAATATGAACCGGTTTCACAAACAGGGCTTAGCTTAATCCAGGACTAGGCATTAGTTAAATTAAGATATTTAAGCAAATTTGACAAAAATGCCTTACAAGAAAAAAATTACAGGTGTGCATCTTAACACAGAACAATGACACTGACATGTTTTAAGATATGTCAGAGTAAGATATTTTCATCTGAGACAGCTCAAACATGCAATTTAGTCTGGAAGTTGCTGTCGTTAAAGTTGAACTTACTAAACCCACAACAATCCTTTACATACGCCAGGTTTAACTATGTTCATTTATATGATAACAAACTTTGAATGCTCCAATGTCTTATCAGTGTAACTGTGACATTACCCAATATTGCTACCTCATTTTGCACAACTTCCGTTTTAGGAAAGAGGAAATATACTTCCTCCGATTAGAGGGGGAAGAAACAATTAACAAAGGTTTAGCGAAGAGACAGCCCTCCCTAAATGCACAGTATTTAAACAGTTTAGTGTGTTTGCACAAATTTTACGCCCAAACCAACCAAAGTCCCATCACAGCTGCTCTGTTAGCTTGCCATTTGGATCCAGATGCACTGTGGATCACGGGATTCCTATGGAAACATTGTGATCACAAAAAAAATGTAAAACTAAAAAATACTGTAGACCACCAATTGTGTTAAAATAGATATAGCCAAAAACAGCACAGTAGACCATGAGTCGTGAGTGATTGCTGAAGATTGCAGACCGGCTGGGCGACCAAATGGGCAAAGCTGCGTAAATGTTATGTTTGTATTGATCTTAGGATATCCCTACAGCTGTGTGGAGTGAAAGTAACATTTACAGCTCCCAGGCTGTTTGGTGACTCGTGAATCGTGCTGTCGAAAAATCAAATGGCAAAACACTATTTAAAGATTTACAAAGTCACACATTAAATGTTGTGTTATGAAAGCCATGTGGTATTTCGGTAACACTTTATTTTGAGGTTTAACATTTTACATGCATAATATAATAACTATTGATTATGCATAATTACATGCAAGCCAAACCAATCCTAACGCTAACCATATAGTAAGTAAATGCATTTAATATTATTTAGTAATGAAATGTATAATTACATGGTAACAAGGACACTTTAAAATAAAGTGTAACTAATATTTCTACTACTACTATTGTAAATTTGAGGTATTTACCAAAATAAAATTCTGACCAATGCAATAAGCCTCTAATGGTGATAGTGATAGATAGAATACTATTTGCAAAATTTTAAAAATATAAAATGATAAAAACCTAAATGCTAAATTACTTTTGTATTCTACTGTAGTTTCAGGGGTTGGACAATGAAACTGAAGCACTGGCCAATTTAGTCTTGGCGGTTTCATGGCTAAAGTTGTCCAGCCTGGTGGCCAGTCTTCATTGATTGCACATTCCACTAGTAAAAGCAGACTGTGAAGGTTTAATTAGAAGATTAATAGCACAGTTTGCTTAATATATTGCAATGGACACAACATTATGGGTGACATGTGTCCTGAAGGCGGTGCTCTCCCATGACCTGCACAGTCCCCAAATCTAAATTGAGGCACTTTACAGTGTTTTGGAGGAGCAAGAATAATGGCTCAAAATGTCTCTGGCCACTGTTCAGAACTTGTATCTGTCAAGACAAACGGATGCTCTATTGGCCGCAAAAGGAAGCCCTACAACATACTAATGAATTATTGTGGTCTAAAACCAGGCGTTTCAGTTTCATTGTCCAACCCCTGTACATTAAAATGTTCAGTGTGAAAATGGCATATATTATAAAGATTTAAGAGTGTTATTAAGTCAATAGTGTATTTAAATGCCTAATGTGTTTAGTTTTAAATACAGTTTCCAATATGACCTGCTATCTATTGTTGATTGGTCAGCAAAAGCCATTCTGTATCGCATATACAGAAGAAAGTTCTGCTGTGCTCCAAAAACGTGGATATACTTGAGTCTTCATTCTAAAAGCACCACGAAAAAAAAAATCTTAACTTTCTTCTTCTTTTCTTTCATTCAACAAGTCTTGTACATTTGAGCACAAGAACGTTTTCTGCACAAATGGCTGTAACAGTGCCCTTAAACCATTTTTGTTCAGCTGTGAGCTTTGGTCAGGTATAGAAAAGGTAAGTAGCAGGTAAATTAGTTTTATTTAGTTGCCTTGAATTAAGACATATGGTGAAAATCATTAGTTTCCCCCATGCTTAACCAGCTAAGAGTTAAACCTTCTCTTTGCATGTACAGTACAAACTAGCAAGTTATAAAAGATAAAGCCCTGTGGAAACACAAGTGTTGCAAGATTCTTTAAGTAGCTGCGTCTGACTGAGCTCAGTTTACGCTCTCGTGTCTCACTGAAGACTAAGCTAAATAAAACAGACCTGGGTTATAGAAGTGTGTAGCTGTCACAACCCTTGCTTTAAAATACTCAAGGAAAAAGAGACCGATGGGAAGCACTTGCTTTGACATGACGGCGTCTTAAAAGTAATAATTTTACACATAAGAAAGGTTCTTAATGATTTAAAGACACTTTATGTGTCTTAAGGTGACACTTGTAAATGGCACTGCAGTCATGTAAACCTGAATATTTCCACATGGTGAGGTCAAATTCCAAGTGAATTGCCCTTAAGGTCAAATGTTTTAGATATTCAGGTGAAACAGAGTTAGTTTCTGGGAAATTTCATGTCACAAAATGTCAGATCTGGACTGATTGTGTTGCATAGCTTAATAATTGAATGGTTTCCTCTTCTTCTCTCAGTTTCTCCAACATTGACCGTAGCAAAATGCCGCTGGGAGAGGATGGACACTCTTGGAAAAAGAAAACATCGAACATCAAGGACATCTATGACTTTAAAGAGGTTTTAGGAACGTAAGTATAAAAACATTTTACTTCTAACTCAGCATCTAGCTGCTGCTAATGTTTGAGTATAAGCTGATGGTGGGTGTTTCTTCATGACATTAATCAACTTGTCTGAATCAAGTTATGTTACAATTTTATGCTTGATGCTTTTCTGTGTGTGTTGACCTAAGCAGACATGGCGGTTCTGTTTCGTTCCAAGTACACGATCAGAACATTTGCCAAAGAAATCAAGCTTTTAATGTACTTTTAATAAGGAACATTCAGTATATAGTGCTCAGCCTAGTCTGTGAATCAGAGTACATTAGGACATTATCCAATCATAACAGAGCTCATTTACACACAGAGATCTTAAAGGTATAGTAGCAGAAAAAGTCTTTACGGTGCAAAAAGCCTTGACTAACATTACTTCAAAGAAGAAAGCTATAAATGTCTATAATAAGACTTCCTTAAAACAAACCAGATATTTTGAATTTGACAAGCAGCAACACAATTCCCACAACTGCTTATATGTCGCTGTCATTATGTTATGAAACTGTCCAGGCCTTTTTACATCAATTGCTTATTAATCCTCTCCATTTTTTGGGGTTCTGATCCCACTTGTTGTTGTTTCTTTAGCTATATTATACATTTGTTTAGCACTTAAAAAACTGCACATTTGGTCCTAACTCCTAAATAAAAGCATTATTATCTATATATGAAGAGTTCAGATGCAAAAGCATTCTTGGTCAAAAATGAGATAACAATACTGAGTGAATGCTCTTCAAACATTGTAGCCTACATGTCCGTCAAGTACTTAAACTTCAAATGCACTAAGTAAGGAATAATTGACGACGGGCCGTTGAATTATTAGAAAAATAATGCACACCCGAGGTGGTGATGCGGTCACG
>JAUCMT010000114.1:2808502-2823558 GCA_032357475.1 Enteromius thamalakanensis
ATGCACACCTGTAATATTTTCTTATAAGGCATTTTTGTAAAAGTTGCTTAAATATCTTAATTTAACTAATGCCTAGTTCTGGCTTAAGCTAAACCCTGTTTGTGAAACCGGGCCACATTCTTCTGTTCAGGTCTTAAGTACATGCACACAATCATGATACTCACTTAGATATTGCTACAGTGGAACTTCTTCAGTCAAATATTTATTAAACCTTGTCTTATTCTTTGAATACTTCAGATATGCAGGTGGACATTATTTTTATGTTCTTCTGTTGCATTTCAAGGTGTAAACATTTTGTAATTCATTATTCTTTTTTTTTTACAAAACGTTTAAATTATTCTTTTAAAAACTTATTCTGTGTTTTACATCTGTCTTTCTGAAAAATAAAGAGCGTTTGTGAGTCTGTTTCTCACAGGGGTCAGTATGTGAAGGTGTTTAATGATTAGAGTCTGCTGAACATCTGTAAGGATCTTAACCAACACTGGTTCAGCATGAGGAAAAGAATGTACAAACAGTGAAGGACAGAACTTCCTCTGTGTCTGTGTGTACAATTATGTAAACGGTTTATGAAATTAAGACAGAAAATATATCTGGAGATGAGATTTACTTTTATAACCCTTTTTTGTGTTTGTTTTTTTTATGCATAAATCAAACTAAGTTACTGGAATTGTTACATCCCCTCCCCTTGCGTATAATCCGAGACGAGCTCCCACTATCCCCTTCCCTTAAATCTAGGGGTGCATACTGGAATAGCCTAAGGGAAGCGAGTTGCAGCAAACATGATGGTCAAATTATATTGTTGACCTGACTTGCCTTTGGGCAATGGCCCAACACGATCTATAATTAAGCGTTTAAACTCACAGCAGGAATAGGGCACAGAGGTGCAGGTGGAAGTTTTGGCCTGCTATCTGACAAGTGTGACATGATTCACAGAATTGGGCCAACGCTGACTTAAGAACAGGCCAGAAAAAGTACCTTGTGACACATTGGTAAATTTGGGTTATTCCCACATGGCCACCTAAAATATTTTCATGGGCAAGTTTCAGAACCTACTGTCGATAACTAGCAGGTAAGAAAATCTGCTGCACTTCCTGCCAGCCCAAATCTTCTTGTTGGGGCTTCCACCTACCAATCAATAAACCATTCTCCCAGAAGAAAATTACTCCTGAATTAGTGCTGTTTGCAGCAGATATACACTTGGCTAGGAAAGGGTCTGCTTTTAGAGCTGCAGGCAAGTGTTCTTTATCAGTCTTGTGAGGGGCTTCAGAAATCAATTTCTCAGAGACTAATCTTGCTGTAAAGTTACAAGTTGTAACTTCTATTTTAAGTTAATGACCCTGACCCTGTGGAGTGTGTTGTTACAACACAGGTAACTGTACAAGCAGGAAATGCAAAGGCAAAATTTGTTGCCAAATCAGTTTTGTGTATTGTACTAGGTTTGTAGGATACAGCTGGCCTAGGGAAGACTGTGCCACCCGCTAAGTCGTTCCCCAGAATCAGATCAACACCTTTAACAGGTGACGGTGGACATACAGCTAACCTGACTGGGCCACTCACAATGTCTGTCAAATACACAGGGGAACATTCACACAGTGCATGTTAATAAATATAAACAAATCATCTGAGAAAGGCAAGATGTCTGCAGATACGAAAGACTGTGCTGCACCCGTATCATGCAAGATTGTTATCAATGTAAAATTTTAATCAGAAGACAGATTTAGCCTTCAAACAAAAAGGGCTGATAACTCATCGACAGGAGGATGTTAGTTACACAAAGCCTGTATATGGGCAACATTTTTGGGTTTTGAAGCCCCTTTTTGTGTGGAAAACACGAAGAGTCCTGCCTTTCACCACTATTCACTGACTTACGACCAAATTTAGATGGGGTCTCACTTTTAGATGAACAAACAACATGCGGGGCAACCAAACTTTCCACATTCATCAACAAAGGTTTGACAAATGTGTGTGCCGAGAAGACATTCTGTGCATCAGCAAACACATCCGCCAAAACTGCAGCTCAAGCTAACACTTTTTGTTCATTTATGTGTACAACAATTTTTGCAGCAACACAATTTTTTAATTCCTCTAGCGAGATAAGTTCCTGCAGGTCCTCCAGAGAAGTAACCTTGCTAGACAGATGCCACTTCTCAAAAAAGAAACCCTCTTCTCTCTCACAAGTTCAACATAGGTTTGGTTGAGTGTTTTCAAATGAGCACGGAACTTCTGTCTATAGGCTTCAGGAACAAGCTCATATAAACGCACAACTGCAACTGTCTACAACTGTCTTAACATATTTAAGTAGTTTGCACCAGCACACGTTCCAGGTCAACAAAAAAGCTATAACTTACTCACTGAAGTTATCTTTCAACTAATAGTTATTAAATTTGCACCACAAACAACAATTGTGGATTTTTGAATTTTTAAGGAGCAAGCACTCAAGTCTGGAGAAGCGCACTTCCTCTCAGGGATGTGTGCACTTCTCTTTTGTAACAGCACTGTTTGTAGCCACCCTCTGATGGACATCACCTGTGAGCAATTAACTGACAAATAAGCAGAAAGAGAGAGATAGCATGCACACAAACATAGGTACTACATAGCTACACCCAAATGGTGGGAAAAAATACTTTGTCAATGAATATTAAAACACATGCATCCTAGGGATGTAACATAATTTTTAACTGTAAAAAGAAATTGGTCAATGATATGCTTACTATGCAAAAATACTATGCTAAATATATGAAATATTTACGAACACCCAATAAAAATTACTTTTATGTCGCAATTTTGCAGTTTTTTTCCACCACTAAATAAAAAGATAATTTCAACTTTTTTTAGACAATTCTGATTTGCTTTCTTGCAACTGCGAGTTTGTAAATACTTTTCCGATTTTTGTTTTCCATTTGCAATGTAAATTTGCAATTTCCTCTTTTTTTAACCTGTGGAGAAAACAATCCTCCATACTTTTCATATGTACCTTCATTCATCATTCTCCTGTCCAGCGCCTTCAGATCGATCTTCTTCACAACGATCTGTGCATTATGCTATGATCTTGTGTACAGCATAATAAGAGGATGATAAGGGGTTTAATCAGACCTGTTCTGATGTGGCTAAGAGACGCCAGCATTCTCAGCATGAAAGCATCTTCTTACTAAGCAGCATTACCTGCAGAGGGAGACAGACAACTTACTCTGAGCCAATCACAGTCCACTACACTACAAATTTTGATCCTTTATGATCCATGACTGCATGAATAAACATACTTTGAGAGGAACAGAATAATACGACTTCACCTACCTCAGGTTTTGGTTCAGGTCTTGTCTTTTTGCTGTGAAATTTACTAGATTGGTGAATGGTGAATGAGACTGTGTTCTGAAATGCTATGGGAATGCCTTCTGCGTGACATGCTGCAGAGTTCCAAGTCCCTGCCCTGTGTCTATGTCTCAACATACACCACTAGGATGAGAGGACTGATGACCCTGGAGTCATACCAACGTCTAGGCCATAGAACCGGGCGAAGGTAGAGGGGGTTCTAAATAACACTTCAGGGAAAAATATAATACCGTGAATGATAGTTTACTTTAGCCACAAAATATTAGCTAAAAATATTTTTTGGTTAAAGTTTAGGGTTAGGTTTTTTTAGACACTATATAGGCTAAACTCAGTTATCATTAAACTATTCATAATCATTATCTTATATTTATTCGATAATATATATTTAATTATGTATTATATTTGCTTTTATTTTCAATGCATATTACAGGTCGTACCCTCAGTATAAAACAACCCTATGCAGTGATTGCTTATAATATGACTACTTATCATAGGCAGAAGTTCAGAAGCACTGCTGTTGGAGCTGCTTCAACCAACTAAAGTGTTCCCATTAAAACCAAACAGACATCAACAGCCAACATAATTTCTCAAACAGCTCTTCCCATTCTCCCTTCCTGAAATACTCAATTATCTGACCCTTATTTAATAAAAAATACAGCTTTAAAATGATCAATCTCAATGTGAAGCCGCCCATATTCCTCCCCAGCACTCCAACCCCTGTTACACTGACATTTACGCACCATTTACTCACAGCACATGCTGCTCCTCGGCCACATTTAGAGCCATTTCCTCTTTAAAGGCTTGGAAAACCGTCTTCTGAAGCAAATTTCGTAGAAAAGAAACACTGTCCATTATCTTTATTGTGATGGCGGGATAAATCTAACTCAATAAGGGAATCATGATGGTGGAGTCAGTAAAGAAATCGTAATTAGTCTGATTTTACTGTCTTCATTCTTTCATGGATCAACTCAGGGATCAAGACGCATTTCATTTACAGTCTATTCTGAGACTTCTGAGGCCCTTTACTGAAATTCAAGGTGAAGAAGGCAAGAAGACATGCAGAAACAGACACTAACCATTACACACATATAAAAAGCAGTTTCTGTGCAAAAGAGTAGTTTGTAGTGAAGGAGCTTCATTTGGAGGAAAGAAATGCTTCAGTAACTGCATCACATCACCTGTGTGCTCTGACAGCTACACACACACACACACACACACAACATGTATCTTATTAAAGGTGACTCGTCAAGCAAGAGAAGAAAAAATATAGATAAAACTAACCTCTAGTTTAACAGAAGCCTTTTATTTTTCTCAGCACTTAAATGTGTCACAAATGGTCAACTTTCATCCTTCGTATCTCAGAGTGAGTCATGATGCGGATGAAGTTTTTAATAACCATGTGACAACAGCAGTCGATATTTCATTAGGACGAACGTAAGCAACGGTCCAGAAATGTCCCACGACACGTCGGCGTATATGAAATAACACAAGATGTGCAGACGGACACTGAATGACCTGCTCTGCCTCACAGCACTGATGAGAGAAATATTATCCAGATCAGTCAAGATCATATCTGTGCTGACACTCGCTCACACGTCCTCACACACAGGACACAAACAATGACTTTGAGATTTCTGTGACTTTGGGGCTCTTTTTGAACAGCTTTTCTTTGTCTGTGTCTGTCGTGAGTGACCTGAGGACGATGAGAAGAGAAGGTGTGCAGCTTCTGCTGCTGAAATGAGAAATGGTCTGTCTGTCCTCAATCCTTATGTCTATTCTCCATTCTCTTTCAAATAGAGACATGGCACAATAAGGCACCGGTCTTGTCAGTGGAAACTGAGAGGAGATCAACAGTTTTATTGCATTGATCTTCACTTAAGAGAGAAACAATGTTTTTACTTGTGTTTCTAACTCTCTGAAGAATTATTTTTCTCTTTTTTTTGGAGGCATCATGACACATTAGTTTGACATGAAGAGCAAAAAATTAAATATAAATAAAAAAAAATGCATTTGGATTCCTGAGACTCTAAAGCCATCAATATGATGTCTAAAGTAAGTGCATTTTAGTTCGTGAGTGGTTTGATTTGCATAATAAATTAAGCCAACCAGATCAGATTGGAGTATTTTTAATTAATATTTTGTGAGAATCTCATCCCATAAACTCAAAAGGGAAAATCTTTTACAATACATTGGAGTATTACAGTGCCACTTTCTTGTTGTATATTAGGCCTATTAAAAACACAACTAGCAATGATCAAGGTTCACATACAGAAAACATCTTAGGTTTTTTGTCATTTTTGTAACTCAGTGTTTCCTCAGTAATTGAGCATTTGCAGTCTTTGATGTACGCTTGTCTGCTGAAGTTAGCGAGGCAAGTCTGACATAACAAGCTTTTTCATTCTCAAAGAAACACTCCAGAACGCTCTGCCTCGTGAACGTGTGCCTGTGCTCGGTGAAAAGGTTTCTCTTTGAAGAATTCCCTCAGGAAAGGAAAACCCCAATGTGTTTCTCACCGATAATGATTTATAGGGATTCATTCTCACCTTCCGGCAGCTCAGCTTGTCTGCTTTGGCCTTTGTAATCTTCTAAAACTCCTGTAAACTTAAAACTGTTAATTTTTTTTTTGTGCTTGTTGAGTCTTCAGAGAAAGGTCTTTAAGATTAACACAGGTCTGTTGTTTTGAGCTTTCCACGGTGCTGAAATGATGCCAGGTCAACAGCTAGAAAATAAACAAAATATAAGCTTTTATTGTCAATATTTTGAAAAAACATATTATTAAAGGTATATAATTAATGATATATTAATGGATGACTGCATAGTGTGTAATTCGAGACATTGACAAACTGCCTGATTGAGTAAATGTTTGAAATGTTTTTTTTAATTTTATTTCACAGACTCAAGATACACACACACATATATATAAATATATGACTCATTCTATAATTGCAGGTACATTTCTCCTCTGTCCCCATCAACTCTGTTACCTAGGTAGACTTAAAATGAGTAACAGGATTGACATTTATATTTAATTTTTCCCAAAACACTAATGAAACATGATTTAAAAAGTTTTAAATAACCCATTGTGAGATAAGTAATAAATTCAGTTTTTTTCTTTAGATATTGTGATACCAGAGCTGTTGTTGGTGTAAGAAGTTTTTTGATTAAAATATTTTCTCAGAGAGAGCATAGATACTTTTCAGTGAGTGAAAGTGACATAATTTCCTGTAACTTACACAATTCTGAGAGATAATTCCACCAATTTAAAGGAAAAATATGGTGTGGTAACTGTCACAATCAGGAAGCGAGGAGACGGTCGGATTCATTCGCAGATTGTTTAATTGAAAACACAGAGTGAGACAGGCAGGGTCAATCAGCCGCAAACAGGAATAGCGTAGAAAAAGCAAGAGAATATTCAGTGCCCAGGCGTAGGTCCGTAAACAACAAATACAATCCAGAGGGGAAAAAACAGAGACACGGAGTAACAAAACAACGGGACGACAGTGCAAATGGACCGTGGCAACACACAAACACTTCCGGGTTATATACACATAAAACTAGGTAAATGGGTGGAGCCAACAATGAAACACCATGACAACAAATAAGGGTAGCGGAGTCATGAGTGGGAACCGTGACTACACATGAGATGGGCGTTGACAAGAGTACACTGAAAGGAGTCCATTAATGGAAACAGACATAAAACATACACACAGTTTGCCGGGAGCTGGATTGCCATCAACAGGCTGGCACATCCAGCTGATCATGACAGTGACAGAGGTAATGTAAGATTTAGGGACACAAATTGTCTCAGAAAAAAAAATTGTTTGGAATTATTTAATGTTGTAGAATTAAGTAAGCAATTATTTTGGGCTTTTCGAAATAATATGAACAAACTTTTGCCAAAAGAAAAGTACCATAGAATATTTTGATTGCACACATGATGGAAAAGATACACTGACTAATGCGAACAAGAAGAAATCATGATTTTTAGCTATTTAAGACACTTTTTAAATAAATTATTATATTGTTATGGACTGTGACATCTTGACATTTAAACCATTATTTAAGAACAAAAATAAATAAATTAAAATAATAAAAAATATAACCATTAAAAAAAAGTTTTTGTGGGGACACCAAATGTACCCACAATTATAATCACCATATATATATATATATACTGTATGTATATACAGAATAAAAATGCTATTGTAAACAAATGTCCTATCATTTACTTTTTATTTTGTATCAGCCCCCGATCTTTGTATGTTTTTCATTGTTCAATTGTTGCAGATGTTTACTATATTTATTTATGTTATACCGTTATGAATATACCACCATAACATTTTCTTAGTAAGTGCCGTCCAGTGGTAATTTTACATTGTGGTTATTTTTTTTTTGTTTTTAAAGATGAGAACTTCCACCTCTTTTCTGTCATGACAGACATTTTTCATAGGTAGTCCAATTTGTAATGGCTCTTTAGTCACTTAAAAGGATTATAATGTTTTGAATACAATTCAGTTCAGCACATAGGTTACTAGCAAATAATTGCAACAAATGTAATTTATTTAAATAATAACACACAGTACTAAAAAAGGCAGATTTCAAAATGATTATATTATTTCTAATGAGATGAATCTGTATATCATTACACACACTTGGATAAAAATGAGTGTCATTAGAGGGATTCTCTCTTCTCAGTTCCCTCACTTTATTTTACGAAGGTTTAAAGGATTCCCATGTGGTCCTGCCAAGTAGACAAATTGTAAAGTCAACATGTACATGAAAACAAAATCAACCCTTTTACATTCTTAATCAAGAAATTATTCTTCTTGGAAATTATTATTTTATTGCTTTATCCCTGTGTAGAGAGTAATGTGAATCAGGTAGCCTATAAATTACTATAGGACAGCAGCATTTTAAATTGAATATGTAATAAACAATTCATACACAATAAAAAAAAGGTACTGCCTGCTTTTTTTTAATTCCTCAGAAAGGGATTTGCAAAGAAAAAATTTTTGCACATACATCTGGATACGTTTATATATATAATATGCGTTGCTGTTACAGAATAATTACAGATTTTTAAGCTGTTTTCTTAATATCAATTTGTATATCAACCCATATGTCAAAACTATCATATGGCTTGATATCCACTTACATCCAAATAGTAAATAAATAAGCATATGATTACAAGAAGTCTGTCTCCTCAGTCATTTATTGGTTTTCTGCGAGACTGGCAGGTATTGGTTACATGCAGTCGTTTTGAGGTAGTAAGTGAAGCAGGCACGCTGATGAATTGAGATTTTAATTCGGACGGACAGTTAGCGTGAACAGCCCGAGGCAAACAGAAGGTGGCGCCACCGTCGCGCTGTTCCTGGATCAGCAGAGCCCAGTCCTGCGGGAGTCATTAAGATGATGTCGCAAAACAGGAGAGCACGAGTTGTTTATTTAAACACCAGAGACACAAGCATCGCGCAAGTCAATATTTTGAAGGCCCATCTCATTAGATTTGTCTTCATGACTTTCTAATGCACTCAGCGGGGATTTAATACAAGGAACTTGCCTTGGCTTACTTAGGAAATGATTGATTAAATCATTTCCCAAATAAGCCACGACAAGGTCCTTACAGCACTCGCGTATTTTTGGTGTAACATAAATACAAATCTGTCTATCAACGCTGGGAACTTTTTCGTTATGCTCATCCAACTTTCCTGACGTTTTACCATCTTCTGACTCACAGAAATTCGCCCTGGCTTCCCACATGGTGCAGAGAGGGAGCAAATTAGGTGGCTATTTCAGTCTTCTGTAGCTGGAAAGGTGATATCTTCTGCATCCATCTTTTCTGAGCAAGTGAAAAATTAATTAGGGATACGTGTCTGGTGTTGCTGGAAGCAAACAGAACAATGCATAAGTCATCAGGATAGATTGCTGCCTGTCACGGCACAAAAAGTCACAGTGTGAGGCTCATTAATGGCATTTATAGATTTGCCAGGGGAAAATGCCAAAGTGTGTGAGGATGACAGTCTGGACATGCTGTTCCCACTCACTGTCTCAAACTCACTGGTGTTTTTCTGTTCCTCACACACGGTGGAGTTTACTTATCGCTGCCCCTTATCCACCTCCTCTGCTGTAAACGACACCATAGCAGGGTTGTTACAGCATCCAGCACAAATAAACATGGTACATGTACATTTTTGGTGTATAGATAAGGGACACCCTAATATATATATCTATATATTAGGGTGTCCCTTATCTACAACTTAAAATAAACATAAAGAAAGTGACTGTGGCTAGAAAACAATCCCTGCAAAAAAGTGTTTAGAGTGTGCTCAAAGCATATGTAGCCTATTTTATGTATATTATATATACGTTTTAGTTACAGAATTGTATTTTTTTAAAATATTGGGACACACACTGTAGTTAATAGATCTGATCTTTTTGACAATGCACTTGTTACTGAATATATTGGTGTTGAACTGTTGATAATACGATGGACAACAGTATTACATGATGTGCTGTATTTCACGATGTTTGAGCACACCCAAAATATTGTCAGAATACAGACATTTTTTGCTCAAAATATTTAATCACTAAGTAGACTTGAATGAAGAGAGCTAAAACATTTAAAAACGTCACGGATAAGGGAGACCCTTATATATAATAATAAATGAATAAGGATTAATATAATATTCATGTATTTACATAGCATGTATTTGAATAAAATTTCTATGACAAAAAAATTTGAATGTAGAAACATTTTTTTAAAAAACAAGTTTAATTAATAACTAATAATAAAAAACTAAAAAAGTTTTTATAATAACTGTAATAAGCATTTTAAGTTAACCATGGTGGAAAAGGCCAAAAGTAGACTGAAAGAAAAAAGACTGAAACTACTACTGAGACTATTTTCTTGTAAATCAACAGTAATCATTTTATTAACATTAAAAAACAGATAGATAGTCCATAATCAGGTTTGAGCTGGTAAAAAGTTAGTAAGTGACAGTTTGGCAAAGTTTGGAGAAAGTACAAGTTGTGCAACGTGTGATTTTTATTTATTTATTTTTTTGTAATCTCCTAACACAAAACGGATGTTTCTGAGTAAGGATGGGTCACTGCAGCATTACTGTAAAATCCCAGGACGCCTGGACCTTTCGCTCTTCAAGAGAACAGGGCTGTGAGTAATGGCTGTGGAGGGCTGCGGTCGCCTCAGGAGAGGGACACATCCTGCTGTCCATATTCATGAGAGCGTCCTCTTCTTTACTGCACTTCTGCTGAAGTTTCCTTCACAATGGCATTGTAACCTATTTAACGTCCCACTCTAACTTTCTAGTATGTTTTTGAAATGGTTGAAGTGGTTTAATGACACTCCATTGTCATCAAAATATATGGGCTATTTTTCTTTTATATACATTTTTTTTATATTCATAAAAATATCACCATTAGATTTTCACAAAAGAAGGTGAAAATGATCTGTTCCTTCAAGCAAACAGGCAATCATGAATTACGTAGATGCAGTTATTACTGTTCATAAGTTTCAAGTCATTAGGATTTTTAAAAATAAATTAAAACTTTTATTCAGCAAGGAAGTATTATTTTGGTAAAAAAATAAAAAAATTACTTTTTTTTAAATGATTAAAAATAAACACTGTTGTTTTGAGCTTTTTTAATTATCAAAGAATCCTGCGGAAAAGAAATGCATAATAGTTTGCAGACCACAACTGTTTCAACATTGATAATAACAAATGTTTTTGAGCTGCAAATCAGCATACTAAAATAATTTCTGCAGGATCATGTGACACTGAAGACTGGAGTAATGATGTTTTGGAGCACAGGAAGAAATTACACTTTAAAATATATTCAAATGGAAAACAGCTATTTAAAATTGGAATTATATCTCACTACATTATTTTTTTACTGCCTTTTCAATCAAATGTAAGCAGTCCTGGTGAGCATAGAAGATTAAAAACATTAAAAAAATCACACCAACTCAGTTTTTGACACTATATACGGATATGGCTTTAAGTGTGCACACCTGCTTTGAATCTACAGCTTGGCCTATTCTAGTGTTTCCAGAAGAAACAAATCTTAAAGCTACACCATGCATATATTTACATGCTGTAAAGATGTCACAATCTGCTGTTGAATTGACAGAGCTGTTGGATTTCCTCATTCAGAATTTCATTTTCCTTTCATCAGCCTTAATTTTGTTTCAGAGCTCGCTTCTGCGGTCTATTTTGGGAGCCCATTTCTGGAGGTTTCAGGAGATTAGAGCTGCGAGGATGGAAGCTCACAACAGCTCAACAGCTCGTCTGTGCATGACCACATACAGCTCACCAGAGACCACACATTTCTGCATGCCCAGACCCTGTGCCCATCCACACACACACACACACACACACACCGTCTGGAATGCTTAAAAAGAACCCGCATCAAAAACCAGACAAGATAGCAACTAAAAATATCACTGTAATGACAATGTGCAGACAATTCTATCGAGAACCTAAACTGTGTTGACAACATGGCTGCTAGGTTCAATAAGCAATTGAAATGGTCTTGCGGTGTGACAAATGAATATTTGAAAGTACAAAAATTCCATGTTGTCTCTGAAAAAAAGCAAAAGCATGAAAACTGCATGCATAAATATAAAAGTAACTAACAGTTTAGCTTGAATCAAAACTGCAAGACAAGGCACATTTCATCACACACATTTATGCATGTATGAAAAAAAGCCACTGTGACATTTTAATAAACAATCATGTTAGGAGCTAAATAAACAGGTGCTAATTATGTTCAGATATATAATACATTTCTTTATTTGACTCGATAAGTACACTTGGAAAACAAATCGATTTACACCGGTAGTTGTGACCATGCAAACATCATTCTCATTCTATTCATTTAGTTTTTAACATCTCACAATCTCACACACTTTACAAACTGAGGAAAACAAGCAAACATAAAAAGATTCAAGTAGACGAACAGGTCTAGTCAGACCTTTTGGACGTGTGTCCACTGTATGTACACATGTCCCTTATGTGAATATTTTACAAAACAGAAAAACAGACAGAGAATTGTTGTTTGGTATTGCAAAAATGAGATAAACCATAGTCTTTCAGCAGTTGCTCCTCTTAGATTGGTTTATTTGCCATCATAGTGGTACAGTATTTAGTCCAATCATTAACCCATTTAATCCCACCGGTCATTATGTGTAGTTTCACAGGGTTGGTGTAAATTGTCACATGACCAGAGTAGTTAATTTCTTGCTTGCACCATAAGAAACTAGTAAAGTAACATAGAGATATGACAAAGATTTTTGGTCCACACTATCTTTAAGGTGTCTAGTATTAATATACATTGTGTAATTAGTGTTGTCCTAGAATCAGTAAACATGTTAATGGTCACAATGGTGACTGGTGAGATAACAGTGAATGTAGGTATGCAATAGAAATCTAAATGCAGTTGCTAGTGAAAAATGCATGCAAATTTTTTTAAATTGCACTAAATTAAAGTTACAAATGTTATACAAATGAGCTACAATACTGATGTTGTAATACTGTTAGCACTAATTTAATGATTTTATGATACATGTTAAAATGCCGATTTTAAAATATGTTGATGGTTTTACTTCTATCAGTGTTGTATATGGGGTTTTTATGCATAATAGTAACCATAGAATGAGATGGGCTTAGATGTATAAATTTTATTCACTATACACATTATCCCACCGGTCAGGGTTACTAATGACACATCATCTGGATATTTTCATGTCTAAAAAATTGGGATTGAACGGGTTAATGTCTCATGTGAGGAAAGACATCTTCGTTCCAGCTGCTTTAGTCAGCAATATTGTGATGTGCAGAACAAACAATAAAGCTGCAGGGCTTCATCAGGATAGATTTAAACATTACAATTGCTGGTAGAGAGTTTTTTATGACGGCCTTAAATGAGCCTGGGTTTATTGACCATCAGAAGAGGAGGAGGAGAGCTGTTAGAAGAAGATGAACGAAAAAGGGGAATACTAGCTTACTGTTTCTGTTGTATGCTACATTGCTGTCACATAACGGTTATTAACTTGGAAACTAAATTAATATTATGCATTTTGTGTACAACACTTTTGGCCAATTAACAACAAAATGTGTGAAGAAGCAGATGTTAAAATGTAAGAATGCACTAATAATTGAAATTCTGTTACTAACAGTGATATCTCATAGGTTTATTGATTTTTTTTCTTTTAAACGCAGCAAGTGAATTTGAAGTTGCAGTATGTAATAATGAATGTAATACTTGATGCTAATGCGGGTTGCCAGATTGAGGACACGCAACAGCAGCACAACTGAACATGGAAGGAGACGAGTCATAAACTATAAGCAGCACTCATCAGCTTGAGTTTTAATATGCCTCTGGTCATCGAGCTTTTTAGATTGAGGTTTTAGGTCAGGCAGAATCTGCAGTCTCTGATCTAGCTCATTTGCTGGCTTCTATGGCTGTAGCATGTTGTGTTTTCTGTCAACTGGAAACCCAGGGTGACAAATGAAGTGGGCAGAATCACACGGATCAAAACAAAAACAGACATTCAGACATGGAACACACGTTTCAAATTGGCTGTAGCATTGCTTTTTGGAGAAACAAGTAAGTAAACTTAGTTTCTTATATATCTGTAAACATGGTAGTTGGTAAACAAGAACATCCTGCGCAAGAGCAGGGAGAGCAGCAGAACGGAACAAATACAAATGTATTGCAGATATCATAAAATGTTTTATTTATTTTAATTTAATGTAACATTTAAATTAGTCAGATTCAAAGGAGAATCAGAAGGCTGAATATAATTCAGAATATTGGAAAATAAGCCACTCAGACTTGACGCTCATGTGGGTTGCTAGATTAAGGAGCTGGGGATGGAGAAGGGTAATTAGCTATTGAGCAATGTAAAAAGAGATAATACTGAAAGATCTTATATATGTGTGATGTGATGGGTGTTGTATCTGAATTGAGTCAGCTAATGCTACACTTAATTGCTGTGGTTGTGGTCATCGTTGGCTAAACTTCCATAGTTGCGAATGGAAACTACAACAAATTTATTTTCTGCATTCCCCCAAAAATCCACAATGGTATTCCACTGCTATTCAAAAGAAGGGAATATCTTAAAGATTATAAATGATAAAGATTATGGTGGTCAGAAGAGATAAAAATGTCAAATGTGAAACGTTGCACAGGTATATTTGTAGAAATAGCCAGCAATACACTATATGCTTCATAATTATATATATATACTGTATATATATATACATATATTTTTTTTAGTTAAGTTCTGGGTCATAAATGTCAATCTAAATCTTAATATCAACTAACTGTACTGATATCAATCACAACTAATCTTGCTTCCGTTTTATTGATAATTCTGGGAAAGGAAGGTCAGGTTGAGCACACTGCACTGTGGGATAACCTCATTCCTTGCCGTGGTTCTCAACTGGTGGGCTGCAATCCAAGGGTGTGGTGAAAACAAAGCTAAATACCCTATAAATCCTATTGCATCATAAGGGCCATTCGCACTGCAGGAACCATTAAGTAGTACCTGAACTATTTATTGAACTACCCACTTTTTAGTTGTGTTTGCATCGCAGGATTAGGAACGATTTTAGTTCCAGGAAGTAGGTCTAATGGCGCTTTTCCACTGCATAGTACGGTACGGTACGGTTCAGTACAGCTCACTTTTGGGGGGTTTTCCACTG
>JAUCMT010000114.1:2834355-2845440 GCA_032357475.1 Enteromius thamalakanensis
CGCGCGCCCTGTTTTGAAATGAGCTCGCGGCTCCCGTTTCTTCGCGTGTAATGTTAGATCAGTATGTGATTTACCGCCCGCGCCAGCATCAGTGGTGCGCGCGCGTATTATTTGCATAGATTTGCCCCCATAGCAGTGGACCTGCACTGTCATGATTTTGATCAAAGTAAGGTATTACCATCTGATGGAGGTAGATCAGTGATAGTTAGGTACGGGAAGTGAAAGAAGTTTCCCTGATGGAAGATGGCATGGAGGCTTAGACATTGCACATTCCCGACACCCTCTCATGTACCTCTGCATGTCCTTCTCCATCCCAGGCCACCAAAACCGATATTTCAGGAGTGAGAGGGTTCTGTTGGTCCCAGAATGCCCAGTGCCAAGTGAGGTACAGTATGTGATGAGTGGATGAGTTGTATTCATTCCATCCTTGGTACTATGCGGAGATGTGGTGGACAATTTTTAACCAATTTTTGAGTTTTCAATAGTATACATTTACATTTATTCATTTAGCAGACACTTTTATCCAAAGTGACTTACAGGTGGGGAAAACAGCAAGCAATTAGTTCTAAAGAGGCAAAAAACAACTTAGGAAGTGCTCATAATACCGTATAACAGGCAATGTCCAGATAAGCGCAGGCTAGAAAGGGAAATTGGGAGCCAGTGCAGGGAGATGAAGAGAGGTGTGACCTGGGCCCTTTTGGGCTTGTTGAAGACCAGTCGTGCTGCTGCATTCTGGATAATTTTTAGAGATTTGATTGTGCATGAGGGAAGACCGGCTAGAAAATCATTTTACCATCTGTAAAATACACATTGGGGTAAGTAGCCAACGTGATGGAGCACTGTAGAAGGAATCCTTTGCAATCTCCCGCTGCGCCAGAGAAGGGCATCGATCGCACATTGGGACCTACGACAGTGGGAGGTGAAGTAGTGCTGTTTACATCCGGGTTTGGTGCAGGGGTTCATTGGAGGATCAGGTTCCGGTGGTAGTGTGCTGAGTAACGCTCGGTGGAGGGAATCCACCAGCTCCTGAAAAAGATCAGAAGAACTCATTGTAGTTCGGTTTCGGTCCGGCACACAGATGGTAAACTGCACAATAATTTATTTATTTAACAGGTTATGAGTTCAACAGTCTTTGGCAGAGATGAGCAAGTAAGTAATGTGAGGGAAGAGAGATATTGGGTTGCACAGTCACAGATGATAAACGGGTATTTCCTTTGCAGATCCATTGACAAGGAAACAAACACACAGAAGAAGACTTGTACCACAAGGAGACCCCAACCACACACCACAGACACTGGAGCGATGAGGTAGGAGATCCTGAGAATGTGGGGAGACACAGAATATCAAGGAGCACATGAGGAGTGCTAAGGTAAGTTCAAAAGGTAAGTATTTAGTCCACTCCGCAAGAACACGCTCGTATAGTGTCTGAGGTGATGTGTGTGGTTTAAATGTGATCAATTATTGGCTTTTTGAGTTGTGACTAGTGACTGTTATTAGTATTTAGGGGAAGGTCATTGCTGTAACTGAGTGAGTTTAGAGCCTGGCATATCTGTAACATGGGTAAGGTTAGGTTTAGGTGTAGAGATATGGTCAAGACTACATTTTTGTAATTAAATGTTGTTCCAGGGTAAACAAAATATGTTGTACCTAGGGACACATTAAATTTGCCAAAATTAGGATGTGCTAACTGACACTTCTATAAACCTAAAAATAAATGTGTTCTCACACAATGTATTAATCATCAGAGGAATTGTAAAAGACACGTCATAGCATATATATCACAAACCTTACCACCACAATCACACAGCCATCATACAAGGAGACAGGTTAGCAAGACGACATATTTCATGATAAATTTCTTAACTCTGCAATTCAACTCCTTTGTGAATTTAAGGAAAATCATCAAATGAAAGTTATGATTAAAAAACAACGAATGTAATAAATGTAATTATGTGTTAGACTGTTATTTAGAAGTAACAGTATAGTTGCTTTTTTAACATTGTTAATTTGATGTTAGTTTTTACATCCATTATGATTTGACAGACATGTTTTTCGCTACAGATCATGGGGCAGTTGAAAGTTTACCTTGTTTTCTGGGCATTGCTCCTCATGACTGTTACTGGAGAGGATGTTATAACTCTATCAAAAGAGTGTGAGGATGCTCCCTTCATTCCAAGACACAATCTTGCGGGAGAGGGATTTGATGTTGTGACCATGGAGCGAAAAGGTTCCTATGTTATCAACATGGAAAAATGGGATTTAGGAAATGGCACTTGTAAATTGGCAAAAAATGATTACTTTAATGGAATAAAACAGAAGCTACCAGCTGCAGTTGTAGATTGGAGGCCCTTGCCAAAGTGTTCAATGAAAGTCTCCAGTCAGATCTTCGAATCAAGTGAAGCGCTAGTCAATGATTCATCATCAGCACTGGAAGACAGCTGGAAAGTTGGTATAGATGTAAAGGTTGCTGGAGCTGCAGTTGGAAGCACTCATTCCAGGGAAGCAAAATTTGCAATGACAAAATCAAAAGGAGACAAATACAGTTTCATCAAACATGTAGTCAGGTGCGAATCTTACAGGTGAGAAAGCTGGGGTGTTTTTTTTTTTCAATCATACCGTAAAAAGATATAAAGAAACAAAAACTGTAAATCCTTCTTTTATCACACTGAATTTAAACATGGTTACTATTTCAGTAACACTGTATATTAAGGTTCTATTTATAAAGGGTTTATAAAGGTGTAAATAAATGACTAATAACTAATTTACAAATGCATTACAAATCATTTACAAGTAGTTATAAATGCAAGAATAAAATGGTGATTTTAATGCAATACCTGCCAAATAGTGAGCCATTTTTAGCTCAAATTAACACTTATTTCACTTAAAACCAGACTTCATAATGCAGCAAAAAATGTGCTATTATAGCAAGTGTAACAGAAGCCAGCAAGTAAGTGTTAAACTTCACTCCCCGATCTCAAAAAGAGGCACTCTAGCAACTGGTTCTGGAGATCATGGCCTTTAGCCTCCATGGTAGAGCGACTGCCTTCCATGCTGGAGACCTGGATTGACACCGACTCGGAGCGAGGACAAATCAGGTGGAAGTGGACCCAGGGGGGTAACAGAAGAGTGTTTTTTTTTTATGGTCACTTTTCTAACAATGTTTCTTGTCAGAATAAAGTTCCTTACATCTCTGCAGAAATTCACAATATATATCCACAGCAATTAATAGAAATGTATGTATTTAGCTCATCGGGATGAAACTATCATCTTAATTTTTATTTTGGGTAAAAATAATAAAAGCACAGCCATGACTTAATGTAATAGGCTATTAATATAAAAAATATTCAATATTGGCTGAGAACCTTAATTTAATGAACCATTTGTTAATTGTGTATAAATATTAATAACTTGTAAAAGTGTTCTGTGAACCTTTTATTAAAGAGTTATAACTGTTAATAACATCTAAATGTGAACCTTAATTTAGAGTGATGGACCATTTATTAATGAGCTATTAACATGAATAACCTCTAAAAGTCAAAAGGTTAAAATAAAAATCAAGATGATAATTTCATCCTGATGAACAAAATGATGAACATTGCTGTATAGGCATCATAGATTTCTTCAGAGAATCATGGGTAAGGAATCTTATTCTGATAAGAAACAATGTTAAGAAAAATGAGAGATATAAATAAGAAAACCATAAAAACTACACCCTGTCTTGCTATAATTGCACATTTTTACTGCATCATGAAATAAATCAGGAGTCTGGCTTTGAGTGAAATAAGTGTTTATAAATATATTTGTTAAGCATTTATAACCTGGAGTTAATAACTACTTTTATTATAGCTTACTATGTGGCAGGTATTGCATTAAAATCATCCTTTTATTTATGCATTTACAACTGCTTATAAATGATTTGTAAAGCATTTGTCATTTAGGAACACCTTTATAAACCCTTTATAAAGAGAACCTTAATGTGTTACCACTATTTCTTTACTGATATCGTATAGCTGAAAAACTTCCTCTTCATGCGCAGTTTCTTGAAGCAATCAAATCAAGAAACGTTGATTTGCAAATTCCTCACTCTTTGATCTCAGTGAATTCAAACATATTTACTGTTTCATTGCAGCTATCGTGTAATTGCAAAGCCTCCTCTTCATGAAGAGTTTCTGGATGCAATCAAATCACTCCCTGCTTCCTACGATCCAGACACCTATTATAACCTGATCACCACATATGGCACTCACTATATCGAAAATGTCAAGCTAGGAGGGCAAATGAAAGCCATAACAGCCTTCAAAAGCTGTCAGGCAGCAGTGAATGGACTTACAGACACTGCAGTGAAGGACTGTTTGGATGTAGAAGCTTCTGGTTCATACAGTGCAGTAACTGTGAAAGCAAAGGCACATTTTTGTAAAGAAAAGAAAAAGCAGATGGGCACAACTGAAAAGTTCAGCTCCATGTTCAGTGAGCGTCAGACAGAGATTATCGGAGGGAACATAAATGGAGAAGATCTGCTTTTTTCTGGTTCATTACACCCAGATTCCTTTAAAAAATGGGTTGAATCTTTGAAGAGTCTCCCTGATATTGTGCATTACTCTCTGAAACCTCTTCACTTCTTACTGAGTGCTAAACATCCTGCAAGAAAAGGACTGAAGAAAGCTGTTGAAGAATACATCATTCAAAATGCCCTCAAGAAGGTTTGCTCTGAGCCTTGCAAGATTGGCAGGAAGTGCAGCGTAAGAGACAGATGTGCTTGTGTTTGTGAAAGTAGTCAAATTATAAAGTCTAACTGCTGTCCAACTGAAAAAGGACTTGCAAGCCTAAAGGTCTACAATCTCAGAGCCAAAGGTCTGTATGGAGATACGTTTACACAAACAGATGGCACTGTAACTGTTACATATGACACACAATTAAAGCGCACTGAGACCATTCATGATAATGACAATCCACGCTGGCCAGAAACATTTGATTTTGGTCCTATTAAGATCAGAATGGCCAATAAACTAACTTTTAAAGTATATGATGCAGACACCTACTGGAACAGCCAACTCCTTGGTACATGCTCTTTTGATCTTAGAATTGGAGTTGTGACTAATTCTTGTATATATGAATATGGCACCTTCTTTTTTACCTATGAAGTGAAATGTGCTCCCAGTCTGCAGGGCCCTCGGTGTAATGAACACAAACCTTCTCCAATGGCTGCCCCTTTGGCGGATATTTTCAGCTCAAGAAATGGTGTTCTGATTAAAAATATGCAGAGGCTTGAATTAGCTCTCAATAACTCAGATAAGTTCAATTTTAAAAGTTCTTATGCAAAGCTGATGATGCTGTGATCTGCATCAATTCCATCCTTTATGCATGAAAAGTAGCCCTAATATAACTTAACACCACTTTCATATGCTAGAAAAAAAAAGTTATGTAACCTTTGTTTATTTTCTTTATCATTGCTTTTCTGTTTTATTTGGTCTTTTTGCATTAATAAAGCATTCTTAAAGACAATTCTTTAATTTTTTAATACAACATAACTTCAACTATCTACATTAAGTGCTGTTTTTGCTTTCTTTGACAAGAGAAACACCACCTTTATAAATTATGCAAATTTGCGCTAAAAGAAGAAATAATTATTGATACCAAAATATATTACATATTAAAATATGTAAAGTAAAAAAAAATTCGGTAATGTTCACTGTTCACTTGCTGGCGCAGGGGGCACACTGCCCTGATTTTATTAAATGCAAATTATATTTCTATATAAATATATTGAAATAGTATTTTCATTATACATTTGTTTTCTCAACATATATTTAAAAAAAATCATACTAGACATAATTTTGTATTAAATATATGCTTAGTTATAATATTAAGAAATATGCTAAACACAGGTATACTTTTAATACTTTTACTTAAGCAAACTTTTAGTGACGTTTTATTGTATTTTACAGAAAACATAATTATGAAACTCTTATTTAATGTATATTTTATGTGTACTTTGGGTAAGAACGGGATGTATAAGAAAATGATTACACTTTAATGTGTAACGATTGAGACTCGGAGAGACGGTAGAATCCATGTGCAGGGTACGTAATAGGAGATTTCAAAACACAACAAGCAGCCTACGTCAACAGGAGCAGATAACAGTGTAGAAGGCAATTCCAAGAGAGTAGTCAGTAAACGAAGCAGGAGGTCAGGCGATCGATAAACAGAGTCCAAGGGAAGAGACAAGAGCGATAAACGAGGGCAGGTGAGGGTCAGTAACAGGTAATCAGAATAATGCAATAAACACAGGGGAAAAAGCTTACAGAGGTGGTGAGAACACACACAATGATCAGCAACCAGACAGACAAACAAACCAGTACTTATACAGGTGGAGATGATTGAATGATTGAATGATGAACCTAACAAGCAGCAGCTGTGAAGGAGAGAGGCATGCTGGGAAAGACACTCGAGTCGAGGAGAAACAGACATGAAACACAGAGTTCATTGAGAGCTGGAGTGCCAATAGAAATCTTTGACTGGCAGCTCCAGCTGGGCGTGACATAGCCCCCCCTTAAGGAGCGGCTTCCAGACGCTCCTGAGGTGGGAGCCGATGGGGAAGTCCACCAGATAGGAGCAGCCGGCGATAACCTCCACCAAGGCAGAGCGGGAGCGCCCACGTGGGTTGAGCAGGCAGCGGTGACGGCCACTTGGGTGGACCTGATGGCAGGAACACCTTCCAGGGTGGTGCAAGCGGCAGAGACATCCCTTTGGGCGGAGCAGGTGGGGGAGAAGCCCATCGGGGCGGAAGCAACTGCCACAGCTGGCAGGGAAGCCTCTCTGGGTCCGTCTGGCTGTGATGATGCTCTCCTGAGCCGACCTTACAGTTCATTGGCTCTCCAGGGCGGATCCGAAGGGGGGGTAAACCATTTGGGTGGAGCAGACCACGGAGACACCCAATTAAGGCAAGGATGCCCCCCAGGGCGTATCAGGCGGCTGAGATGTCTACCAGGGCGGAGCGGATGGCGGAGAAGCCCACCGGGATGGAGCAGGCTGCAAAGACATCCCTCTGGGCAGATCAGGTGACGGAAACCCCTTCCACAGTGAACCAGGTAATGGGAACACTCCTCTAGGTGATACAGGCAACGAAATCGCCCCTCGAGACCAGACCGACAAGGACTACGCCCTCCGACTACGACCCAACCGGCAAAATGCCCCTGAGTGCCAACCAGTCACAGCCCATGCTCTTCTAGGTCGGCCACACAGTAAATGCGCCCTTTGAGACCAGTCAGACAATGAATGCGCTCTCTTTAACCAGTACGACCGACAGTGTGTCCTCGGAAACCAACCGGTCCTGGCCAGTGCCCTCTTTGGCCGCCCACACAGTAAATTTGTCCTTCAAGCCCTGATTAACCATGGGTGCGCCCTCCTCGACCGTCTGAACCACAATTGCGAAACCTCCTCGGGTAATGCAGCCACCAGTGGGGCCTCTGAGGATTCTACGGCCCGAGCCGACATCTTCAGAGGTGGTGCAGCCTCTGGTGGACCCAATGGGGTCTCTGAACCGTTCACTGGAGCCTTGCCATGCTCGGATAGGTTTCGTGTCTCTGGATCACAGACCAGGTCTGGCGGATCCGGTCCACTTGGGTCAGGGTCGCAGGTCTCAGAAGCCTCGAGAGAATGGGAAATCGGGCTTCTCTGGCCATGACACGGCTCCTGCTTCGAGGTTCGGGATTAAGACCCGTAGCTTGCGGACTGGAAACCGCGAGGATATCTGACAACTCTCCTAGCAGTATTACCGGGACCGACTGGGCAATACACTATTCCTCGGACCGTGATTCGGGAGTGAGACCCACAACCTGCATACTGGGTGCCGCGAGGAAGCCCTGCTGTTCCTTCGGTGGCATGACTGGTACTGGGGGGGTCGAGCATGGTCCCTCGTACCATGCAACGGGATTCATGAGGGCCTTTAACAGTTGGTCAACAACAGGGTGAGCATCACCCAGCCCCTTACGCCGAGTGATGGAAACGACGCCCTCTATGGGCGTTTCGGAAAGTATCGGAGAGGCAAACAGCTCCCCTAGCTGTCGGTCATGACCTGGCTGCACATCACTAAGCCCCTCGCGCTGAATGATTGAGGCCGCGCCCCCCACGGGAGTTGTGGGAGTCGCCGGTGCGGTCTACAGCTTCCCTAGCTGTCGGGTATGGCCTGGCTGCGCATTACTCAGCCCCTCGCGCTGAGCGATGGCTTCGGTCTGCTTCGGTGTCCGCCATCTTGGCGCGAAGCTCGGCCGTGTCCGTCCTCTCGTGGGCGAGTCAGGGAACGCCATTAAGCTCGTTAACAGCATTGGGCAGTTCGGATATCAACGGTTGCTGTTGGACATAATCCAGATAAAAACTCTCATGATTGAATGATGAACCTAACAAGCAGCAGCTGTGAAGGAGAGAGGCATGCTGGGAAATGGAGTCCAGGAGAAACAGACATGAAACACAGAGTTCATTGAGAGCTGGAGTGCCAATAGAAGTCTTTGACTAGCAGCTCCAGCTGGGCGTGACAGTATGTTTTGTTGCCATTAATTAATATGAAAGTGTATCTTTTGTCTGTCATCTTTTCACCTACAGGCGTTGCTAAGCAGCCAATTAGAGTCCACTAAATTGACAGCAGACAGCATTATATACTTTACAGGCACATTGTAAGCATTTCATTTTGCTTTATTAGTTTACAGCATCTGATGCAATTTTGGATGTAATGAACATTCTGTCATTATTTACTCACCCTCATGTCAAAGTTAATGATGTTTTGTGGAGCTTCACAGACATTGCTATTAACCTTCATTGTAGGAAAAAGATCAGGATGAGGATTCTTTCAAATATCTTTCGTTTTCAGAACTACATGCGGGTGAATAAATAGAAGTGACACAGCTCTGCCATGTTTCTAGGACTTTCTTGCTAGTTGCTTCTTCAGTCGCAGTTTACGAACTAATCTGAAACAGGGCAAAAGTCAATAAAACTGCCAGGGATCAGTGCTAAACAAAATTGAGTCTGTATTCCCAACAACACAATGAAGGAAGGCAGAGGTGGAGAAATCAACCGCCAAAGCAACAACAACTTATTTGTAATTTGCTGCGAGTTCACCGACTACATGAACTGCTGCTGAAAACTGAGTATTTCCACTTTCGCACAGATCTAATATTCCTGAAAGCTGAGTATTCATAATATCGAAATTCTCAGGAAACTGTAATTTGTTTCCCTACGACCTATCACTCACATAATTAGCAGTATCTGTCGCTTGATTTTTAAAGGAAATATTAGAATAAGACCAGGAGTGACAGTAAAAGACTTTGAGAAAAGATTTGAAATAAATGCTCAATGTTAATAATTAATGTTTCCAGAGCATATGAGCAGTAATGATACATTATCCAGTATGAAGATTACACCTCCAGTACTTTAGGCTTGAAATGGGAAAGAAATATAATTTATATGTCAGTAGTATAATTTAGAAATGAATAAAAATAAAAATGTACCGAATCTTTCAGGAGCAAACAGCGCCATTTAAATAATGACCCAATAACACTGTGATGTGGCCCATTACCTTTTTTATTTACAGTGCATACAGTATGTGTGCTTTACATATTTAGTTACAGTTTTCTGATAGACTGTTTGGCAATTTGTGCTAAAGGAGTAGTTCTCCATGAATTAAAATGTGTTGAAAATGTATTTACTCATAGGCTCTACAAACGATAGTTGAGTTGTTTTCTTCATCTAAACATATTTGGAGGAATTACATTACATCAATATATTTAGCAGTGGATCCTCTGAAGTGAACAGGTGCCGCCAGAATAGTCCAAATGGCTAAAAATAAAAAAAAGAAATAATTCAAGTTATACTTGACTCCAGTCCATCAGTTAACATCCTGTCAAATCACATGCTGTTTGTTTGTGCAAAACAAATTGATCATTATGGTGTTTTATGTTGAAACCTATAATGTTGCTTTCTCCTAAGAAAAAGTTGTCTAGTCTGAATCAGAAGAGAAATATTTACCAATTTACAAGCAATAATGCTTCTAAACAAATCTAAACAACAGGGCATTGACTTTTCCACAAGATGTTAATAGTTGCACTGAAGTGGTGTGGATTATCATGATGTGTTTATCAGCTGATGGCACCCATTCATTGCAGAGCATCCACTGGTGAGCAAGAGATGTAACGCAAAATTTCTCCAAATCTCTTTTGATGAAGAAACATTGATGAGAAGCTCATCTTTATCTTTCTTTGATTTTTGGTGAACTGCTCCTTTAACAAGCAGCTCATAAAGTGACCCCTGAGTTAATATGGTTCAGTTGTGTTCGCTGCAAAAGCAGGTTAAAGCAGGGATAATTGCTGCCATTCTTCCTACTATATGTGTCAAACATGTTTTGATAATGAGCAGTTGATGAGGGAACATAAGAAACTGCAGAAGAAAAGCGTGCCTACACACATACTAAAATAAGAGGACAAAAGAGAAGATAAGGGCAGCGCTCGTTCACTCATTTGTGCAACAAAAGGCTTTGATGGAAGGAGGTTTGCTTTGATCTGTTATCATTACATATGAGCCACAGACAAGACATACCGCTGTGATCCCCCTCCCATGGGAGAAAAAAGTATTTATTCATTGCTAGCGTGCACTCCTGTGTGTTTGTGAAATATCTGCATGTGTCAGCAAACCACAGAGGTTCTCATTTTCTCTCATGGGTCCTTAAACAGATAACAGGTTTCCTACAAGAGGAGTAACAAATAAAAATAGCTTATTCAAAGAAATTGAGAATAGTATGGAAGCCTGTTTCTACTACAAATAAAACATTAGGTAATTTTGACTTTTTATGGCTTTATTTTCTTGCAATAGCGAGTTTATATCTCACAATTCTGATCATATTTTTTTTTGCAGTTGTGATTTTACATCTTAAGGTTGGAACACAGTACAAGACTTTTAAAATCTGAACAGATTTTTAAACACTAGGCATCATACACTTACCGACTCTGTAAATAGTGACCAAAGAAAACGTCTCTGGTTATGTATATAACCTTGTTCCTTGAAGGAACGAGACGCTGCGTCGACGAGACGCTATGGGAA
>JAUCMT010000114.1:2892340-2904544 GCA_032357475.1 Enteromius thamalakanensis
GTAGCTGTATGTGAACATATACTACCTACAAAGTTGTGACGCTGACAGTGCACGATAAATAAAGTTATTGTCTATCAAAAAAAAAGTCAGCTCACATTCGCCTAAACGAGTCGTCAGCAATTCAAATATTTTTCTGTTACGGCCACACGTCACAAAGTAACATATTTGCATAATGTCCGCCCATGTCCCTACATCACAAACAACTTGCCCCACCCATTAAATCATAAAATAGGGTAAAATTAAATCTATTTTGGGGAAAACTAGTAGTGTTTTTTGGTTTTGCATACATGTAAAACCTGTTTTAAGAGACTCATGAAGCAATATTAGCAACCTTTAAAATGGCATAATAGGGGCATTTAATATTATTTAATATTTCTTAGTATTTAAATGTATACTTACACAGTAACAAGGGCACCTTAAAATAGAGAATTGTGCTTCGCAAATGCCAAATGATCATTTTTATTATCTTATCAATTTGTGATGTTTTGTCTCAATGCAATACATTTTCTGGGTCATATGAACATTTACAAATTGCATCTCTCCTGCAGAACTCCTCCATTCAGCTCTGATGAAGAATCATCTGAGGAAGAGGAATCATCTGAAGAAGAAACCCCTCAAACACAGAAGAAATCCGCCCTGGTCAACAGCACCGCAGTCAAATCCCAGACTGCTAAAACTCAGCAGCGCTCGAGCCCTCACGCCTCTGCTGTGCGCTCCGCTGCTCCTGTGATCAGCGCGGACAGAACGGACGTGACGGCTCTGAGCGAGAGCGAGAGCGACAGCGAGTGGACCGACGGCAGCGAGATGGAGGAGATCAACCTTTCACAGCTGCACAAACACACTGACCAGAATGGAAACGTGGAGAAGATTACTCAAAGTAAGACTCCATCTAATGTCAGGACAGTGTAGAGCTGTTTTATCGCAACTGGAAAGAAAAATTTTACAAATGTGTATTGTTTGTGTGCTTTCTGTAGGTGTCAAAACACTTAGAAAAAGCCTTGAAAAACAGCTGGATTCACGAGGCCCAAAGAAACCAGCAGGGGGCGTTAATCTGTTGCTCGAAAAGCCAACAGTTGTCAAAAATATAAAGCAAGATCCAAGGAAAGAGCTAAAGGTGAGACCTGCTCTGTTAAACAGATACGGACATTTACTTCATGCAAAGGTAAATAAATGTGACTTGGATATCTACTTGTGTCTGTCCCATTGACTGCCACTGTCAAGGTGCAATGCTCGTCTGAATGCTCCATCTGCCATCAGTGGTTCAAGAGTAATGTTATGAAGCTACACGAAAAACATTTTGTACAGAAACAAAACAAAAATAATGACTTTTTTCAATTCATTTCATTCATTTATTCAATTCATTTGACTTTATTCAATTCATTCTATGTCAGCTGCAATGGAAGGACATGTATTATATGTGCATCAACTCTTTGATATGAACAGCATATCCTTCTATTTCTGCACCAACCCTTTGTTTTTATTCAACGAGGATGCATAATATTTCTCAAAAGTAACAGCAAAGACATTTAAAATATTAAACTATTTATAATATTTATTCATTCTTAATTTAATAAATGTTTTTTGCACAGAAAGTAGATTAGGATGATTTTAAAGGATCACTGAAGGCTGTAGTAAAGCAGGGTTAGTATATAGTTATCTTAAAACTAAAAACCATAAAAATGTTTTGCCGCTGTAAGGACAATAAATGCTCCTAATTAAATATAAAAACTTAAAGTTGTTTTATTTTAGCTAGCTCATAAGGCAGCATTTCTCAACTTGATGTACTAAAGGACTAAAACTGAAATGAAAATAATTCAAAACTGTATAGACACTGAAAAAATTATTAAAATGACTAAAAGTTTAATTAAAATTAAAGAATAAAAGAATAACTAATTCATACCATTACTAAAAACCATAATAGGATCTACGAAAATAACACATTAATGGATGCTGAAAAATCAGCTTTTCCATCAAGGGAAACAATTGAACTTTAAAAGATATTAAAATAGAAAACATATTTTAAATTGCAATAATATAAGACAAAATCCCTGTTTTTAATGTATTTTTAATTAAAATATACTCAAGCTCAGTAGACTTCAAAAATGTGGGTGACACGGTTCATGAAAAAAACCTTGTCTCGGTTCGGTGCCTGCATATGTCGCACAGTTCGGCCGTTCATGACATGCGCAATGTAGCCTTGTGCCCTGTAAGTGACGTCAGTGTGTTCTCACGAAAGGTGTCTACGGTGTGGAGTGTGTGCTGCAGGTCACAATACTGTACGTGTAGAAATGGCAAGTGGGAGAGAAAAGGAAGGCTGCCTGGAGTTGAAGGATGCGCCAGCGTTGTATAAATCTGGTGTGTGGGCAAATTTCGTGTAACCTATTAGAGGATTGGATACAGTTCGGACAGATATTTAGGAAGGATGCTCGTGTTCGGGTCGGGCTCGGTCACATCAGCGCGAATGTGCGTCTGTGTTATAACATCGTTTTTCCCCCGTGTGCGCTGATGCTCTCATCCCTTGACATCTCCGAACGCCTTCTTACAGTTGCTTAATAAAAGCAGGCTTTCAACACAAAAAAAGTGCACGTGTCATTAGTATGAGAAAGAAATCGGTTACAGCTCTGTCGGACGCGGGCCGGGCTCGGACAGAAAAATGCGTTCCGATGCGCGCTCTATTACCTATGACGACAGCGGAAATAAAACAACAGATAGAACTGCGACTGTATGCAAGTATTGTGCAACACGCATCCAATTCAGTTTATGATATAACTTTTTTAATACTGTGTCCTAAATTGTGGATAATTAAGCTATATATCATATGCTGAAGTACATTTCTGGAGTGTTAAAGATAACAAGAACCAAAAACTGTGGGTTTTGTGAACCGTGCCACCCCTAGTACTGACCCCAGATTCGTGAATTGTAGATAATTCCCTGTGGTTTTTTTATATATTTGATTTTTGCTTTTCTTTTTGCTGAGATGATTTAGTCTACATGAATCTCTACATTAGATAACGAGTTGTTCTGCCCTGCTGCTATCAGTACACAGATGATGAAGATGATGACTGGGATATCTCCTCTCTGGAAGATGTGCCTGCCGTAACCAAACCCAGCCAATGTCCCGTACCCATCAGGAAGAGCCTGGACAAGAGTCTGGACACCAGCACGAGTGTGTGGGGCTCATCGACGGGCAAAGGACAGAAGCCAGGTTCACATATCTCTGATTCCTTGCAGAAATGGGACTCTTTTTTGTATTTAATAATTTAATTAATAATAGTTTAATCTTAACTATCATCATACTAATCTTTTTTTTAAATAATTGAATGAATACATTAATATTACTTATTATATTTCAGTATAAAGACTGGCTGTGATTGTGACTTCTTTCTTTTGTTTCTCAGGCCTCACAGACGCAGGAACCGGCAGCACTCTCAAGAGCAGTTTAGTGACCGTCAGCGACTGGGACGATTTAGATGAGATATAATAAAATGCAGAGCAATACCAAAACATCCTCAGTTAATATATCTTACAATTGTAATATCCAGTATATTTTGTAGCTCAGGCTTAGTGATCGTTCAGGGACAGCAGTGCAAAATGCAAAACCGTTTGATATTAACAGTGTTAACGGTACTTTATATGAAATATAAAGATACAAGTACACCTAATACTAAGGAGCAGCCAAGGGATGTTGCACTTTAAAATGATTGCCTCATATTTTTATGATAGTGTATGTAATGTGTAAAACACTGATTTATTAAATTCACTTTTTCAAACACTTCAAAGATGTATTGTTTTGGACATACAAGCTTTTACATCATTTTTACAATATTTTTAGAATTTTAAATGTAGACAATTGAAGCAATCTAAGCAATTTTTTAGTAAGGTTTCTTTAAACACAGGGTTACACGGCCGAGTGTATGAGGGGCCTGACAGTTCTTGGAAGCTGGCTTTCTTCAGTTCCTCTCCTCCCTCTACTCTGTCTGCTTCCTCTGTTCACTCTGTACGACTGGTGTGAAGGAGGGATGAAGATTGTTGTGCGTCTGGAGGAGCCCGGCAGTATGTACGTCCTGGTGCGTGCTGTCATGTAGGTTGGGCGTCTCCTGAGATTCTTGGTAAAACTGAGGAAATACAAAACATTTTACTAATCACTAATACTCAGGAATTGAGCAAGTATGTACTACACTGACGAATTGTGATTTTTATGAACGTATTTTCCCTTCAAAGAAATATATATGTGACCCTGGACCACGTCTTAGGTCGCTGGGGTATATTTATAGCAATACATTGTATATCTTTTATGCCAAAAATCATTAAGACATTAAGTAAAGATCATATTTTTGACTGTAAATATATCAAAACAGAATTTTTGATTAGTAATATGCTTTGCAGAGAACTTCTTTAGGACAACTTTAAAGGCGATTTTCTCAGTGTTTAGATTTTTTTTGCACCCTATTCAAGTAGTTGTATCTCGTCCAAATATTGTCCAAACCATGTATATTAATGGAAAGCTTATTTATTCAGCTTTTAGATAATGTCAGTTTTAAAAAATTACCCTTATGACTGGTTTTGTGGTCCAGGGTCACATATATTCATTCAAGAATACTTTAAAAATCCATTGGAGCTTTTCAACAGTGATTAATAATACGGTGCAACAGGCCAGACCTTCGTGGGAATGACTTTCTCGCAGAGAAGTAGCACATGACTGCACTTCCACATATAACCAGACACGAACCTCCCCAGCCGATGAAGAGAGCTGCACCGAGCTCAAACCTGAGGAAAATAAAAACCTAAAATCTAAAAATGCATTCTCTGTACCCAGTTAATCTTTGACTACTAGGTATCCCATCTCCCGAAACAGTAAACTCTTCCGGGCTCTATCAAAACATTTAGAGCAGACTGCTCTGATGCGTCCATCTCTTCCAGCTCAACCAATAGTGACAGTTTTATAATTTCTCTAGGTGATAGTAGTTATTATGACTGAAATAATTATAAATGCATAACTACTTTACAATATATCATAGTTACATACTTCTGTTCAGCGTAATATGGATCCACAAAGTCTGAACGCACTTTATTTCCCCACCATGAGTACACTATCATACCACAGAAACCTGCCAATGAGAGACAGCAACACATCAGTTCGTGATTCTCAGTTTATGCAGTTTGAAAAAGGTTCATGAAGATTTGTACCTGATGTCATGTAGGTTAATGCTGCAGCGAATGTCACTCTGGAGTTGGCGAGCTCAGAACCTCCGATTTTAGTACATTTCATCCCAATGAGGGCAAGAACAGCCCCCCAGAAGCCAAAGATCACGGAGACGACAGCCAGGGCCCTGCACACATGGAGGAAAACTAACAAACCAGGGAGAGAAGTGAAAAGAATTTTCTCCAAAGAAAAACTTAAAGTTTTCTTAATTTAAAATTTTAAAGAAGAAAATACAAAAATGTCATTGTGACTATCTATTTTCTTTACACTACAATTTTTTTCTGTTGTTGTTTTAATTTTGTGGTGGAAACCAACTTCTATAATCTCCTAATTTAATATCTTTATTAAATAGTACATGCATCACCTAGGCAGCATTTGTTTGATTAACAGAGATAAACCAGTGTTTGATTAAAAAAAAAAAACACATTTTTGGGGAAAACTCGATACTTGTTTTTAGAATTCTTTGATCAATAGAAAATTTTATGAAAAGAAATTTATATGAAATAGAATTCTACATAATATGAATGCCTATACTGTCACTTTTGCTGTTTATTTCTTTAAGAAAATCTTGCGGCCTTGTGAACAGTATCTATTGTGACGTTTTACTTACAAATAAAAGTGAAATTTTATATTTAGATATTCAAAACAAACATTAAAGGAATAGTTGACCCAAAAATAAAAATTCTGTCATTATTCCCCTGAGAGTAGTTTCAAAGCTGTATGAATGTCTGTGTTCTGGTGAACACAAAGTGAAATATGTTGAAGAAAGTTTGAAACCAGGCTGTTTTGGGTCACCGTTGACTTGAGTATTTTTCTCCTACTATGGAAGTCAGTGGTGACCTAAAACAGCCTGGTTTCAAACGTTCTTCAACATATCTCACTTTGTGTTCAGCAGAACTACTCGAGGATGAGTAAATAATGATAGAAATGTGATTTTTGAGTCAACTATTCCTTTAAAAATCAGAAGTAAAGCTTCACTTAAAATGTGTTTTGCCTTACACAATGTGAACCTTTATTTTTTTTTCTTCATATAATGACACAGCGTCTTAGTTTTAACAGCGATTCCTTACCAGGCAGGTCCATCATGGAGGGGAAGTATTTACAGGCAGATACTCCTGTGGTGTCTGAGGCACAGTCCATCCAGAGGTTGGAATAGTAATTACCGGTGGTCAGAACCACAGAGCTGATCTCTGAGAAGGTCCAGTACTCAGTGGCCAGAGTCGAACAGATCAAAATCCAGCCACTTAAACAGGTCAAAAAGCAACCGATCTCCACGTACATCACCACTGTCCGCTGCCTCATCTTAACCAGATCTATGGAAAGAGAGTTTCTGAACTGCTGTGTGATTTCAAGCCAACATGGAATAAAATTACATGGTGGTGTGTGTCCTTAGAGGACAGCTTCTCGTCTTGGTATCTGCATCCACAGTGCTTTCTTCGGCATATTGCAGCTTCAAACTGGTAAAACTGCATGGTTTTACCTCATAAGCAGTTTCACGTTCCATGAGGTTTGTCCGATCTCTGAATCTGAGAACCAGGGTCACCAGGGGAAGTCTCTGAAAACATATGACATGACCTTTTTCAGGACATCACTGACTGGTTAAAAGTGCATTCAATACGTTATAGATGGAAAACAAAACAAAATGTGAAAAAGATGTGGGGTTTTTCATTTGTTAAATCAGTTTTCCAAAGGAAATATTAAGTCTGATAGTGCTGAAAAGTAAAAAAGATCAGTGATGGCCTAAAAAAAACATGCAATTGTGCAGGACTTGTGTTGTCTTTGGAAGAACATCAACTGTTTATTAGATATAATATTGTCATATGGTGAAGTATGTTCTTATTAAATCTGGCATTTATCTTCTATGAAGGCTCATATGTCAAGGTGTATGTTATAGATAATGGTTACAGTAGAGCGCAACAAACAGTGAAACTCTTTCTGTTTATGTATAAACAATATTCAGCAACGTCTGAGATACTTGCAGAAATGGAGAAAAAGCAAGTGAAAGTTGGAAGTGTTTTTTTAAATGGGATTTGTACCTCAGGAGGAACCTTGGTATGATAAGGGGTTAAATGACTTTTTCCATACCAATCTAAACTCTGTACACCATAATGACAAAGCAAATAACATCATTTTAAATTTATTCAAGATTTTAAAAAAATAATAAACCTCTGGCAACATTCAACTGAATGGGTATCATTTGGAAATGCACATACGTCCTAATAAAAGATCTAACAGCTGACTGAAAAAGCAAATTAGAGCAAAGACCAAGCCCTGAGGTCAAAAGAACTGCCTGTAGAGCTCAAAGACTGGATTACATCAAACCACACATATTGGGAAGAGTTCAGAAAAATATCTGCTGCATTGAAGGTTCACAGAAGCATGTAGCCTCCATTGTCCTTAATGGAAGATGTCTGAAACAACCAGGGCTCCTAGAGCTGGCCATCTGGACAAACTGATCAACTGATGGAGAAGGGCTTTGGTTAGTGTGCGGACCAAGAAGCTGTTGGTTCCTCAAGTTGAGCTCGATGATCATACGTGGAGATAGGAGAAACATACAAAAGGACAAACGTAGCTGCAACACATTCTAACAAACTAAACTTAACCATCAGTTAAGACACATGAAAACAAACAAGCAAAACACACTTAAAGGACTTTCAGACCCCGAGAAACAACATCCTTTGGTTTGATTAAGCTTAATTCTTAGCATCATGTTTATGGGAAACCAGCTCTGCTCATCACCTGCAGACCGTCCCAAAAGTAAAGTGTGCTGCTACCAGAAGGGAGACCATACATGCCAATTTTCTCGGATGATACACTAATTGAACATACAGAAACAAAGCCAAAACCTAGATATTTTAGGCAATGCCAGGATCCATCAGGGATACATGGCACATGTGGTCACCCTATACCAGCCTCATGCGGCAGGGACTGAGGGACTCGTCAGAGTAGAAGAAAAGCTCAATGGACCAAAACGGGCAGAAGATTTACCGTCCATACCGTATTTTGTATGAATGTACAAAGTTGTGACAGTTCTATTTTGTCTGTTTTGCTAATATAATGTATGGAGTGTGCCATTAACACTAACCTGATTTTGCCAAGTGCAACATCTGGGACAACTTTGTGATTAACCAATCAGATTTGAAGAAACAGTTTACAGTTTTTGTGTATGGTTACACTAAGTGTTTGATGCTTTTACAGAAGTGTCAGTCATCTGTGCTTTCGTCTGATTTTAGGCATTACTCATGGGTAAGGGTAGGTTTAGGTGTAGAGATATGGTCAAGACTATATTTTGGATTAAAATGTTGTATAGTGTCAACAAAATATGTTTACCTAGGGACACATAGTAGAAGTTCAATTCAAAAGCCAGCATGGTATAATGAAAATCTATATATTAGGCAACAATGGGACCAAATTTCAACGCCAAAACTCTAGAAACTCATAAGCTTGACACCCAGATGTGTCTTTTTTTCTCAAGGTTTTATAAAATATTAAATAAATGTAATTTTAGATTATATAGTGTCCTGCAAAGTCATCCAATGTATTTAATTAAACACTCCACAGACCCCCAACATAGAGTCCCCCAGTGAATTTTGGTAATTTCCACCACTCTCTCTCTCTCTATACATATATATATACTGTATATATATATGTACAAAGAAATGTAAACATTTAAATCTATCAGGTCAGTAATTCACAACTCTGCTAATTCCAGGGTTGAAAAGTGTTTAATTGTGTTTTGTTAAATGTATACAAAAGTTATTACGTAATTAATTTATAATAAATGAAGAGCTCTTTTCCAAAGAGTAATAAATCCATTTTCAGGAAAAAAAAAAATTTTTCAGAGACCCATACATTTAGTTAATATTCAATTTATCCTGTTAAAGGGACTGTTGGCTCAGTCTGAACATGTTAAACAATGATTGTTAATTGAAATAACAATATTGCAATAACAATAAGAATAATATCAAAAATTAAAGGCTTTTTTCCTTTTTAAAATGCTACAAATCCATCAATTTTTATTAATTTTTAAAAAATGTTGATTTATGTCTTTACGTAAGAAAAAAAAACAACAACAAAAAAACAAGAGAACATAAATTCATATAAATCAAATAAATGCAAATGCATGAAATAAATAACAGACGAATAAAAAACTTCTCCAGTTGACAGCTGTATGAAACTGACATGTTTCGGTCTAATAATAGATCAGTGGGAACTTTACTTTTCTACTCACAATATCAACAATCATGATATAATAAGATAAAGAAAGAAGCATTTTCTGCTTCAAACATTAATGGAGCAGTTAATATGATATACTATATACAACAACATTTTCAAATAACTTTTCGGAAACCACAAAAGTTAATGTTATTATCAGATTTATTGTCACTCATTGACACTCACAATACAGACAAATATGTAGTGTTAAATTGAAAAGATTAAGGACTAAAAAATATCTAAAAATATAGTTTTATTAAATCAATTTGAATTAAGTCATAAAGAAAAAAAGATCTGACAAAGCACACACACTACATTTCATGACAGTAATGTTTTCTGTAATTACGATTCAATCTCTCAAAGCATGAAACCCTCAATTAATGACTCAGTTCATGTTACAAAAATCCTGAGTTTCTTGAGTTTCTTTGGACTTGTAGGAACACTGTTCAGTTGTCCGGTGTAGGGTTGAGCAAATGAAAGAGTGATTTATAAAGCACTACAGTGAACGTCATAGTCTTGTGTAACTGTGATAAGAAGTCATTTCCAGATCATAATCAGATTCAGTAAGTGTTTCAGAGGTAGGAGTTCTTGATGAATTGATGTGTAGTGCCACCAGATGGAGAAGGAACTCTCTTGCTGTTGAAATGTGATCTGCTGATCCTTGAGGACCGTGAGGAGCTCACTGATCGTGACACGTCTGATTTGATAGAGCCTCTTGATTTAACAGAGCGTCTGGTTCTTGGGGGACGTCTGGTTCTCGAGATATGTGGACTCTTTGATAGCGCATTTGACAGAGCTGTTGTTTCAGACTTTGAGGAGAGCTCAGATACGGTTGAGACGTTGGATTTTGTGGAGAGTTCAGATATGATGGAAACATTTGTTTGAGAGGAACGCAAGGCATTGCTCTCCACCACAGGAACGTTGAGCACTGGTGCACTGAGGACAAACATTTCAAGAAGTATATGTCACTCTTACCTAGCTCTTCTCCATACAACAATGCAGTCCACACCAAACTACCATAAATCAACTCAGATAGTAAGTTCACCCCAAAATTACTTACCCTCATGATGTTCTAAATCCATAGGACATTTAGCTAAGGAACGCAAATTAAGATATTTTTGATGATTTCAGAGAGCCCTCCATAGACGGCAATAGAGTACTTAAATTATCAGAGACGTAAACGCCGGTAAAACAGAATGTGACATCAGTGGCTCAACCTCACTTTTGCAATGCTATGAGAATACTTTTTTGCGCAAATAAAACAAAAAGAACATAATTTACTCTTCCGCCATAACGTATTTGACGTAATCAGCCTTGTTTAGATGCAGGCGAAAGTATCCAATGTTTTTTTGTTTTCTTTGCGCAAAAAAAAAGTATTTTCGTATTGGTGCAAAACTGAAGTTGATCCACTGATGTCACAGGTGTGTTTAACAGTGTTTTTACCACGGTTATGGATACCGGTTAATTTCAGCTGTATTGCTGTCTATGGAGAGTTGGATGGCTCTCTGATATCATAAAAAATATCAATCTTAATGTGTGTTCCAAAGATTAACAAAGGTCTTATGGGTTTGGAGCGAGCAATTAATGACTTTAAGATGTTTACATAAATCGTAAACATAAAGACATTTTCCAAATGTATGTTTGGTGTTTACATGACAGTTTTCAACTAAAGAAGTAAACTTTTTAATGCATTTTGGATGTTAATAAACACGTCTGCTTTTGAAAATGGGTTCCAAAGTGCAAGATTAAGGTTCTTGTATTTTAATCTTGGGCTTATTTTTAAGTGGCATAGACCTGTGCAAAGTTTCTTCAAAATTCCTCTTTTGGGTTCCATAAAAACGCAAAGCCATTGTAAAAGAGCAAAGTGTATTTAACTTTATTTAAATTTAAATGTTGCACTCTTACCTCCTGTGTGTAAGAGACCGGCTCTTGCAGACTGATACTAGGAAGAAAATCCCTCCACTGATCTGAAAAGCACAGCCGGTCCATCCAAGGAACAGGGGAGTTCCCAAGTCAAATCTGAAACATTGATGTATATTTGACTGTTAGTCTATAATTAATTAATTATGAGATATATTACTGTATTTGAAATACTTAGAACATTGAAATATTTTTTTTATGGACATTTTCTATGATCTTAGGATTTAAAAAAATAATAAATAAATACATCTTTATATACTTACTGCAGACCATCAAATCTGGGGTTGAAATATTCTGCAGAAACATGCTGAGCATAAAGTGCATAACCAGAGGCAGCCAGCATACCTTAAAGAACAGACACATTAAAACACACATGAAAGCCTAATTTACAAAAGTTTGGCTGTATATTATGAAAAAATTTACCACTTGCTATGTGACAGATGCCTCCTGTGAACACAGATCGGTTCTTCTCTTTGTCTTTTCCTCCGATGTAAGTGCACTCCATTCCCACGAGACTCAGGATGAAGGCCAGCACTCCAACAGCCATCCCAGACATGAGCAGAGCCCTCACGATCTGAAGATAACCTGAACATAGAACAGATCCAAAGAATGTATTATATCTGTCTGTCTTTGAGAAAGAAAAAAAAACGTTGTTTCCTCAAAAAATCTTGCAGTGAACAATACTTAAAAGAACAATTTTTTTACTATGAAGAACATTTTAATGATTCAAATTACTTTTGTTAACTATAAAGAACCCCTTTTCAACCCTTTTCACACACAAAAAATTATAAATATATATAGATAGATAGATAGATAGATAGATAGATAGATAGATAGATAGATAGATAGATAGATAGATAGATAGA
>JAUCMT010000114.1:2915696-2935062 GCA_032357475.1 Enteromius thamalakanensis
TATAATATTACTACAAAACAATTGCTAAGTTTATTGATTAATACAAATATAATTGCTGAATATATTGATTGATTACTGAATATATTAATTAAACAAATATAACAAAAAATAAAATCCCACATGTTACAGTAACATATAGCCACACATGGTGCTATTAAATTTTAACTGCATTCAGAGCAGTGTTGATATGGCAAAAACCAATGATCTTGTTTAGGGTTAAAACGTTGAAGGGTAAATATCCATACTACTTAACTTATTAATCACTTTTCTCTCGTGTCTGCTGACTGAAAACCGTGCTCCTCAGTCAAGGAAAGAACGTTTTCTTACTTTAGCAAAGAAAAAGTCTTCTCTTGTCATTTATAGAAATACTCCTAAATTTTTTCTTTACAAATCCTCGGTTTGTGCTTCTAAATCATGACTGGCATTTTGTTGTGTTCTCTATTCGCGCTCGCCACTAATCAGGTGACGCATTCATCTTACATCATCCTCTGGGACTGCTTCCGGGATCCACATTCAGCAGAAGTGAGAGAAAAGTGTTTATTACTTTTGAAATTATTTACCCCCCATAGCCGTGTGAGGGACGTTTTATTACAAATAAGCGCACGTTATTTCACGTCTCCTGACGTGTAAAGGTTACCATCCATTTAAGCCTATTCAAAGCCTTGGAGGGGTCTGGACAATGTTTATTATATCTACGAAGCATTCGTCTGAAAGAAGAAAGTCGCATACACCTAGGATGCTTCAAATGTGAGTAAAAGACAGGTGCATTTTCATTTCTGGTGAACTATCCCTTTAAGCAACATTTGAACTGAAGAAACTGGAAATAAAGGCTATTTATATTAGCAGAAGAATTTAGAAAATATGGAGCTTTTAATTAACTTTTGAATAAACTGCCTTTTTACAATGAACAAGGCACTGCAGAAGATGCAAGGGCAAACAGCATTTATCTAGCACCTTTATCTACAGTAAGTTGCACCCCAAATGACACACTATGCACTTATACACTATATGCTATATAATCAACTCTATGGCAGTCTATGAATTTTATACATTATTCATTATCGGAGTAATTAAAGCTGCAATGCATGACATGTCCAACATTTGTGGTTTTTGGTTAATTGAGTGCATTCCGGTATTTAAAGCAATTTCCAGTATGAATAAACATCTCTATCTGGTAAATAAGTATGCAAAATGGGATGCACCTAAAGAAAAACACTGTAAAAGTTGTGCAATTGAAGGGAAAAACATGTATGAACAACCTCTATTGCTGCAATCATTATGTATTAGGCAACCTAATATTCACATCCAAAGCAACACTGTATCATTCCATTGCTCATGCCTTTTACGTGGAGCCTCTGGAGTACTCACCAATACTGAACACAGTAAACTGAACTGTCAAACCGTGCTGCATGCATTTATGACTTGTTTTCAAAAGAAAATAATTGATAAGAATCATGATGCGTTTGTAGTCATCATTATGTATGAAGTGAGCTTGTGTGATTTAATAATGCAGGGAGATAAAACACGACGCATCTGAGTAATCCTAATAAAACTTGCCCATGACACAACAGGATACTGCACTTGCGTCAATCCACTGTAGCAGCTGCGCGATAAAACCCACTTAACATCAAAAGATTGGAAAAATTGCATCAATGCATATTGCCACTCCTAAAGGCCAGCTTTGCAGACACTATAGCATTTGATGTGTTGAACTTCAGACAGCTGTCACACTCATCTACAGCAGCCTCTTGACCTCTTTTTGTATTTGCATACTCTTTTGGGAACCACTGTCAGTCTGTGCCTGTGGTGGCCTTTGAATTCACAAAGATGAATTATGAGTATTAACATGAGTATTTTTCACAAAAACAGAATATACAGTACATATAAAGACATCAAATAACTACTTTCACCTTTAATTCAAACCAACTATTTATTTGGGGCTGGTTGGACTAGGAGAGAAGTCCTCCCTAATGACCTAAACCTTCAAAGCGAAAGAAATGGTGTACGCTCCATTCTGTTGTTTACCATTTCACTGAAGCTTTCAAAACAGGTAAATTACAGTTCCATCAGCCGCCTGCTTCTTTTTTTTCTGGAGCTTACGAGCAAACACAGAACACAACACAACACAAAAAGAACATGGTACCTAATCAATTTTTACTCAAAGCACAGGGCAGCAAATGAAGGTGGCCGTTTTATGAACAAATGTTGTGCTGCATGAAGCTTTGGATTCTCATCCGGACTACAAATGACCAGGAATGTGGGGTTATATATATATATATATATATATATATGCTGCCTGTGTGCAATCAGCAGAACGGTTTCACCACAGACAAGCTTTTCAAAACTCACACACAAAAACGCACATTCATGCTTGAAAGATTTCATGTCAAGTAAAAAATAGAATATTTAAAGAAGCAGTCTAGTAGTTTCCTGAAGACATATATCAGTAAATACAGTCTTCACACGTAATGTTCCTGTCACTCAACTTTCAATAAATCTTTTATGAGCAACAGCCCACCAAACATCATCAAGAACTCATGGCATATGCTGCTTTCAAACTGACTGAGTATAAACATGAAGTAGTCTGCTTTCCTCTTGTCAATAAGTATTTGCACTCAGACACCCTGAGCTCTTCATCCATTGAAAAACGGAGGAATTAGCCTAATATTGGCTGTAATATGGAATAACTCGCATCCTTTCTACGATAAAAAAAATTCACGATACACAGAGAACAGATTTTCAATGCATTTTAATAAACACTGAGGCATTACCACACACAAAGGAGTATAAAACCCAGCAAAACTGAGAAATAGAAATATAAAAAAAGACACTTCTTTCTTAAATAAATGAAATATGCGCTGTAACAAAACAAAACATGGGGAAGCAGAGAGGGGAAGGAAGTTTAAGTAACAGTTCATGAGCAGTGTGCTGCCATTATGAGTTTTGCCATTCAGGCAACATTGGCAATGTGAGAACGTATGGCAGGAGGTGAAAATATGCAGATTTTATTTAGTGGAGGATGTGAGGAGGATCAAGCAAGGGGAGGATGAGAGGACTTAGCAACCGGTACAAGCCGCAAAAGCACATATTTCACAGACGTCCACAGGCACAGATGCTGAAACAGACAAAACGATATCTCTGATTAGATTGGGATTTATCAAGCAATACGGTGTGATTTATTGAAAGAACATTTTGTACAATTATTGCTCTTTATTACCTAGCCTAGCGAAGGCCATCGTGGATCCTTTCTGCATGCACAGAGGCGTAAACTCCTGTGGCAGAGTTGGATGAGAGCATACGGAAAAGTAGCTTGTCTTGGCCAGCCGAGGATTTTGTGATCGTGGTTGGTCGATTAATTGCTGGAGAACTTTCACAGAGTCCAATGAATAGGAAAAATCACCTTCCTACGGGAGAGAAATATTAGAAATAAATGAATAAGTGCAATTCTCTATGCCAAGACCGAACAGTGCGTCAGCGCAGGAGTTAGACTTAATAGCATTTGGTTGACTGATTCTTTATCGATAGCTCAACTGACTCACGTCTTTATTGAATACACCTTTGTGCCACATACAAAACAATATACATGTTTCTAAATCAGGTCAGATGCTAACTGATGCAATTCTGAGGAGATTAGATCCATAAATCATGGAATAGTGTGTTCATAAGGTTTATTTCAACTGGTAAGATGTTTTTAATTACAGAGAAGCAGTAACGACAGCAATAAAAGCTTGAGCTTACCTTGACTTGCACAGCCTCACAGACCAGGCAAAGAGCTACAACGAGTAAAGCGACAGACAAAACGGTCTTCATGCTGGCTGATTCTTCTCCAGAACGCTTTAGCTGTAGTATGTTTTTCGTTGTTGCCAATGAAATATCTACCTTTCTCCGCTTTCTGCGTCCTCTTATATAGGAGCTGATCCCCAGACCAGCAACCTATCAGAAACTGTCATTTGCTGTTAATGAATAAAGAGGATAAATTTTACGATGTCGTAAAACTGAATTCATAAATCCTACGTGACCTCATCGGTGGTTGTGACATGCACTTTTATGGATCTTTTAGTTGGGTTTGTCTGGTGTCCTGTTCTTCATTCTCCAGTTAATTAATAACCTCACAATAGTGTCTTTGTGTTGGGAGCAAGTTAAAACTAATGAGAATACCAATGCAAGCAACTATCAAAACACTTTAAGCTAATGGTTAATTTTCCTCTGATCACAGGCCATGACTAAATGTTTAGTCACTGTCTGTTCTACACTTTTGCAAATATCGCAATAATATATCATTGTTGTAAGATTCTTGTATTCCTCTGTGAATGTTTTAAAAGTGAAACAGGACCCTAAGTGAGTGATATATGTAATGATATATAAAAAAAAAAATAAATACAAATATAAAGGGGATCATAAGATTGCTTTTAGTCTAGGGCACTAAGTCACAACTGGGTCATGACCCAAAATTGTTGTGAAAGGGTCACTGGCAACAAAGAAAAGTGAATTGTAATTTATTTTTGGTGCAAATGTTTAAGTAGTAAACATGGTTAAGGCATAATCCTCAAAGAAAAACAATATTTGGCTCAGTAAGGCTGATAAATTACATTTCTACTGCTGTTTGCATTATAATTTGTCAAATTTTTCCATTTAGCTTCTATGATTTTCGTTTTACAAATATTTAACAGTATTGAGATACATGAATTATAAAGAAATTTTTTTTATTATTATTTCATATTTATATTTTATATATATATATGTTATTTATATATATATAATTTTTAAAATTATTATTAAAATTATTTCTGAAAGATCGTGTGACACTGAAGACTGAAATAAAATAAATCTGCTGAAAATTCAGTTTTGCAAGCACAGGAATTAAATTAAAATGCAGTTTATTTATTATAATACAAGTATATTTAATGTAATAATATTACATTTTGATGTTTTTGCTGTAATGGTGAAGATTAGAGACGTTAGAGTTGTTAACTTAAAAAAAGATTATTTCACTGTTATCACAAATCGTAACAAATCATTATTATGCAATCAAAATCAATGTGCTGTATGATGGAAGACCAAAAGAGGATGTGGAAGCTTATAAATAATTCTCTTTATTAACAGACTTATTTTATTTAGATATGTACAGGAATAAAGATATCAAAGTGTGATGTCTGTCTGGTCCTGATAAACACTTTAATCCTGATAAATCCCTGCTAAACCTAAATCACTCTTAAACAAGAACCTTCACTTCAACTAGTGACTTCACTTCAAAAGTTCAGACAAACGTTTATTATACAATATCATTTAATAATCATCAGGTTCACAGAAAGGCTTCAGTCTGATACTGTAATAGCGCCCCACACCTGATGATGCAATTTAATTACAAGCATTGCACTTGCTTATCAACCTAGCCTCTTCCTTCTCTTGTTATACGTGATTACTCGCACCACAGACTCTCAGATACACATGTGTTCAGCTTCCAACACAAGACACATATCTCACGCTTATCAAGCACATATAGACGTCAGGGCATGAAGACGCTCGTGTTTGTACATAGAACGCTTCCCATGCTTCAATTTGCTGTTGCTTATCAGGGTTTAAAGACAATGATTATTATACATTGTGTTTACTTAATACTGTCAATATTCTCCTCCCTGTGAAGGCGCGTTCTGTTTTAAAACCGCTTTATGATTTAATGGCCCTAATTACACCACAACTCCTTTGACCTTTGCATCAGATGCTCTGAGAGCAGTGAGAAAGAAATCAGAACAGTGGAAAATGTAAATGGTGTTTAAAATACACTGTAAGTCTCTTTGCACAAATATAAAATAGTAAGACAATAGATGTTAAATTATGAAAGTTGAATATAAAATTATTACAAATAATACAATTTATTAAATCAATTATAATGAACCTCCAGTTTATTATAATTAAATGTATTTACTGTATATTGAATGTTTTTCTTTTTATTCATTTGATCAACAGAAAAGTGAAGAGGGGAGTAAAATGGGTTTGGGAAATGACAAGCCAGATCTAGAGTCAGTCAGTAAAAGCTTTCATGGGAGCACATAATTTATACCTAATCAAATAAAAATGAAAAACTGAAATCTAGGTTTTATAAGAAACCACTTATGAGGAGAACATCTTTCATTTTCTTTTGTGCATTTTGTGCATTTCTGTTTTTACCAGAATCATCCTTTGTAACTATTAGCGTTTTGACACAGACTAATGTTAAACAAGCACATGGTTTATATTTATATAAGATGATTCATGAAAGGAACTACATGTCAGATGAGAGGGCACTTACAATGATTTTTCGATGAAGTTTATTTTTTATCTTATTTAATCAAAACAAATGTGAAGCCTTTTGGGGAACGGGAGTCTAAATAAGGACCAAAACTGTAAACATAAATCCATATGGCTAAACCTGTCTCACCTGTCTTCATGTTGATAGGACTTCACGCCAATCACATCCGTGCCAAAAGGCCTTTGTGTGTGGGACGTGAAGGACAGCTCACATGAACATCGAGTAAATCAACAGCCCAGGAACAAATTCCACCCCTAAAAACAACACAAGCACAGAACAGTATAGAATGTTATAAGGGGTGCACAAGAAATAAAAAAAAAAAAATCTAACTGGATATTTCATAATAATTACATAATATTCTACCAATATGTGTGACCAGAAAAAAACTACAAAAAGTAAATAAAGAGTGGATGATTTTAATGCTTTGTTAGCTTATAACGTAAAATATGTGCATTGTTTAAAAGAGTAAAAGCCACAAAGTTTATATTTTAAATATATTTAATAATAAATCTAATATAATTAAAGTACAAATTCCTTATGTAGTTATAGCTATGAAATAAGTATAAATTAAACAATAGGCCTTTACCCCTAATCTTTGTTGTCACAATATTTAAGGGGCCTGATGATAATGGGGCCAACTGTAGACTAGATAGGACAGATGTGACAAGTGGCCACACAGAGGTGAGAAGTGATCTCACACACACGCGTGCGCGCAAACGCAGCCATTGCTGCAGCGCCCGGGGAGCAGTTGGGAGAGCTCAAGTGCCGCACAGTCATGGTACTGAAGGTGGTGAGAGTGCTGGATATTCACTAACCCCACCCACAATCCCTGCCGGACCTGGGATTTGAACCTACGACCTTTGGGTTACAGGTCCAACTCTCTGATGAGATACACCTTTAGAGACCACAGCCGACATGCTTACTGCACAAGAATGAGAGGAATTAACTGTCTATCAGCAGCTACAGTTCAGACCACACGATTTTCAGAGTAGTCCCGTCACATATCTTTTCACACTGCATGCTTATTTGGGGTAGCATACAGTCGCTGCTGTGTTCAGATTGCAAGACGGATCGGGGACAAGGCAATACATGACTTTACAACAGGAAGACTCGCCAACACCTTTGTTTCGGTATGCAAACTATGTCTCACAATCAAACGTGAGACTGGGATTATTATTAAAATGCCATTTTAAAGGTGGCTAATATTGTTTTATGAGTCTCTTGAAACAGGTTTACTGCAAGGTCAAAAACCTTTTTTCTCCAAAATTAGTTAGAATTTTACCCCATTTCTAAATGATTCGTAAACGACACGTGTGAAGCAGTTCAAACTTCGAAGACTCTAGGTGTGTTCGACTTCATGCGGCGCCGCAAGAAATCGGCTGCCGCCTTACAAAACAATGCATTCTGGTAAGATCATTTGTCCGACTTTGATCGGCGCCGCAGCCACCTTTCGATCACATGTGCCATCAAAGTACCGCGAGAGCAAAACAAAAGCAGTCGCACAGGTCAGGCGCTGCAGTTGCTCAAAATCGGCTGCGAAAGGCTAGATGACGACAAACTTTATTCTCATTGGTCGGATTATGTGATTTACAAGCACAATGTGTGCTGCCTGTTTTTTTTATTAAAAAAGTTCCTGTATGTAATCAATCTTTATATCGAATCTGATATTCAAACAAAACATTAATGATGAAAATGAAGATTAGGCGATATGGTATTTGTATTGTATAAGAGTAAAAAAACTGGTCAACCAGAGGCTGTTTTTTTAATGGATGTTGTGAGAACTGCTTATATTTTTAAAATTTCTTACAAAACCAAGATACAAATAATAAACTTCATATTGCATTACTACAGAGACCTATAAGTGTCCGACCTGACGGCCTCAGGTCCCACTCATTGTTTGTAGATTCATCTTTTAGCAGGGCATATAAAACAAATTAACTCTCACAGGATACAGCGTCTTCTTCACATGATGTAATCCAGGTGGAGATCAGGGCTGCGCAGAGACGTTTAACGGGGCAGGTGCTCAAAGTTTCAAAAGAGGACTAATAGTAGGCTGATTAACAGTAATCCACATTAATGACGGATCACATATGCAACGCGTAACAAGTAGAGTTGTGACGTTCGCGAACGAACCGATTCTTTTGAACGGCTCATAAAGATGTACGATGGAGCCGAGTCGCTGCTGGGTGGAAGCCGTTCTTTCTGTCATTCTTTTTTTCCTATGCCTTTCACACAGATACACACAAATTAGCTCCTCTGCGAGGCAGAACAGTTATAGGGGGTGCTACTGCCTAAAAGCATCAGTGTTGCCAACTTTTTCCAATGAAAAGTAGCTGCCTGCCCGAAAAGAAGCTAAATGTTGCCAGATGATGTCACGCTCTAATTTGCATACCAGTAATGTCATCACGTAGTATCTGACAAGCCTAAGTATGTCATGTCTCTACTCTCTGAGGGGTTGTATTATATTACGATTAAAAAATTACATCCAGATGCACAATAAATAGGTTCTTATTATCATATAACTTTGCACGGTGACGTCATTGCGTAATCACAACGCAAAACTACATCTTTATGTAGTATACAAAATAATTCATGTTTTCTCAAATTGACTGGCCCTCTCACCGAAAATGTAGTCCTAACATTTTTTAAGAAGACTTTCCTTTTTGTAGTTTAACTATTGGGACTACTAATCTCCACCATTATTGTTCCCAGTGATTATTTCAAGATGTACTGAGATGACCCCAAGCTGGTTTCTTAAAGTAACCAAATTATTTTAAAAGATCCATTCTTTTCAATGGCTCTTGGAAAGGAACAAATCCCAAAGATCCAGATGTTCTCAAAGAGCTATAAATCCCTATTAACAAATGTAGGGCACTATCAACAAGGGCACTCCCCTACACACCTCTCTTACTGAAGGTAATTGTACACTTTTATATAAAAGGGCTGCAAATGAACCAACCCCCCCAATCTAACTTGAACATAAACACAAATAACATTACTAATACAAAAATGCAACTGTCTTACTTAAATGACACGAAAATAAGTAAACCCTAAAGAAATACCCATGATGCACCAGGCGCAGAAGTCCGTACCCGGCTCTTAACGAGTGTGCTCTGCCCTCACGGGCCAGCATTGGTTAAAGGCAGTCATATGACTGATAAGAGCCAGATCCTTTTATTTAGCAAAATTAAGATTACAGTTTTTCTCCATTGCTAAAAACACTATAACCAAGCTTTTAAACTAAAAAGGGGATGAGCGCTTCAGAACTCATGACCTGATATTTAGATATACTATTCTTCAGTAAATATATTTGTTTGACAGGGAAGCTGTGCGCAAACAGGAATATATAGGCCTATTATTTAAAAAATAAATAAATAAAATAAATAGCACCCCAGAAAAAAGGGCACTTTCTCTCCAGGAATAAAAAGGGCAGGTGCTCAAGCCCCCTTTGATGTCTATGTGTGCACGTGCCTGCTCTGGACTGAATGGGTGCCGTCAGAATGAGAGCCCAAAAAGCTGATAAAAACTATTAAATAAAGCATAAGTAATCTACACAACCCCAGTCCATGAGTTGATGTGCTGTGAAGCAAAAAGCTTCGAAACAAATAAAGTGGGTTTAAACCGTTTCCCTGACCATAATATCACTTTCTCCAGTGAAAAAGTCCATCCTCTGTTGGCCTCTCACATCCAAATCCTCTGAGATATTTGTTTATTGAATTTAAAACAGTTCTGTTTTGACTTTTAAACAGTGTTTGATATGTGCATACTTCTCTTCTGATTCAGACACGACGACATTTTGGCTCACTATTACAGAGGACTCACTTTTTGGCAAACATTTATAGTTTAAAATGTTTTTATGGTGGGTTTGTTTCTCACAAACATATTTTGATGGATTAATTGATGGACTGGAGGATTGGATTATGTCTTTTCTCATTCTGACGGCACCCATTCACTGTATATGTAACGGAGGCCAGCAAGTAAGTGCTGTGCAGGTAAACCTCACTCCCCTGATCTCAAAAAGAGGTGCCCTAGCTTTAACCTCCTTGTTAAGGTTAAAGACGCAGGGGGGTTGCATACAGGATCCATTGGTGAACAAGTGATTTAAAGCTGCATTTCTCAAAATCTGTTCTAGAACCTCATCTACCTTATAAACGGCCTGAGGATGAGTACATCTTCAGCAAATGTTCATTTTAGGGTGAACTATTCCTTTATAAGCAGGCCTCTTTCAGTTCTGTACACAGATGCACAAAAAATGTTTTAGAATATAAATTACGGCAAAAAAAATGTAATCTGACCTAGAATGAAACACTTGCCTGTGAGAACAGAAAGGAATCCATAAGCTTGCTGTGTTTCCAAACACTGGAATGAATTGGTTTCCGACCGACCACAAATTCCAAGATAATTACCAGATTCTATTATAATAACCGAAATCCATGTTTTATTGCCTCTTTTCTGTGTCAGTTTTACAGCAGAAATATGTAATCCTTCACTGGAACTTGTCCTTTGGTGTAAAGTTCATATTTAAGACGTTTGGCAAAGTAATAATGACTCAACAGTTAAGCTTTTTTTGCCATACAGAGCATGATATGGAAGTCAATCATTCTTGATGTACAGTTTTGATTCTTAGAGGCTATAGAGAAGGGCCTCCCTTCTCGTGTGTGTGTGGGTCTGTGTCTGTCAGCATTACCTTTATCAGTGTAGTGGCCACCTGCTCTGTCTCACTGTGGGTCTCTCATCTTCTGTCCTTTCAGTGCTTGATCTGTATCGGAAATCCAAGAAATAGAGACAGACATAGGAAGTAAGAGATAGAATGGACATACGGTCCGAGTTGCAGTATGTGTTTCTCACAGACGAATGAGATTAATGTGTGATTGGGTTAAATATCAGAACATATTTAAAATTCATTATATATATATTTATAGTAACAGAATATAATTATTTAATTGCTTAATACATTTCACAAAATAATATTTTTATTTTACACACTACATCTTGGTCTGTTCTTTTTGTACTTTTAGGGTGCCCACAGTTCCTGTTTATAGTAATTGTATCTAAAACCTCAACTGACATTATTCATATAGTATCCACTTCATTTGTATTTAAAGTAAGGAAAAAGCCATGGTTTTTGAACAATTTAAGAATAAGTCAATTTCATTTAGAAAAATTCCATATATTCCAGCAGTTTGTTCCGTGTTATTTTTCTCTTTTTAGACACTCTAATTAAAGATGATTGCTTCCAGCACACTGCATGAGTGGGTTGTGTATGCAGAGCTAATAAAGAACAGATGGTAGACAAGAAGCCTCCTCACCCAGAAGTACATTCAATGAACAATTACACAATCAAAGCTACAAATAAGTATGTCTCTCATCTCTCAGAATACTCCATCATAATCTTATTTAATTAAAAAATATATATTGAACTTAAAAATGCATCCTTAACTTCTTCAGCACATCAACCTCACAAAACCTGCTGTTTCACCCTTTGCAAATCCTACTATGGTGAAGGTTAGTCTTATGAATATTATTTACCCGGCGTGACGTTGGTTCTACTGAACCAACTAGCTGCATACTCGAAGCTGGTACGTAAGCGGGCAACACTCAGAGAGGGTTACCAATCAACGTGACTATGCTCTGATTAATATTCATAAGATAGGTCTTCACCATAGTAGGATTTATTAATCTAGGTCTTTTTCATCTTAAGGTGCGCGTGAAGGATGTAAACGTCTTGCCTTTTAGCCCCCGCTGAGCCAATCACGCGTGACCGAGGGATTGTCGAACCAATGGGTGATCAGTCAGGGGCGGGGCTTACGCCTTGCGCTCTCAGTAGGAAATGAAGGGCTTACCTCCTTTGACTGTTCTTGCCGACATGTGCATGTTAGAAAGTTACACAACAGTTTATAAGGTGAATGTCCCGCGCTGATCGCAGGTTATGCGTGGAGTACCAGTGTCCGGCTGAACTACAGGGAGGAAGGCAAACGATATGGAGCCAATTAAGAAAGATGCGAAGAGTAACCCTTCCGCCACGGCTAATCTCTTCTCACAGATATTTTTCTGGTAAGTTTTTATGACTCTATACAGAGAGGAGGGGGACATATTACAGTCAACATATTGGACTATGAATGTGTTTTCCCTTTAAAATGTAAATCCTTTTTCAAAGAGTTTTAAATGCGTACTAGTGTATTGCATACTAAGCGAGTCAATACAGGTAATAATAACAATAACAAAAACAATAATAATGCCTTTATGTTATACAGCACCTTTGAAAGTTGATTTCTATACTATACTCTTCTAGGCTATACTGTGTAGACCAACCAATGAAGACTTTTGCTCTAATATGAACAGTACAGCTGTTACAATAAATCATTTGTAATTATTAATTTCCTAATACTTTTCAAGTGATAACAGTTAACTTAATCATTTTTTAAATAAAACAATTCCTTATGTTTAATAAATAAAGTGAAATTTTTGTTTAGAAATGCTGGTTATTAAATAAGCTCATTAAACCGATTTAAATTTTCATGGGAACAAACACAATTCAGTTGTTTGGAGAGTAGCCTATTATTTTTGCATTTTGTATGAAACATAAATGTTTAACAATGTCCATTAAGCTGATGTCACAAAAACAGGCTACTAATCTATTTAAAGGGGGAATCAGATATGTTATGTGTATGAAAATGTCTGACGTAACAATGAAACCATTTCAGGTTCAACTTATCATTTTACATTTTACCACATATGTAAAATAAATGTACAGGTATATAATCATACATATGAATAAAAACAATGGTTTAATTTGAAATTAAATGGTTTATTTTTTAAACAATGTAAGGTAATATCAGGTTAACAGTACCTTTAACTTAACAAAAACACTAACAAATATAAAAAGGCGAAGGAGGTGGAGATTGGAGATCACATTTTCAAACTCTGAACACATTTAGCACAACATCCATCTATTCTGACCATACCATTCATAACATTTTTGCTTTCACACAACATGCAGTCAGTTATTACACTGAAAAAAAGAAAAAACAATTTAAGGGAAGATTTTGCAATCAATTTATTTTAGCTAAATTTAAATAAACAAGTTTTGCTAAATGATAGTCAACTTTTTTTTTGTATTTAAATGTAGCTAAAATTAATTGATTTCAACCACTTACCCTAAAAATGAGTAAATTCTATTATTTTTTGTGCATGTTTCTAAAATTCATACATATTTTGTTTCATACAAGCTTAACCACAATCATGAATCTTTTTTAGTCTTATTTAAATGCTTAAACACAGCATGTCAGAAATGAAGACCTAATGTTTCAAACCTAAACTATAGAATAAAGCTTCTAGTCCTGCAAAAACAGCAACTCAAAAGTATTGAAAAAAATCTCTCTATAAAAAATACTGTGACAACTGATAAATGTGACCGATCATTGAAATATTTAGAAATAGCTGATTCCAGTCTCAGTTGGAGAAGTCTGCTGTTGACGCTCTTTCCATTACATCAACAACATTAAAAAAGACCTCTTTGAATTGGTTTTGTGGACGCAGAACAACACAGAATTGGAGAGAAAGAAAAAAATAATGCCTGGGTAAGGGAGAGGAATAGTTATAGGCGGAAGGGAAGGAGTGTAAATGTGGGTTAGAATGTGCATTTCTGTACTTGTTTGTTTTCCTCTATATTTAAACTTATTTCTGCAATGGATTATAAAGAGCAACTGTGACTTTATCTCAGAATTCAGGCTTTTTTCTTGCAGTTGTGAATTTACAGTATCTCACAATTTTGATAAAGTCTAAGATGTAAATTGGCAATTCCAATAGACGCCCGAATTGTGAGATAAAATGGTAACAATGGTTTATACTTTTTTATTTAATATTATTTTACAATTATAAAACAAGCTTGCACCACAGTTTGAAATGAAAGTATGAATGTAACAACTAAAAGTATCAGGGAAAAAAATTAATAAATAAAATAAATACATTTTTCATATTATTTGGAAATTCTTGAAAAGCATTAAGCTTAATTATAATTTTTTTATGTAACTTTTTTTTTCAGATTTATTTATTTATTTGAGTGATGCATATCAAAATGATTTTTAGGGGAACACTCTGTTTGACATTAACAAATCATGTTGTTTTTGAAAATGTGATTACATTGTTTTCTTGTCACAGGACAAATAAATGTCCTCTTGTTTTTTTGTTACACCACACTGACTTTGACTGAAAAAAAAAAAGTAAATATATATATATATATATTTAATAATTTAATTTTTTTAAAATTAAATCTTGTTTTTAATTATATATTAAAATTCTTGAAAATAATTTTTATTTAAAATGTTATATAAAACTTTTTAAGGTTATTTATTTATGTATTTACTTGAGTCTTGTATATATGTGTTTGACCTAAACAAATCATGCATTTTCACAAACAAATAAGATGTTAGATATTTTCTGAAAATGTTTTCTTGTCGTAAAATAGCTTCTTGATTTTGGTTACACCAAACTGACTTTAAATTTGAAGGATGAAATACAATAAATATTATATTTTTCTGTTTTGTTTTTTCACATTAATCAGAAAATATTAAAAACTGCTTTTAGTTCAGAATTCATACGCATGTTTATAGCAGCATTTATTTTACTGTCTGTCACATATGAATTTTTTTTATTATTATTATTTTATGCAGTTATTCAATATTATTTTATTAGTTCATGATTTGGGCTCATATGCAAATCCAGCCGATTGGCTTTCGTGTCAGATATGTTTTTAGGTTTTATTTTCCAACCCTTGACTCTCAGGAACACTCTGTGCACCTTTGATAGAAGACAGCATCTGTGACTGTCATTTTAAAGAGATTCCCCACCTGAATGTTTGTTTAGTTTACTTTAACTGTCATGAAACATGTGGTTTGTACACATTAGGTGTCTGTCGTCACTCATCAATAATTCAGCACCCAGCATGCACATTTAAAGCTCTCTATTGACCAAATCCTTTTTTCTCTTCTCACTTGACATCAGCTGGCTAAATCCTCTTTTCCGTATCGGATCCAAGAGAAGACTTGAAGAAGATGACATGTATAAAGTGCTTCCGGAGGATGGGTCTAAGAGACTCGGAGAGGAACTGCAGAGGTGAGTGAGCCACCGGGAATAAACCACCTAATCAACAGGCTCATCTCAAACAAACCCTCAGAGTATTTACTAGGAAATAAGAGAACGCAGGCCAGTGTGGTTCCCAATAGGTGTTGGGAAGGAGATGGCTCACATCAGTTCATGTACCGGTTCATGCATTATGCCATGTTGAGTTTTGTAAGCGTCTATGTAAATTGAAATGAAGGAATGAGTTTAGACTGGTTTAGTCAAGTCAAGTCAAGCCAAGTCACTTTTATTTATATAGCCTAGCGCTTTTAACAATACAGATTGTAGCAAAGCACTGAACATCAGTATTTAGTATTTTGTTTTTAGTATTCATAGGAGTAGTTGTGGTTGGGCACGTGGGACCCGAGACAATTGATCCTGGTGATGTGGATTAAAATAAGGCCTGGTAACCCAGGAGACTTTATGTTTAAAACCCACAAGGGGTGTCCCAAGAGCTACCAGCTCTGCCTTGCAACAGATTTCTCCAGAAGGACTGTCGCTGTAGGGAAATTATGCTGTAAATTAGCTTGGTTAATCAACCAGGACATTAAAATTGTAATATTAAAGGTGGTTTGCATTGATAAAGGGCAGATAATTTGGAAGGCTGTTACAGGAGCACAAGTTTTGGCAGAGGGGACAGACAGCAGGGCGTGAGGATTGCTCACTTTGTTTTCTTGCTAACTTTCGTTTTGGAGCGTACAGGAAGTTACCCATAAATTGAAATGAAAGCGACAGACATACTCATTACTCATTACTCATCACTCATACTCTCTTGAAAAAGTGCTTAATTACTTTAATAAAATTGCTTAAGTACTTAACTAATTAAAAGTAATGCACTGTGTACATTTGATGTCTGCTTTTTTTTTTCAAATAATTATATTTTTTATTATTTTAATAAATGTATTTATTATTCTTTATGAATTGTTATGAATAACATGTTAATGAATTAATTCATTAATGAATCTATTATTTCTTCCCGCTCATATCGAGTTTTATTGTAATGCGTGTATGGGCTGCATCGCCATATAAACCACAATTTATGTGATTTATTTTATTCTATTAATTAATACAAAAATGTAACAAATGCGAGTATGTGAGTTTAGATACAGTTAATCTGAAAGTCTTTCCTTTTTTGGCTTCTAGACATTACAGCGTAATTGGATAATGTTTAAAAAAACACCAAAATAATGTTTAATCATTGCAAAAGCTTGCCAGCAGTTTTCTCAATTATTTAGATTTATTTAATTATTGTTAATCTATTTTTATTTATCCATCCTACAAATTATTATGTAATAAAACATTAAATAAAGAAAGAAAAGCCTCCTCAAAAGGATAATTTTTTCTACTTCATCTATTAACATTGCATTTATGCATTTGGCAGACACTTTTTTTTTATTTTTTACATAGTATACCTTTCATAATATGCATTTTTATCAGTTCATGCATTCCCTGGGAATCAAAATTATTGTATGGTCCATTTTTACAATCCAGTAAATTCCCAGGTACTTAAAAAGTGTCAAGTTTTACTTTATTAAATTTTTTCACTGAACTGAACATCCTATTTCACTCAGAAATACGTAACAGGGTTTTTTTTTTGTTTTTTTTACTATAAGGGGTTGCGTAAAATTGGTGACTTCAGTGTTCATAAATATTTATTACTGTGCAACCCAAGATTTCATGGTTGTTATTTGTGCATCATACAAACACATTTTTTGCCTTCACCTTGAGGTTTTATCACGTAGAAACTGATAAGCAGATAAATCTTTCACTGAACCTTTGTACAGCAGAGAAAACCACTGATAATCAGCAGTCTCCTGCTAAAATTTTATAGCCGTTATAATATGAAAATGAATGACAGTGAACACAATCCTGTCATTCATTAAAAAGGACCCCCACACAGCCTCTAATCGTGCACTTTAAAATGGATCAGTGCTGGTTCATTTAGCACAGAGCTCTGGGATATGACACTAATTAGTAAAGCTTTTATTGCGATCAGTTGCATGGAGCGCAGCGGGGCCGAGGCGTAAACGCAAATGTTCTGGCTTGAAGTAAACTGTTATTTGCAGATGCAGAATTTACTGCCAGACGTTCCTGCTGGAAAACATCAACTGAAGGGCCCCAGCAGCTGTCTTGAAGAAGCGCCTTAGTAGTTTTCCTGATTTGGCTAAAATAGGCCGGTCACAGTAACAACTTTTTATCGTGCGATATATTGCTCCATAATTATTTCGATAGGTGATATCGTTGTCATTTTAGGACCATTTTATGCCACTGAATGTATAATTACAACATAACAGCATAAAAATGCAAGAAGGCCTACACACTCAATCAACATACATTTAATTCTTAAAAATATTTTGATATTTAGCAAAAAAAAAAAAATTTTATGTAAATATAATGAGCGATAAATTGCAGCATAAAAAATGATTGAGGTCATAATTACATAATTGTGTGATAAATTGATTATTGCGACAGGCCTAGGCTAAAATAAGGATTTGTATCTTATTTGCCTTTTCATGTAACCTCTATTCTGTATGTTTATATTTCATGTTGTTTACAATAAATGCTCTTGTTACCTGTTCACCGGGTGGCCCTTGTGGTCCAGGACTGGAGCTTATTTGGTCTGCATTTTATATCCTTTTAAGCTGTGTAATAAATAATCAAGATTTATTAGTGGAAAATCCAACAAAAAAATTATTTCTGTATGTTGAAATCATCATACTGTTAAATTTGATGTGAGATGACACAATGTGGGTAATAAAGGAGGATTATAATTGGATAACAATATCCTATTTCTCTCTGTGTCAGCGGACTTTATTAAACCTTACTCATCTTTTTTTCCTTTTCCCACACTCATAGCTACTGGGACCAAGAAGTAGAAAAAGCAACCAAAGAACTCAGGACACCCAAACTTACCAAAGCCATTATCAGGTGCTACTGGAGACCATATGCAGTACTGGGAGTGTTCACTGTTATAGAGGTACGTTCTGATCCAGGATTTCGTATGATTTTTTTCTACGTGATACAGAAATGAAGGACAGTGAAGCTCCCCTCTAGTTACCTATAGAGCCCAATCCAATTCTAATTTATTCTTCTTTACCCCTTCCCTTGGGTTAGAGTTGAAAATATTCCTCCAAGAATTGGGACACCACTACTATCCCATCACAAGTCATCATACGACGCCTAGCTCCTACAATACACACACCTGTTTCTTTTTCGATAATGGAAAAAGCATTTTGTTTTTTGGTTTGGTTTCACAAGAGAGAACGTGACGTTACTGCTTGATGTAAACCTATTGTTGGAGAATCCCAAAACATTATAGAAGCCTTAAAAATGACATGATGGGCACTTTAATGCACTGTTTCCTGACCAGGATCAAAAAGATCTATCACTTTTATTAATGAAGGTTTAAATACTGAAGCACCACATTATATTTTCCAGCAACTAGAGGATAAAAGGTAATTCACACCCCTTTGTTTAAAGTTTGGTCAGTACCCCTCCAACCAAACCAAAAAATAATGGAGACACTAGGAAGGGCTTAGGGGTAGAAATGGGATTGGGCCAAAGTCTGCTGTGTATTCTTGTTAAACTTTACATTTTCGGCTGAATGACAGAGCACATTTAAAACAATTCTGTTGATGATTCACCGTCTTAACACGCACCACCTGAAGTGTTGTTTAAACCAAAGCATCACATGCCATTCAGTTTTAAGACTGCTTATAGAAGATTTTATTAGGATTATAGTTGAAACACATCCAACAAGATCCAAGAGAAATGGTTGTCGGAAACCAGCGGTCCCAAGGGTCTAGTAAGTTTGTGTGAAAAATAGGGCTGTAACAATTCGCGATATGAAACCGACATCGCGACACTCAGATCCACGATCCGGTGTGATAAGGGAGAATCGCGACACACCCCGTGACTACCTTTCCAATCATGTGACACCTGCCTGCAAAAGTTGAG
>JAUCMT010000114.1:2954826-2973601 GCA_032357475.1 Enteromius thamalakanensis
CGCCCCTTTTCAGAAAGTTTTTCAAACCAGAGGTGTGAAAAAGCACTTCTGAAACAGGGGGTGTTGTGACCCTTTAACTAGCTGCAACCATTTTAAAATCTTTCGGATGGTGCTGTATATTTACTGTGAGAAACTCATGCACAGACAAATGTTGGTTTTATTGGTATTGATAATACTGTTTTTATTGGGAGTATTGGATTATTTGTTTAACAGCATGTTAATCAATTAGAAGCACTGTTTCTGTGATGTCTTCAAATGTCTGCGTATAAAAAGCGTTTCATCTCGTGACAGTTTGATGCACCTTTTTATTCTGTCTTTTGAAGGCTATATAGAATCAGAGCTAAATTGATTGATATTTCTAATCCCTCATAATCTGATCTAGATGACGTCAGTGGAGAGAGTTGTCGAATACACAGAGCTAGAAAGCGAAGCGCCTTGGGAAACCCAGAAACGCCCTCCTCCCGAATGGCCCAATCGGGGCCTGATAACCTTCGACAGGGTCAACTTCTCCTACAGCTCTGATGGACCAGTCATCCTCAAGAACCTCTCAGTCATGTTCCGACCCAGAGAGAAGGTGATCCAGCAGGGCAGCTTCAGAGCATCATGCCAGAGTCTGTCAGGACGTGTACACTGATGTTTTCTGCTCTTCGTTGATCAGGTGGGGATCGTGGGACGGACTGGTGCTGGGAAAAGCTCCCTGATTTCAGCGCTGTTCCGTCTGACGGAGCCAGAGGGTAAAATCTTAGTGGATGGGGTGTTGACCTCAGAGATCGGCCTGCACGACCTGCGCCAGAAGATGTCGATCATCCCTCAGGATCCCATGCTCTTCACAGGAACCATGAGGAAGAACCTGGACCCCTTCAACCAGCACTCAGACCTTGACTTATGGAACGCTCTGGAAGAGGTAAACATTCAGTGATAAAAATGTAAACAGTTTTTAAATGCACTTGCTGATCAAGTGGTGGTTAAACTAAGACTAACAAAATCTTTTCATCGCTTACAGTGCATCATCTACTATGTCATTTTTTTGTTTGTTTGTTTGTATGCACAGAAATGTGTGTGTACTGTGTTGCTCATGTAATTTTAGTCTCATCACAAATGTTAGATTTGTGTAATCTGAACATGAACACTTATTTGACACTATCCGCATGTGACGAATCAAATAGATCTTGGTTAAAAGGGTCCATAATCCGTGTTCTGATGTGAACCTTTCCTCGGTAGATTTACCTGATGATTGTGGCGATCTCAAAGTCCAGCTCTTGGAGTGAATCTGTGCTTTGTTTGCTCAAAGGTCCAGCTGAAGGCTGCTGTGGAGGAGTTGCCTGCTAAACTGGAGACAGAACTGGCCGAGTCTGGATCAAACTTCAGCGTGGGTCAGCGGCAGCTCGTCTGTCTTGGTCGGGCCATTCTGAGGAAGAACCGGATCCTTATCATTGACGAGGCAACAGCAAACGTGGACCCTCGGTGAGTCCTTTGACCCGGAGATTGCTTAAGGACCTATACAAACGAATATAAGAGCTATAATAGAAATGTTTGTGTTCTACAGGACAGATGAGCTGATCCAGAAAACCATCCGTGACAAGTTCAAGGAGTGCACGGTCCTGACCATTGCTCACAGACTCAACACCATCATAGACAGCGACCGCATCCTGGTGAGTGCAGAGACGAAGCGCTCTATATCATGAGGGGTTCATTTTGACCTGAAAGAGATGTGTAAAACATTTTAGTATGATTAGTATAAGCTAACATACTAACATGTTAGTCTCAAGAAAAGAGTTGGAGATGCTTGTTCATGCCTTCATCTCGTCTCGATTAGAATATTGCAGTGTTTTGTATACTTGCTTGAATAAGTCTTCTTTAAAGCACCTCCAAGTCGTACAGAATGCAGCTGCAAGGCTTCTGACTGGGACCAGTAAGTGGTCTCATATTACACCTGTACTTAAGGAACTTCATTGGCTTCCTGTTGAATTCAGAGTGCAGTTTAAAATTTTAGTTATCACTTATAGAGCCGTGCATGGTCAGGCACCTCTTTATAATCTGGATCTTTTACATAAGCACTCAGAGGGCCGGTTTTTAAGGTCTTCTGACTTGGATCTTTAATGTGTCCCAAGAACACGTCTTAAGACCAAAGGTGATCGTGCTTTTTGTTCTGTGGCGCCAAAGCTTTGGAACACTCTTCCTTAAGCACTTATAATTCTTTTAAAAAACATCTAAAGACACATCTGTTTGGGATTGCTTGTAAATAACAGTAATGGTTGCTTGGTATGTTGTCGTTGTTGAATGATTGGTTTTTGTTGTTTTTATGTTGGATCTTTTTTGTATGCATGCTTGATCCTTTTTATTTACAGTTGTAAAGCACTTTGTGACTCCTTGTCTGTGAAAGGTGCTATATAAATATATTTGACTGACTAACTACTAGTACAGCAAGCAATCTTCAAAATCATTTAATTTACATAATTTCATAACCATTCCAAAAAAAGGTTTCAGGTCACCTTTAACCCAAGCGATCGAATCAGGCTATAGTTTAGATTTGTAAAATATATTTCGCCTCATATTAGATTAAAATATTTGGGACTGAATTTTATTAATAAACATGAATTTAAACACACACTTCTTTGTCAGCTGAAATTGAAAGTTTATTCGAGTATTTGAATTCTGCAGTAATGTTAATTATAATTAATTATTTTATTTTTTTTATTTATTTCAGCAGTCAAGAGTTATTTAAGTTTTTAGAAATGTCAAATTCTAATATTTTTTAAACAACATTTCTATTTCTTTTCATAGCCATCAGTTTTTTTTTTGTTTTTTTTTTTTTAAGGGATAATCCACCCGAAAAAGATTTGTTTTCATGAATCGCTTACTTCCATGTCGTTCCAAACCCCTAAAAACACAGAATACTGTCAGGATGCTCCATCTGCCATCTATGGTTCAATCTGAATATTATGAGGTCACGAGAATACTTTTTGTATGTAAATAAAATAAAAATAACAAGTAATCCAGTATTCTTACATTTTATGTTAAATGTATAAAAAAAATGTTTTAAAAATAGTTAAATAGGGCCAACCTAAATAGGACAAATACCAAATCTAGCTATGTCCGCCATAATATTGTGCACATCACTAAAACATAGGATGCCACATAAAAAGTGATCAAATGCTTCAATAATATGTCTAAATTTAATTTAGTTTAACTTCTGCGTAATGATTTTTATAATTTCAGTACTCCATTAATGAGAACGCAATATTTATTGTAAATGCGTAAATTGTTTACTTCATTACCTTTCTCTTCAAAAGAGTTTGGACGCATGATCTAAAATGTCCATACGGTGCCAACATGTTTACATCAAGTTGATTTTTTTATAAATCCGGATGTGTGCAAGAAAGGTTTCTTATGCATATTATATCCCCTGCTTTGTGCGTATGTAACATTTATAAAAGAGACCCCGTTATGTAAGGAATTTTTAAGGAATAAGAAACAGATGTTTGTTGTTCCCACAGGTTCTGGATGCAGGTCAAATCCATGAGTATGACGCCCCTCACCTTCTCCTGCAGAACCAGAACGGGATCTTCTACAAGATGGTGCAGCAGACGGGGAAAGCAGAGGCGGCCTCTCTGCTGCTGACCGCCAAACAGGTGAGCAGAGCGAAGTCTCCCTGTCCCATCGCCAAATATGTGCCACATGTACCTGTGCCAGAAAGCCACAATACAGTGCGTTTGAAAGAGCCCAGGCCTTTGTGCTGTCAGTCAGTATTAGATTCCCCCTCCTCGGCGGCACGTTGTTCTCCCTTCGGATCGGGTTCCTCTCCACCTCCTTCAGCCGGTGAGCTCATTCCCCACACCGGCCCCTCTGGAGCTGACCGCCGGGGCTTTCAAGCACACATCCACCTGATATCAGACCACTCCGCCATTGTGCGTTCTGAATGCCGGCTCAATTGAGAGTATATCTGATAGTGTGGCCAACTGTTTGTCGGCCATGCTTTGTGTTGTTGGGACTTTTCTCCGTGTATCTGCGGGGGGTGGGGGGTGGAGGGGTTTGAACACCAGGTGCTTTTTCTTCTTTTTGTCTTTGCGCTCATTGTTAGCCATGGGTGCTTTTAAATACAATGAGAGGTTTTGATTACTGCATAATAATGATATTAAATAAGAGGGGATTTTTACTTCCATTCAGCCTGCTGTGTCCCGTCCCCTGTGTTTAGAAAAGCATTGTCGAGGAAGGTTTGGGAACAGAGTGACGCCTTTCATCCATTTCCAGGTCTCATTAAAGGGTCACATACGCTAGCGGTCGAAAAGTTTGGAATTATTACGATCTCTGAAAGATTCCTCTTGTGCTGCATTTATTTACAAAATAATTACAATTTAAAATAATTGTTTTCTGTTTTATTATAGTTTAAAATGTTTTATATATAAAAAAATATATATCTGTTTTGAATATCTTTTATGGTGACAGAGGCTGCCATTATTTGATCAAAAATACAGTGAAACATGATTCAAATTTAAAAATAACAATTTTTCTGTATGAATATATTTTAAAATGTCATTCATGTGATTTCATCCATTGGGCTGCATAATTTGCATTTGCATAAAAAAAATGCATTCATTCTATTATAACACATTTTATAATGTTGCAAATATGTGAGCTGGACCACAAAACCAGTCATAAAAAGCATTATATTGAAGATTTATATTGAAAACAGAATAAATAAGCTTCCAATTAATGTATGGTTTTAAAGTTGTCCGAATGAAGTTTTAGCAATGCATATTACCAATCAAAAAATAAGTTTTGATACATTTATGGTAGGAAATGTGTCAAATGTCTTTATAGATCTTTACCTAATATCCTAATGATTTTTGGCATCATTTTGACCCACACAGTATTGTATTGTTGCTATTGCTACAAATATTTTGCGATCCAAGGTCACTGATGTATATATATTTCCAAAGAAATGCTATTGTTTTTAACGTGTATTAATCAAAGAATCCTAAAAATAGTATTATCATTTCAGCAAAAGCTGTTATAATTGGGCAGCAAATCATCATATTAGAATGATATCTGAAGTATCATGTGCCACCGATGATGCTGAGAAAAAATAACACTTTCAAATATATTTAAATAGATAAATTGTGCAATTATTTCATAACATTACATATTTTATTGAATTTTATTCAAATAAATGCAGCCTTAGTGAGCATAAATGACTGCTAAAAATTATTCTAAACTTTTGACCTTTGGTGTGCATCACCTGTCTTTCTTTTGGTTCGCAGGCGTACATGAACCGCAGTCCGGTCCACCAGCTCAACGGCTTCGCCACCACAGGAGATGGCAGCTTGATTATCTTCGAGACTGCTTTATAACGGCCCGTGAAGTGCCTGATGTACACAGTGCACAGCTACATCCAGTATCCTCCTCCCACGGAGGGCAATGGGCTCCAGCTCGGCCTCCTCGTGCACAACACCCGGCTGAGCGGAGTCAGAGATGCTCGCACTACACGCGCACGCCAGAGACGCCAGAGCTGCAATCACACCAGAGGACTGCAAACACTCCAGTATGATAGGCTAGAGATTGTACACCACTGTATGTTATTATTAACATGTGCCTTAATGTGTAAGTGTAGTACCAGAACTGCTAGGGGCCAAAGAAATAGCCTTCCTTTGCTCTAATGAAACGCTATGCTATAAACTAGACTCATTTAGTTTTCCCGGTGCCTTTATACTACATGAACCAAACTGGGTGCTGATTCTGATAGCAACAATGAGGCCTTTAAACTTTAAGACAACACTGTACAGAGAGGGCTCTATAAAATAGTTAATTTTTGGTTTATTTATTATTTGTGATTTTGACAATCCTTCTGCCTTAATCAAAAACAAATCAGTTTTCAGAGACGGCTTACAGGGAAAAAATGCTGGATAACACTCATTTTGTAATGCTGCATTGTTTCTTGAGCAAATGTTCTTGTGTAATACAAAAAATCCTTTACTTTTTGGGTTTAATGTGCCCGTTATTGCTGTCCACGATTTCCTTAAAATGTTTGTACAATTATTTTATTTTTATAATTTGTTTTGTGAATCTGTGAGAATGAAAGTGATGTTGAGTGACTGCACACTATAACACCGGCAGCTTTTCTCTGCTGCTCATTGTGTTTTGAATATTTGATATTTTTTATGCTTTGTGCTTCAAAGAGAGGTAAACGAGAGAGATGCAGTACTAGCCACTGAAGATTATTTTCAAATGCTGTTCAGCCCAACAGACACATTTAAATTAAATAACTAAATTTGTTTGAGTTAAATATTTGTTGTCATATCCATCTGGTTCGGTTTGAATCGACAACATGGTTTCTGCTGGTTGGAAGAATCAGTGTTTTTGCTGCATGTTTGTATTCTTTGCATTTATGTTAAAATATGTATTTGCAATTGTTCTGCCATGTCAGATTCTTGTTTTTGGATTAAACCACTTGGTATCACTTAAAATATATATATATTTGTTTTTGTGCTGTTTTATGCAAAATGATTTATTATTATCAGTGCTATTTTCTTTACAATTTATTTCACTGTAAAAAATAACAGAAAAAATACTGGCAGCTGGACATTATCCATTCATTTTATGGAAATTATAAATTAAAGTTAAACGATAAAATTACTAGTAAAACACAAAAAGTAACATTATTTTAAAATACAGAACTTTAAATAATACAGTTGTATATAATAATACACATTGTACCCTTTTTTACGGTATGTTTAAGCACCTCTCACTTTTTAAGTTAAAAATTTTCAATTTTGAAGACTTCTCGCTTTTTTCCCAATCATTTGATTTACTTTTAATAGTTTTTTTAATTGAAGAATGTATGCAAAGTAAATTACAATTGGCTTTTTTTACAAGTTGAAGTAAATACTAATGCAGTAAACCTGGTTAAACATCATAATATAGTTTAATATTTTGTGCGTTTTTCATGCAATTATTTAAAATACCTAAAAATTGAGTTTTTTCAGAACCTCAGTATAAAAATAAACAAAAGTGCAGGTGAAGTACAGTAGTTACAAAATTTGCTAAAAGTCTGAAACTTTAACTCTGCGAATTTTAAGAAAATTTAACATTTTCCAGACTTTTTTTTTTTTTGTAATAAATCGCACTAGACGAACATGCAACATCAAATTGGCAGCCGTAATCATGTCACAGGGCACAGTATGTTATCCTAACCTTCATTTCCATATGGGTTGATTACAGCTGGGAAACCCCCTGTATTCCAATAACCAGGAGAAGAAAAAAACGTTGTCACTTTACATCCCGCTCCATAATGGCTTTAAGATTTGGTGCCGGAGGTGACAGCAGGTATTTGTTTACAGTCTGTCATCCGTGTCCCATGGTGTTTTGAGACTATGTTATGTTTGGGCATAAAGGAATTAACCTGAAGGCAAAATCCTGGATTGACTGAGAACAAGAGGCAATGTGTTAGGCAAGCAGGCATCGAATCACAGCCTCTTGTCCTCAACATTTGTGGCTTTGTCTGTAATCGTAACCATCATCTCTGGAGTGTAAGTGATACTGTAGGCCTTTCTCCTCCTGGATGGACAAACAAAAGTGTGAGATCTTTGCAGTAGACGATCCTATTGTGTTCAGTTCAAAGGTGTGCACAAGAAGGAATGCTTGCCTTTACTTCTGCATTGAAAAAGCACTTTCAATACACTCTGGTAATGCGTAAAAATTGAGAGAAGATATGAAAGGATAGCCAGATCCATTATTATGGGAGATATGTGGTATGCTTCCCTTACAGCAATGATCTTATGGCAAAGCTAAACACACACACACAAGCATGTGAAGTAGGCCAGAGTTACATTCATCTTGTGATCTGTTATTGTCAACTGAAGTGGAATTTGCATTAATCTTATTAGTATTAATACATTTCTTTCAGACACTGTAGGTGTTGCCTACAAGTTTCCCAAAAGTAGTCGTGTAGTTTTATATGTGCCATTTGCTTAGGATTTTCTGTCAAAACACAACAAAAGTACTGAAGTTAAGTCTTCTAAACAAAACACCTTCTGACAGAAATTGCTTTTCTGGAGCAAATCGCTTAAAAGAACAGGGAGAGAAGCATTGGTCATGCTACCACCCCCATTCTCTGTTTTATGGCACGGTCTTAATATCAGTTGCAAAGCTGCACAATGTCCTGATGAAGGTGACCGTGCCTTTAGAAATCAGTGTGACATAGAAAGCAGCTGTTTGCTTCTTCTTTGGACCGCTGCAGTCTAGCGCTGACAATGAAGACTGATAACTGATTGCACGCTTAAAGAATGTTCCCAGTTCCAAACAAGTTCTGCTGACAGCATCTGTGATTTTCTGTGGTTTATGACCTAAAATAGTTTGGACTCATTCTTCTAGTTCGTAAAATTGCATTTGGTGCAGTGCCCACCCTATGAATGTCTGTTTCCATCAAACGTTAATTGTGACTTTTGTTTGAATTTTTTTTCTAACACTTGTGGGATATAAAAACAGAATTGCAAGAAAAAAGTCAGAACTGTGGGATATGAAATCAGAATTGCAAGATGACATAGCCATTAGAATTGATGTAATTCTGTTTTTATCTTGCAGTTTTGAAAGAGAAAAAGTTGAAAAGGCTTGAAACATTCTGAACTTTTACATCTAATTCACTTTTTTATCAGATTTCTGAATTTACATCTCTCTATTCTGATTTAATTTTTTTTCTCAATTGCAAAAAGCAAATTCGCAATTACCCTTCTTTACCGTTTTATTACATGGCGGAGACAGGCTTCAACACTGTAAATTTTTGAAAAATGACAGCTGTGGTTGCTGGAATTGTACCATAGGAAATATGGTAACAACATTTTAGGTGTTACGGTTTTAAGTTAAATTTACAGTTAAATACCGTAATTTCATTAACTGATTAAATGTTAAAATACACTGATAAGCACCAAATGCAGGTGGTGATGTTAAATACCATAATTTCATTCATTTATCATTTACTTATAATGCTAATTAAAGTACCAAAATCTGTTTTGTAGCTTTGAAATACAGTACTGATAAGCACCAAATGCAGGTGGTGATAAGAAAGTCTTGGGACTTGGGAATCGGGTCGGACTCCGAGCTACATCCAGCTCTCGTTGCCCTATAGTTATATTCCTTAGAGTTCGCAGAGCTCCTGACTCTCTCCCCGGACAGCAGGCCAAACTCGCAAAATTCTATTTAATTAATGAGGAACTAGTGAAACACCATCATGGTGAGATTTATTAAACTGAAATATACAATAAACATTAATTTAACAAAATTACATGTAACATACAACCCTAATCATTTCTAAGAAAAACTAAGAAGAAACATAGTTATTTCAAAGAAAAAAAACATTAAATTCAAACTAAATTGGAAATGCAATAGCTAAGATCCGAGTGAATTTTACAGTGGATGTCACTATAGGGCAAGGCATTGCATTTGTATAAACTTTAAAATATCATGACAGAATTGTTTTGACAGTAAATAATTGCACGTGCTGCATGTGTTTAGAGTGATACACAACTAATTTCTGTCAATTTCTGTCTTGAGCATGTAAAGCACAAAGATGCAATAAAAAGAAATTGAAAATAATAACGTACATTCAGGTTTCTGACCTAGAGCCAATAAAAATGCAATTTGGACAACACTAATGTGCATTAATCTTAGCGCCTTGAGATCAAGTTAACTGCTTTGAAACTCTGTATTAATATTTAAAATTAAAATACGTTTTTTTTCTGTTAAAAGAGACACAATTCAAACTCTTTCTTTGTTTCTTTGTAAATACATGTGGAAATTCTGGATGACGTTTTTTTAAGTGTATTTACAAAGCAAATTATAAAACAGTTTGTCCCCAATTGTATAAACTTAACCTCCAAAAACATTTTCAAGGTTTCATAGTGTCGTTAACAAAGAACTTCAGCAACAATTCAAGCCGTTCTCAAGCATGTGATGGTCGAGCATGTCTGATGACTTTTTGAGAGAATAAACGTTGGCTTTTCTCTCCAATCCTCTCCATTCATCCCGTGTTTTCTTTGGACCCAAATCCCTGTCTTAAAGTCCGGCTGTCATGGTGATAGATGGGGATTCTTCCCCTTTCTGTCCTTTTGTTCACGGCCCAAACTCTCAGCAGTTTCTCTTTCGAACAAAACCTTCAAATGACTCTGAGTGAATGTGATTAGGTTGAAGGACCTCAGACAAATTGAGTGGACAAAAACACTGGTCATTGTCCTGCCATTTGCTCCCATTGTTCCCATTCTCCGCAGTGAAAGCCTTCAGAACATTAGCCACACAGTGTGACCATCCTTCACTCTCACTGGAGCTGTCCTTTTATCTCCTTTCACATTCACTGGATTCATTACGGCCTACAAAGGACAGCCAACAAAACAGCTTGTGATGTCAGCTGGATTCTGGGTTCCTCGTGGGAGGCCTGTGTGCTCGACGCTGGAGCGGGTGAAAAGACTGGGGACCCCTGTAATGGCGGGCCGAATCACGTCAAGCGCCGGGTGGCCGTAGATACTGCATGTAGTCCGCCTTGAAGGACACTGTAGGTTTTAAACATTTTGAGAGGGATTCATGAGAATGATAGACTTATTTAGTGGGCAGTGGGACTCTTACGTTTCATGGCGAGTTCTTGGACCCTGACCACTGTCCAGATTTCAGAATTCCAGTTCCATTCCTGACTGGATGCAAAACTGCTGAATTTGAATCTACTGTATTATAAGCAATTCAGTTGATTCAGTTTTTACTACAAAAGCTAGTAGAAAAGCTTTGTTCATATTGGCTTGACAAAAGCCACAGATTTACAAACAGAGAAAATTATGGATTTTTCCATGAATTCATTACCTGTGTTGAATTTCTACAATTACTATTCAGTAAATTTCTCTTCCTGTCATAATATTTCAAATGTAAAGTCATGTGGGTTGTTTGAATTTAAATTTGAACTGAATTTGGCCTAATGAACCTCACACATTTTTTCAGAAAACATACATTTGATCAATATTGTGACATTTTGTCAGTCAGGTTAAATGACTTCTGCATTTCAGATGCAATATATTATAAGTTTTGTATGTTGAATTACACAAAATGTTCAAATATCTGATGTGTCTGTCTGTATATGTGCCTTTAATTAATGTGTCAGTAGTTAAATACCGTAAGTTTACGGACCTGCTTTATATTAAAGGGGTCATATGATGCTAAACACACTTTTACAAGTTGTTTAAACGTAAATGTGTGTTGCCTGTACACAACCACCCTATAATGATAAAAATTCACCCAGTATTTCACGTTTAGTTCTGAGGGAAATGCGCCCTCAATCTACCTGAATGCGAATCATTCGTGATCCAGCTTAACCTACAGAAGTGAGTACAGGGTGTTTTAAATGAATCTTTGCAAATCGCTTTTCCTAATGAGGATGACCATTAACGATAAATGCAGTTAAGGGTACAGTCCCTCAGAGAGTGGCTCAGAAGAGAGGGGTGGGGTTAGCAGAGCTCATTAAGTTGAAGTTGGTGCAACACTGTAATGCCAGTGTACTTACATGGTATCTCCTAAGGAACTGTCCACTTAATATAATAAAGTGCAACATTTTGGACACCAACCACAATTTTTCATGTAAAGCCTAACTTTCTGGCCACTGCTGTGTAACATCAGAGTAATTACATGATAAATACATTGAATTGTTCACTTAATATAAAGTGTAACACTTTCCTTAGTATCTACACATACCATTCTGAGGGTTGTTACATATGTGTAGTTACAGAAATATTAAAGCTGTAGATACTGTGTACTAATGAGTACTTACACTGTGGTTACATAGCCTACTACGTACACATCCAACACAGTCTCACGAGCAATTTGTACATATTCGTACGAGGTGCCAAATTTGTGCCAATTCGTACTTATTCGTACGACCTCACTCGTACAATTTAGTACGATTTGTCTAAAACCACATGATGGGTAGGTTTAGGGGCGCGGTTGTGTTTAGGTAATTCGTATAAATTCATACGAATTGCCATATCGTAAAATATGTATGATTTAGAATAAATCGTATGAATTCGTACAAGTGAGGTCGTACAAATTCGTACAAATTAGCCACCTCGTAAAATATGTACGAATTGCCGTGAGATCAGGTTGACACATCTAGTTACTAGTAGACAGGTATTAGGGACACAATATTAAGTGGGACCGTTTACGATGCTCTTGAACATCATTATTTACTTTACAGAAATGTAAAGCCGAATTCACAAAGACTGCTTTATCTTTTATCAGATTAACTAAAAAGTCAAATAGTTGAATGATATCGATTTATTTGTTTTAACCAAGAAAGGAACACAGAAATTAACATAGTCCATCATATGCAAGATTTAACTAAATAAGAGTATCATATTAATTGCATGTTATTTTTTGTTAGTTTAGTTTCCAAGTTTGCAAGTTTACAAGTTTACAAACTCGAACCTCGATCCTGTTCAAAAGTTTACACCCCAGCTCTTAAAGGCATAGTTCACCCTGAAATAAAATTCTGTCATCATTTACTCACTCTCAGAGTGTTTCTAACTTGTATGAGTTTTCTTCAGCTATTGAACAAAAAAGAAGCTAACCAATCAGGTGACTGTAGCCACTGGCTTCCATAGTAAAGAAAACAATACTATGGAAGTCTATGGCTGCCATCAACTGTTCGGTAACCAACATTCTTCAAAATATCTTCTTTTGTGTTCAGCAGATGAAAAAAACTTATACAGGTTTGGAATAACATGTGGGTGAGTAAACTGTAACAGAATTTTCCATTTAATTGCCTTCTTGTTTTCACCCTAACAGTTGTAAACGTGTCCCGCGTGTTATTGGCAGTGTGGAATTGTCATGGAAAGTGTTCAAATATGCAAAAGATGCTAGAAAACCAAAGAATGTGCAGAGTTGATTCCTTCTACACACACTTGCTCTTTAGAACGCAAATGTTAAAAGCATTAAAAGCGTTGGTGTTTCTGTCAAAGCGCAGTGGAGATAAAGTACTGAAGGCAGGGCAAAGCTAGACGTACAATGGCCCTTCTTCCAGCTGAAAATTAAAGGATTTCTCCTTTTAACGCATTGTTCTTTTCTTCCGCTCTCTCTCCAAAGGACTTTCTTTTCCTTTCTGCTAAATAAGCTTCTCTTTGAGAGATAACCGAGGGCACTCATGCAAATCCAAGATGCGTTCCGAGATGTTTTCAGGAGAATAAAAGGGAGGCTAAACACAGAGCCGGTTTTAAGAGTCATTTGTTCCTATAATTACCCCAAAGCATATTGTTCTGGTGTGGTCCTGACTCATGACTGACACCTCCTAGTTCTCCGGGTGTGACCGCTCCATAAAACCAATTACAAAAGGATCTTATCACTTCCTGTGGATCAAAACATGGTTGGAATTATTGTTCATTTGCGAATGCAATATAGAAACACAATAAAAACACACTGGCTAGTTTATCACTCTTAAGTGAAAAAAAGAGATTGCACAGCTACTGTACTGTATGTTTGTAATGAATACTAGTTTATGGATATACTATACATCTACAATAAATAGAAGTATTCTATACTGTCGTCACGTGAACTAGCAACAAGATCTCATGATAATTAGTATGCATTTTACGTTAATTTTTTGTTCCATAAAATGTACATTTGTTGTCATATCAATGACCTTGTTTGCAACTGCATTATTAAACTGTTTAACGGTAACGTTACTTCATATGAAATGATATAATTTCATTCTCTTCCAAAAACAGGCCTTTATAATGTAAAAACGAGACTTCATTTTAAACCCTTAAAATAAATAACATTTCTGCAATAGTTACTTGTCATTTAATGTCTAAGTGCCATGGGCCACAAACAGGGTTTTCTCTGACATGCTGTGAATACACCAAAAACATAACAATTACAGAATTAAACCATTTTATTTAACTGTAAACTTAACATAAAAAAACTGTAACCGTAAAACAAAACAAAAATTGATACCGTATTTTTCATGTATTTTTACTGTAAATTTTACAATTCTATTTTTAAAGTGTACATTTAAATATGAGATCAGGCTGGACCTCATCCCGTTGCAGGTAAATGCCATATTATTTTGAAAATAAAACATGTATTAGTATACTTCAGTTTTGTGGACATATCTTGGCCCAATCAAGTAAAGTTTGTCGAGTGCTTTGCAGTTTGCACAGTGGGATACAGTAATGTATTCAGTGTGGTCTTTTGTATGCTGTACATTATAGAAAATCAGGTCAACACTTCATATGCATTGTAAAAAAATAATATATTTGTTGTGATCTTTTAATTTAGCTTTTTATGTTTAATGCAATTGCTGTTTCTTTGAAATTAATTATTATGAATAGCAATTAATAAATGAAAATTGTTTCTTCAATGTAAATAAAAATATTGCAGTGCATTGTGTAGTTCAAAAAACACGTAAAACAACAGTGAAAAAACAATACAGAACACTTCATACAGTGCAGTTGCAATTTGGGCTTGGGTTAAAAGCCTGAGTGGTTACAACAGATAAGATTGCCTTCAAATAATACGACCATGGTTACAAGATGATTATGGAGATTTAAGTTTATAAAGAGACACCATTAAAAGAAACAAAAGAGTGTAGAATTTCCACTTGGTTGTTATAATAAGCACTTCTTTTCTTCTGCAAACCTGTAATATTGAAACGCCATTCAAAAGACTGCATTATAATCACATAGTAACAGAGAAACACATATGACCGCAGTTATGGACACAAGGTTAACTGTGCTTGTTGAGGTATGTGGGAAATGTAATGGAAGCAGCCTATTGATAAAGCACTGAGATACCAAAACAAAAGTGACAACTTAAATGCACTTTGGAACATGCTAAATATATACATTTTCAGTACAGATTTACGAACAAAAAACTAAAATAGTTTTACTATTTTAACTAAATATCTAAAAAAATAACTAAAATTCACTGAAAGAAATGCAAAACAGTGCTGCTGCTCATAGTGTTCCTAGATAACAGAGGACACACCCACACGTACGTCATTAGTCTCAGGATGAAAGGACACGCCCACTTCATTCATAACTCCGCGCAGGCGGCACAAACCTAAGCAGTGATCAGCATTTAAACCCAGAGATCGCTTCAGAGGCTCCCATAAACACACCGCGTGTCCATGGATAACAACTTCAACCACTGGAACTTGTTTGAAAGCTAAATATCTGATTTTTGCAAGTCACATAAATTTGGCATATAGTCAAAACGTATTTCTAGGCGCAGACTCAGAACTGGTACCATGGTGCAAAGGTAACAAAGCCAGGTCTGACTGAACTGTGCGTCAAAGGAACTTTAGGCTGCTTTTCGGCAGACGAAACTGATAAAGAAGCAGCAGAAGACACTGCTTCAGAAATGGCAAAGCCTATGGACCATGTTAAACGCCCCATGAACGCTTTTATGGTGTGGTCGAGAGCCCAGAGACGAAAGATGGCACTGGACAACCCAAAGATGCACAACTCGGAGATCAGCAAACGCCTCGGAGGCGAATGGAAACTCCTGTCAGACTCTGAAAAAAGACCTTTTATTGACGAGGCCAAACGCCTCAGAGCCGTTCACATGAAGGAACACCCGGATTACAAATACAGACCGCGGCGAAAGCCCAAAAACTTGATAAAAAAAGACAGGTATCATTTTAATGTGACGTACAATCTGGGTGACAGTGACCCGCTGAAAACGGACTCGCTGAGCGCGGAGAAAACGTCAATCGCTGCTGCCACTCGGGTGTTTTTCAGTCATCACCTGTCTACCAATCCCTATCCGTTTCTCGACCTGACCTCCAAAATGTCGGAATTACCCCCTGCACCTTTCCCACATTACTCAATGCTCGAGTATCCCGGTGGAGTCTCCGCGTTTCCCGGGATTCCCGGGGTTCTGGCCGGCGCGCCGCACGCTCACCCGGCCGCGGGTAACCCGGGCCACATGATGCCCTATAACTGCCTGGGCTGGCCGGGATCTGGACCTGCTGTTCCTCCATCATACGTGCTCTTACCAGGAATGACCAAAGCTCAGCATGAACCTTATCTGACGTACGCTGCGACAATATGATTGGAACTTAATGGACCGAAATGTTTGTGTGGTAGAAGGTCACGTGCACTTGTTTAAAAGCTTTGCATTTTGTAAAAAAAAGATAAATAAATGTTTAAAATATTATTTGTGCAAAGAGTTGAATCTTTCGTATTTTTGTATTTTATAAAAAAAATTGCAGTTGTGTAGTTTCAACTTTGCTGTAAAACGCTACAATCATAACTATATATATATATATATGTGTGTGTGTTTGTGTGTGTGTGTGTGTGTGTGTTGATAATAGCAAACAGGTGGTACAATGCAAGGTCACTAATAACATAAAGATAGAGAACAGTTACGCACAAACAAACATATTAAATAATGAGATATACATTGACTGAACAATATGTTTAAAACAAAATGTTATGGTTCACAGAAGGAATTAATGGCTGTCAAGATCTATCTACAAATCTGTTCTTCATATGTTATGAAGTAAATTACATTAAAATGCATATTTTAAGAACAACTTAATTTTATAGCAGCTTTTTGAAGTGATTTTCTTACAGCGCTGTAAAATTAACTGTAAAACTATATATTTTTCTGTGCATGTTAAGCTTTTACTGTGGCATTTTACATTATTTTCCTGTTAAAATGACTTTGTCTTTATAATGAGACATGACAGCATGATGTTATGACATGCACATTGTTTTTTATCTAGCCCTTAAGTTTTTATGGTCAATTATACCAGATGTGGAGGAATGATTAAACTAGATAACCAAATGTGAAGATATGCTAATATCTGTTTGCTATTTGTGGCAACAATGTGGCTCAAAACCAGAGACAGCATCTCTTAACCAAGGACAGACTCTGAGCAGTGATGAGGAGAAGCTCTTCATAAGGAAGTGAAGGAAAAGGCCAGTAAAATACAGAACAAATGTGACTAAGACACAACTTGCTCCTGATGGGAAGTTTCTTTTCACCAATTCATGTGATCAGATTTGCACTTCTCATCTTTTTGTTGACTAAACACATGACACACAGAAGAAAGGAATAAATGTTTTTCCCATATATTTAAAATAATATATTATTAAACTGCACATTGCATGTAGAGTGTTTATTAATATACTATTGAGTAATGCAACTACATTAAAATCATGTTCTCTCAGACAAAAATTCGTTTATTAGAGCTTGTAAGTTCAGAAACTGAACCCTTGTGTAATACTGGTTCTTGGTGGGCATTTTAACAGACATTACAAAATTGCAAATAATTATACAAGGAGGCCCATGATTTATGGTTTTAAAAAAAAAGGCAGAACTTAACAGAACAATGCTGATCACATTAACATAAAATGCAATCAGTTTAATGTGCTAAGCCAAGTAATACAAATAACAGTTAAAACATATTATGCACGACAGTTAACTCACTAAAACCAGTGGTCTATTTTGAATCTATAATCAGCAGTGACAACAGGTTACAAAGATCATAGGTAATTATTGGAAGCTTGAGTTTTGTACAATGACAGTACAATGATAACATATCATATTAAACAGAATGATTAAGTTCTAGGAACGCAACTGTTTTATGGTTGTTTTAATAACAATAAAACAATTATACAATCATTACAAATATATATTTAGGATATTTATTTTTAACAGTACAGCATAATGTCAACAAAATAGTCATTATGTTGTTTTGAATAACTTAAATAAAACATCTCGGCTATAAATGCTTTTTTCAATATTTGTAAATATGTACAATTGGCATTTATGCTGCAGCTCATAATTTAAGTCTTTTCTGTGAACACGCGCACATTTAAAGCCATAGCTCCCTCTGCTGCTAAGAGCTAGCATTACCTTTATTGTTTATGTTTTATGTTAGAATTTTGCGCCTTATTTTTTAACATGAATGCTATCATGCATGTATAATTGTATATTTCAACTACTGAATTTAATAAAATAAAAAAAAAATAAAAATACGTTGCACAATGTATTTATTCATTAGCATTTTGTGTCCAGCACACTTGAGCAGAACAGGTGAAATGTTCAATGTTTTTAAATCACGGCTCTGGTCATAACTAGACGAACTTCTGTGACTTGAAACATGCACGCGCCCTACTGGATCTAGATGGCAGTGCAGTAGCCTTTTGGTTGCTAGGAAACAGTCAACAGAAACGAGTCAGAGGCAGTGCGTGGGGACGTCGAAGGGTAAGACGATTACAATTACTTCTAGAAAATATTTTTATATATTTAACAACCAAATGTATAAATACTACAACTGAAACTACAACTTTTTGAAATTCTTTGTTTATATCTACCGCTTATTGCGCGGAAAATATTTAGCAAATACCTGCATGAAAGAACAGCGTAGCCTTGGCCTTTAATTAATCTGAATGCAGGATTCGTTGATGATTGGTATAGACATTTCATCTATCTATCTATCAATCTATCTGTCTATCTATCTAGCTAACATGACGGATACGTAGTGGAAGGGGAGGGGCTACTGATTTATGAATGAAAAAAACTTATTAAAGTACATTTTATATTTGTGGGGAACAACTTGTGTCTTGAGAAACTTTCTCTCAGAAGAAAGGCTACAAGTAATTGTTTGAAATCGCTGTTTAATTACATTGACTGAATCTCAGACACAAGCAAAGGATCTAGATGCAGTACAGGGGCCTATTTCACAAAGGAGGTTAAGTGAAAACTCTGAGTTTCTTAACCCTGAGATAAGGGAAACTCTGGG
>JAUCMT010000114.1:2974121-2997522 GCA_032357475.1 Enteromius thamalakanensis
GCTTTTATTTATAATGTTGTTTTTGTAATTATTATCATTTTCAGCTATTTGTCATGTATGAATTATACAGAGCTATTTTAATAAAATATGGTGGGGGTATTTTTTTTTTTTACAGTCGTTGTGAATTGTATCGTCTTAAATGGAGGTGTGCATTGCGGGTGTGTAATAGGTTTACAAGGACATAACGCCGCACGTGCAAAAGAAAAACGTGCACACTGGTGTTCGCGGGGACTGTCTGAATGAAATACATCTTCTCATTCTAATCTGTGATGCACAGAAATTCGGCAACCATGTCTAAAAAAGCAGGGAAGAAAGGAGGCGGAAAACTTTCCGGGATGACAGAAGAGGAGAGACTTCTGTACATGCACCAAAAGGCTCAAGCGGAGGAGGATATAGCCAAGAGAAAAGAGGACATGCTCACACAATTTCTCAAGGTGTGGCAAATAACAAATAGTTTAGAAATTGTAAAATTCGGAGGGCTTTTGTTTATCTTTATAAATTAGATGTTATGCATGCATATTTATGTACACGATAGACACACGTCCTTTAGACACAAACACTTTTCTACAAGCCACTTCACTAATTTGAATGAAAATGAATGGGTATATACTTTCCCAGAGGTATTTGACGCATAAGAATTCCTAAGCGTGCCAATAATTGTGTCCAATGTGTATTTGAGAAATTTATTTCATAGTGGTATTTCCCCCCGTTTTAAATTCTTATTATCTAATGAAAGTTTAGCTTTTGTGATTTAAAAAAAATAATAAAAGATCAAAAGGATTAATAATGCAGATTAACTCATCACAGCCTTCTTTGAGCATATTTACCAAGGGTGCCAATATTTATGGCCATGGCTGTGTGTATATGTATATATATATATAATTATATATATACATATATGTACAGACACAGATTAATGTTTGAGAGGCAAGTGATTTCTGCCCTGACTTATGATTTGTTTTTAGGATAAACTGCAGAAAGAGGAGAGGAACACCGTACTGAACCTCCTTAAACTACGGCAGCAATGGCGTGCTATTTTAACACAGACTAAGACAGCAGAGCTACGCAATGACATGTCAGTGCTCAGCCAGAGCTTTGAGAGAGTCCTGGACTACAAAGATGACATCATTAAGGTGACAACAACATTTAAGATTTTTTTTCTTTGTGAAACGTATTCACAAATCTTTAATGTATATAACATAGACTAGACTGTCAGTCATTATTTCTAGGAAGGTCAGGATGCCATACATTTTACGAGAAGGTGAGAGCAGCAAGCTTGTGTGTGTGTACCTGTTTTTCTTTCTGGTGGGGACTTAAACCTGAATACACACAGATTCCTGGGGACTTGTGTCACGGTGGGGACCTAAGTTAATGTTCCCATGGGCAAAGAATCTAATAAATCACACAGAATTATGTTTTTTGAAAATCAAAAATGCAGAAAGTTTCCTATAAGGGGTACGTTTAAGTGTAGGGCAATAGAGTATATGGTCTGTACAGTATAAAAACCATTACACCTATGGAGAGTCCCCACAATGATAGCTGACCAAATGTGTGTGTGTGTGTGTGTGTGTGTTTTATACAGAGTTTGGTGGTTGATCTGTCGGAGAGGGAGCAGCAGTCAGAGCTAGCACGAAGTTCTCATCTGCAGAACGTGGACTGTCTGTTAGAGCTTCATAGGAGCCGGCTAGCAGAACAAGACTTGAACTTCAACACAAATCTAGAAGAACTTGCTTCAGGGTATAATGCTGAGAAGTACGTGTACACACACAAACACAAGCAAGAATGTAATGTGGTCTGTTTCCCAGTTCCCAACAATATTGGTTGTATCATTCCTTTTGTGCCGAACGGCTAAACTGTAGAAAATAAACATACTTTTGATGATATGAAAATGCACTTCAAAGGAATGAAGTTAGCATCATCTTTTATATTTTAGAGAGGAAATTCTCTCAGAGCACCAGCAGGAGAGTATGTATTTGGAACAGGTGATGTTTTCCATGGAAAAGCATTACGATGATCTTGACATTAAAGCTATATGTGACTATGAGGGCACTCGCAATCAAATAAAAAAACAGGTACTGGTTTCATTATGTTTACGTTTATTAATTTCGCAGATGCTGCTATCCAAAAAATTTGTCATGGTGCCAACCATATTCAGAGGTTTGGTAAAAACTAGATTAGTAAACAAGCTAGAGCAGAAGAGAAACACAGAAAAGAAGGAGTTTTGGATTACGAAAATAAAGATTGCAATATGATTTGCAAATGTGTGTATACGTAATAAAAGGTGTGGTTTTGGGAGTCCTTTGTAAGCTTTGTTTTGATTATAAAAGGAATTTATTTTTACTTTTTTTGTTCAATGACTCCCAACGATTCATTTTTCCAAACTCCTCCAATTATTGGTCGATTTTTTTTGTGTTTGTGGGCACCTAGTGACTAAGAATGAATATGGGCACTTTAACAATCAATTAAGACACATAATTATGGCTTTAATGTAATAAAATGTTGTTGTTTCTGCAGAACAAAGAGGATAGGCAAACAGTGAAAGATCAGATGGAAGGGGAAGTGGGAAGACTCTGGTCGGAACTGCAGCAGGTTTTGAACTACTACAATGAGAAAAACAAAGACAGATTCCTCGCTACAGAGTCTCTGCAAATCAAGGATGATCAAAGTGCTAAAGAGATCGACATGCATAAAAAGCACATTCAGAAGTTGCAGGTCACCCCCCCCCACACACACACACGCATTCTTTCAATTGTGTTGTTTCATAGATTTGATGAACTTATTGCTATCAAACACATGTGAACAATGTGTTTGAACGTTTGCAGGAGTCTATCTCTGCTCTGCGCTGTCAGCTGAGCTCCAGTCAAACCGAAGGAACAGCTCAGCAGCTTCATTCAGGCCGTGAAAAGCTCGCCCAGAAAGTTCAGCATTTCAGAGTCCAGCTCGCTGAGGGCCAGGCCATTCGGAGAAAGCAGCTCACCAAACTTACCATTCAAAGCAGCGATGCTACTAAAAAACTACAAGAGATTGTAGCCATGGTACGTTTATGCATCCACATTTCATTTACTAAATATTTCCACACTATTGTTCTTTATTTTCCAAACAGCTGATTTTGTCCCTTCAAGCAATGCCATACAGTAGGGAATTTGGATGCCGTTTTAGATTGCTAAATATTTTTCATTTCATTTCTTGTACATGTTTCAAGTGACGCATTAAAACTATAACATGAAAAATATAATGTGTGACCCTGCACCACAGAACCAGTGATAAGTGGTAAGATTTATACATCACCTGAAAGCTAAATAAACAAGATTTCCACTGATGCATGGTTATGTTATATGCATTATGTAAAGAAAGGACAATATTAGCTGCGAATTTGGAATCTGAGGGTGCAAAAAATCTAAACTCAATCAAAAACTAGCTTTTGATGTATTTATTGTAGGAAATGTACAACATATCTTCATGAAACATGATCTTTACTTGATATCCAAATGATTTTTTGCATAAAAGAAACTTCAACCATTTTGACCCATAGAATATATTGTTGGTTGTTGTTACAAATAAATTTAGTTTGGTTTGGTTTTCCCTGGTTACATAATATAATATTCCAATGTAAAAAACAATGCTTCCTGAATTATGGTGGATTTCCAAGATATTCTTTCCAATATTCTCCAGCAAAAATATCAATATCAGAAATCTCCTTCAAACAGTCATACATTCCTCGAAAGAGACTGTAGTTATAGTTTATTTGTACTAAAGTTCAAAGGTCATTGTGATATTGTTGTAACGCTTGTAGTAAACTGGCCATGCCATGTCATATAATCACTGAGTTGGTCAATAAAGGTTGATTAAGTACCAAATATAATGAAGCTTGAAGGTAAATCCTTCAAGTTTATAAAACAGGGAGAAACTGCTTCTTGTATAATCAGAAGACTTACAACAGAGATGTCTTTGTTCTTTAAACAGGGATGCATTTTAAATATGTATCTTGAGTAGTGTTGGATCTGGAGAAAAGATCTTTCTTCTCTCTCTTTCACAGGGGGAAAGGTTGATTCGTCTCTCTGAGATGTGTAGTAAGCTGGAGACAGAGTATGAGAAGGTTCTGCCCTTCTACACATCCTCACTGAGTGAAGAGCTGAAACAGGAGACAGCCAATGCCATGCCGTTGACTGAGAAGCTTGCTGAGGTAATGAACACAGAACTCAAGCTTATTAAAATCACACTCAGTAGTCCTTCACACCATGATTTCAGATCTACCTCCATTACAGCGTATAGTGGATTTTTGGAAAAAAATAACTTTCAGATATCCAGATTTAGCATTTATTGACTTTCCTTTTCTCTGTCCCCAGCTAATGCTGGACTATTTGCCTCTTGAGAAGTTCTGGCAACGGTACAACAAGGTTCAGCTTGAACATTTGTGTCTGAAGCGAGAGAAGACGCTTCTGTTACAGGAGAATGAGCGACTGAGGCTCTATCTGAAGCAGTATCTGGATGAAGTTTCGGTTTCTGATGAGAGTTTTCGGCAACAGGAGCTTCTGGTGGTGTTGTCTCCATCTCTTCAGGACACCGCTGCCACTGAGAGACGTGATCAGAAGCGCTATGTGGTCCAAGAAGCAGCAAATATTGTGCACAAACAGTTTTAGGGAATAAAAATTCTATGTGTAGTGCAAAGGTGTTTCTGGTTGCAATTAAAATGTGTTCAGTCTAGCATTCAGTCTATTTAATGCAGCATCCTCAGTACATTTTATATTAAATTCATGATTTTAGCAGACGCTTCACAGCTTTTTCATACATCTGTATATCAAGTAGATACAGTTCTAGAGAAAAAAGAAGGGTTTTAGTATCCTTCCGTTGCCTGAAGAAGGCGCCAAATCATCGAAAATATGCAAATGCAAATCTGGTAACGTTAACCACTATTCTAAACAGAAATACTAACAGCAAATTTAAGCATGTTAATGAACAACCAGATCGGTTATTCTGCAGATTTGCTGCATCTTTATAAACTCTTTACTGACCTGGAGTGAATGTTATCTTTCAATATAATGTTAACCTCAAAGCAACCGCATTATTTATTTATATTGCAATCCATGCTGTTAACTAAACCACAAAACCGCGATATTGTTCAATATGAAAGGCTTTTTGCAAAGTACCATGCTTAAAGATCTGCTGACAGATCTCCTGACCTTTCGCTTTTGAACTTTAACCCTTCTACACTGTGGACTGAACATAGTGTCTAGAGAAGCAGTATGTACATAATTATCTTGATTGAATTTTGTCCTTTCGTCTGCAAGACTAGAATTACTTTTATTTTTATCATGAGAATGCTGAATGCACTGTGCAATCTAAGAGATACACACTGCAAGGTCATAAGGGCAACTAAAGCAATTATACGATAAAAGCAATTCACCTCTAACTCTAGTTCATATTTAATCAACAATTAAAAACAAAAAATAAATAAATACTGATTCGTATGAGTTGCATTTTTAGACTTAGCCTGTAAACTTAAAACCGGTTCTTTTAAGACGAGACACTACAGGTGAATAGGGTAAAAATTTTAACTTACAAATAGGACCATGAAACTTTACCAGTTGATTACTCACATGAATAGGAGAATGTACTGCAAGTTTTTTTGAATTATATGTTTAAATATGCAAAAGAGGCAATATTTCATTAAATATGCAGAAATTTGCATATATTTCCGGTACATATATCTGAATATAGGATCATCAAAATATACCATCCATAGCCTTAAAAATAGCGATTTTTTCTTTAAAATGTTACAAAACTCAGGCCAGGAATAATTTATTAACAAACCCTCTGTAAATATCTTCAGAATACTAGTGAGAGTATAACTGGAAAGTTTGGTGTACTTAAATGGTAATATTTTTTAGCAATTACATGGGGAATATGAGAAAACATTTTTAAAATTCTTACCAAAGACAAGTTTTGAATGGGAGAGTCTATTTAATTGATAATAACATATCAAAGATGTCTGAGGCAGAATATTTAGGCAAAAAACAAAAAAACCAAACTCTCTATTTCTGGTATGCATTGAAATTCTTCCAAATACACATAAAAATACTTGACCTTTTGGGGCCACTGTATATACTAGGCACCTTTTGCAATTGGCTCTAGATTAAATGATCCGTTAAATGACTTGCATGTAAACATAGGAGAGTTTTCATTGAATGTTTTAATTTCTTCAAATAAGTCACAAGAAAAAAAAATAGAAAGCACCAGTCAAAGCATTTTATATTTAAATAGTTTATTCTTTTTGGCTTTAAAACTTATTTCTTCTTGCTTTTCTTGTCTTTGTTCTTCTTCTTGCCTTGAGGTTGTGCATGTGCTTTATTGTAGAGGTAGAGACCCACTAAACCCAGTAAAGTGGGAACCAGCGCCAAGCACAAAAGAGGCAAGATGTCGTTAACTAGCTTCTGCCACGGCGTTTGCTGAGACAGAGAGATCACCTCCACCTCAAACTCAAGTGTGCTGTCCCCTGTAAGGAAAGGAAGATGGAGAGATAAACAATAGAATAATAATTTAAAGGGAACATTATTTAAAGGGACAATCCACCCAAAAATTGTAATTGTTTCCTTTCAAGTTCAGAACTGGTATGACTTTCTATCACCAAAAAACAGATATTTTGAGTAATGTGGGTAACCAAATGACTTCCATTGTATTTTAAATTCAAACAAAAATGTAACACGATGGGAATCAAAATTGTCTAAAAAGAAGAATAACTTATTTTGTGTTCCATACAGGTTCCAAATGACATGAGTCCAAATAAAATGCCTTTAATCACCCCAAAACATAAATCATTATTACAAGCTTTACTAGCTTAAAGACACTAACTGTGTGGCCATGCTACCTGGAATGGTTGGAGGGAATCCTCTCTTTCCATACGCGAGATGAGCTGGAATCGTGGCTTTGATTTTTTGACTGTGCAAAAACAAGAGACATAAAAGACTGAAAACGGACTTTAAAGTGAGTGATTCAGACTTCATCCGAAAAACACCTGGTGCCGGTTGCATAGCCATTGTCTTAAGACTTTGTCTAAGAATTAGCCTGACCAACTAAAGTCAGTGTGGTAAGACTGTTTCATAAAATAAGTCTATGGTTGTCTTTAGTAGACAGTCTTATTCACACTGCATTGTAGGGAAAAGTAAGACGCTTAAACAAAATGGACAGTGGGCGCTCGTTGCAGAAAGTATTTGCATATTGGAGGAATACAATGCTGCCAAATCAATTTTAATGAACAAATTTAGCGACTACAAGTCAAACAATAAAAAACACAAGGCTTGTGCCACAATTACAGATATAGTAAATAGTAAATAGGCTTCAGCTGCTAATCTAAGTTAAATGCTAATTGTTGAATTGCATGTCTTGGAAATCTAAATTTTTCAAACAGTTCCTTTTCAGACGGTGGATTCGAACCCTCTTTGAAAACCCTTTCTCTTCTTATTGCACGTTCATAAAACCAAAGATTAAAATTTGCCATGGCACAAGACAAACAAAACTCTGGCCACTTTCCTGAATCTGGCACAGTTGACAGTTGGTTTCCATGGCAACATAGATTGTAAGGAAAAGTTAGCCATGGGGTAATCAGTCTTACTTTTTAGTCTTAAATTAGACCAGTCTAAGATTTTATGCAACTGGCTAACAAAGTTAAAACCAGTCTTAAAGAACAAAAAGAGACGACTTACTTGTAAGACTAGACTTAAAACGTTTTATGCAACCGGCCCCCGTTCTTGAACATATTCAATCGCTGTACTTTTACCATCGCTGCCTACATGGATTGCCAAGTGGCATGCAGGCCTTGACTTCAACTTACCCTTCGCACACTCCCACCAGAGCTTGCTCTAAGCCTGCCAAGCAAAATAACAGGATTTTAAAGATATGTGCAATTGTGGAAACAGCACATTATTTCTGTTTATTTCCATGGATTGCAAAAGATAACATGACCCTAGTTATAATAACCGTCTTTCTCTGAAAATGTTCTGTTGTTATGAACATAACATTGGGGCGTTTGACTGCAGCGACAGAGCATCATACCTGTGATGACAGACCTCTTGCCCAACTCTACAAGCAGAGGCTCACGAGACAGAGAGGTGTCAATCACCTTCCCGTCCATTAATCGACCCTACGTGGGACAGGAGAAATGGTGTTGCAGGTCAGTTGCAATAAAATATTTGTTGCAAAACATTCATACTTTATACACTAAAATATTTAAAGAAGGGGTATTAAAAATATTCAGGTTGGGGCATGTTGTCATCATGTGTTTTACATGCTGAAATTTAAAAACATTTATTAATTACGGTTTCTGTTGACAAAACCATATTTGTGTATATGTGTTTGACATTTACCTCTGAATAGTAGAAAATCTTTAATTGAATATTTAATGAACATTAAATTATTAATAAGACAAAAATGTTTGAGACAATTATATACATATATATTATATATATTTTTTCTTTCTAATTTCATGTTGTGTGTGTATATAGTGCAATTATAACTGTGTATGTTATAGTATCATTAATATACTATTATAGATTTATTTTTCCTTAAACTTTTTATATTTTCTGTTTTGAATTGAGCTATTCTTCAATGTTCTGTCATCTTATAAGTTTAGCCATATTGTTGTTTTTTCTCATTTTATTTAGTTTTTTAAATATCTTCTTGGTTTTTATGAACTTCTGTTTATTAGTTTCAATGTATTTCATTTTAATTAATTTAATAATTTAAGTTAAACTAGTAAAACTTGGCAGCTATCTGAAAGTGTAGGATTTTTATATTGTATTTTATTCAAGTAAAAATATATTTTTTTATTTCAAAATATAAATAATAACGACAATATAGAAAATAATATAAATTATATATGACCTGATTACATTTTGTCATGGGGAACTATACTATATATATATATATATATATATATATATATATATAGTTCCCCATTTACTATGACAAGAGTAGCAAGTAGCATTAATACAGTTATTTTTATTTTTTTTATTTTAACAAATTTTTCGGGCTTTTTTTTCTTTCTTTTTTTATTTGCAAAGACTGACTTACTGACCTAATCCATGAACTATTCACGGGAATAAAAAAAAAACACCTGGGCCTCCTATTATATGTTCCTATAGCGCGCTCTCGAGTCTGAATCAGTGCGCGCGCGCGCTCGCTCTGACCGACTTAAATGCTGACGTGTTGCTCCGCCTCCTCCACAACATTTGGTTTCGCTTAAAACTAAAATACTACTACAAATAACTGCATTCCCGAATCAGAAAGGTGACTCCACGAGGAACTTCTATTCTGTATGAACAAAAGAGGAATGTGCTCATCTCTCTCACGTACTCCATTACAACTCTTATTATTTTCTCTCAGATATGGCGAGTCCAGATGTCAGCTTGAGTCTGCCACATCACTAAACGATTTCATGTGCAAATAATCCCCCAAGGGTGTATTTTAACGCATTTTATGTCAATAATAGCTAGAAGTTTCTTTGGAACGTGTCTCGTTTTACAACATAATAGGCTACAAAGGCGCGACGCGTTGTGTTTATTACCGTGTAGTGGATTTGAAGCGTGTCTCCCATCTCTGATGTAATTGAGCATGTCTCTGGCTTCACCTAAAATGGTCAAAAACATAATGTTGAGAAATAGTACAGTGTACGTCGTAAGGAAATGAAATGCGCGGACAACGACTTAAGAAAAAAAATGCACCACTGTGAATATGCATGTTTGCATTGATACGTCAATGTATATTTGTCATCAAAGCACGCATGCAGCGAGCCGCTACGTGGACTCTTGTAGTAACAGTCACTCTAGTCATTCATTAAAAAAAACTTGACCCAACTTACCAATGTCTCCACAACCAACTGTTCGATTACGCTTTCTGTGCTATCTTCGTCCTCAGCTGCAACAAATGCAAAAACCGCGAGAAAAATCAAGGCGATACCTGTCCAAATTCGCATCGTGTTTCACGTTATGGGAAAATCGGCACCAAAAATAACCACGGAAAGGATAAAAGCTACTCTAAGCGTCTCACTTCCGTCACGAGAGTCTTCCAACTGCAGCCTGCTGCGCGAGAGAGCAATAAATACTCGGACACAAGCAGTCCCCCAAGGCGAGATGCCAGTTAAAGCTGATGTGTTATTATAGTGAAGAGATAACGGCGGGGTTAGACGACCCTCAAGCACTGGACCAATACCTGGGTCACTGGAATCCCCGCCTCATAATCCGCCAGCATCCCAGAAGTCTCTCCACATGGCTGCTGCTGTGAGGGAACTGCCCCGCTAGAGGGCGTCGGCACCACTGCGTCCTTTTTATTGGTTTGTTTAAGGGAAGAGTGCGTAGTTTCTGCAAAATAAACGGCAGCAAGCCGAACTGCAAAAATAATAGATTTGTCAAACAGGTTTCCTAACAACTTCCCCGTGTTCAATTGGTCATACAAACAGATAGCCCCGCCTCCGCCACGTTTAACCAATAAACATGAAGTATTTTCCGATCCGAGGGTCGCACTTCAGCTTTAAGATTATTTTCTTTCCAATAAAATTTAATTATTATTATACATTACAATTCTATTTTAATTTACATCTTATTATATATACATATATATATATATATATATAAATTTTAAGTTGTCTTTAAATTTGGAATATTTTGAAATTATCTTGGATGTTAGTCTGTTATTTTATTATCACTTTTTGCTATAATTTTATTATCCATCGGCCTACTATTATAGTTTTTGCTAATATTTAAAATGTATATATTATATTTTTTTAAAATTATAATTTTGACTTGTTATTCTGTTTTCATTTTAATAATTGTGTTGTGTATTTTTTAATTGAAATATATTTGTTGTTCATATTAGGTTTTAGTTATTTAGTTTTAGTTATTTTAGTGCTTTGGTTTAAAATAAATAAAAATGATAAATTGCCTTGATCAGAAGTTTTCAGTTAATGTTTATTTAACTACAAGTAATGATATTTTGTAATGGTTAGTTTTAATTTACCTTAACGACAACGAGTAGGCCACTGTGATGCAAGTTAGTAAACTATTTCATATTAAGCGTCAGTTATTTAAAATTTTTTTTTTAAATTTTTAACAATTTATTTAATTTCAAGACTTAAAATGTCTTTTTTGTTTCCCCTTTTGTTTCCCTCAAATAGCCCTTAATGGGGTCAAAAATAAATGCGGGCCTACACATTTTATGCTTCAGTACAAAAATGGTAAATATTCGCTCTGTTGTGGACTGTTGTGACACCTTAAGCATTTCCTTGACATATCATCTGTTTGGCTATGCTACCTGACCTGACTGGAGGCAGTCTCAAGATGCGAAAACTAAATATCGCGAGAACCCCCCATCCAAGCCTATGCTGTCGGCTTAAACTCTCGTGAGATTTTCTCTCTGTCTCTCCGTGTCCAAACTCGGCTGGTGTCAGCTCGCAAGGTAATGCAGATACGTTCAATTGTTGTGTTTGCTTTAAAACGAAGCGTTTAGAAGCGGTTCTGACGGGCTGAAACGTTGTTTGTACGTTTGGTGAAAAATGACAGCGCGTCTTATATTGCGCCTGGAAACAGAAAGGCCTTCCGCGAGGCACGTATCTCCAAATGAATGAAGATCTGTATCACAGATGATGTGCTTGCTGCCTTACGCCTCTTCAGACATTATGATGGCTCGTATTGCGCTCGGGGTTTAATTCATTCTGGTTTGCTTTTGCATGAATTGTAGTGATCTTGCATAAGAACAATTCCATCCACCTGCTTCGTGCCACGGAGAAGCGCCGATCTTTGTATCCTACGCCGACATTGTCAAAGGGTCGTAGGCCTTAATGAGCTCCAACAGACCGGCAGTGATCTAAATTAATAATTTAGAGACATATTAACGTTTGTAAAGACCATCGTATTAGATGTAACGTGGACCTCCGTGAAGCGCAGTTGTATTTAGATGTCTCGTGACTACGTTGTTGGGGTCTCTTGGACGGGTTTGAGGAGAATTACTCAGAAACAAGGAAGCCTTAAAAAAAAGTTATATACTAAATAATAATAATAAATGATATTCGTTATGTGTTTTGTGTGGAAGGGGTTTGCTGGAGGTGGGTTGGGGCGTCAGCACCATGGACAGCTCAGCCGGACTTAGACCCCCGCAGCATCATTATTAGATTACTATTCATCACAAACACCTTCTGTTACTGCCTTCATGGACACATTTACATGTGCTTTAAGTATAGTTTTATGCTGGTTATGCACCTTTAATATAGTTACCTTTTGTCTTGATTTTAAAGGGTAGGCGGTAACTACTTTTCCCACTTCTGTCAGATTACCTGGCTTCGTTTTTAAAAGTCAGTTTCTTTCTTGGCATGTTTTGCGAAATAAAATCTATTGAACTATAACACTACGGAGGAAAAAAAGATACACAGTGCTGGGCAACTTCAGTCCTTGAGGGCCGGTGTCCTGCAGAGTTTAGCTCCAACCCTAATCAAATCCATCACTAGAAAGTTACAGGCATGTGTGTTTGATTAGGATTGGAGCTAAACTCTGCAGAACACTGACCCTCCAGGACCAAGATTGCCCAGCCCTGATGTAGCAGGTCATTGTAAGCTGTCACAATATGGACAGTTTTTTTTGAGGAAAATGGCATACATGTTTTTTACGCAAAAATAAATGCTTAATAAATTTAAATGACAATGTTTAAAATATTTCAGAAACTATGCAGACATTAAATGTTTTTACAAGTCCTGAGCTCGCAGTTTATCATTTTCGTGTAAAATCTGGATGTGTCAGTGATGTGCTTTATTGTGTTTTGTTTTAGCCTGGATTTGTTTGACCAATAATTATAACAAGAATTAGACAATTTGTATTTCTGTTTGATGGACAGGATTAACAAATGAAATTTGCTAAACATTTACTCAACATTTACCCTCCGCCAGTTTGTTGCTTCATTAGAAAAAAATATGGGAAAAATGAAAATGACATCTCTTGCTCACCATTGGATCCTCTGGGTGCTGTCAAACAGCTGATAAAAACATTACAATAATCCACAAGTAACACAAACTCATCTACAGTAAGTCTTGGATGACTTGAAGTAAATATTAGGCAAATTGGGTCCCCTTTCCCTTTAAAATTCTGTAAAACAAGGTTTTGGAAAACAAACAAACAAAGACACACAACACACTGCTAGAGGAAATATAGATTTGTGTATTGTCAACATTTGTGTCATTACCTTCAGTCTCCCTTAAACAAGTTTAATTTAACATTGAAGCTTTATACCTCCACATTCATGAAATAGGACAACACGGTTTAAGGGAACGTGCTCTACATCTCAGATAACTCAAGTTCAGGGAGGAATAGTGGGGTCCATGTGAAGGCAGGATATGAGAGGGATGAACAGATTGCTGGAGGGCCCGAAGACATGGCAGGATCCTAGTTTCTTCACTTCAGTGTGTAGCTTGTACACATAAAGAATACTAGTGGAGATCAGACATGTATACACACATCCGGAAGTGTCATGTCCATTCAGTCCGCCCCCTCAGAATTCTGAGGCTTGCTTCTTCCAAATGCGTCTTTGATAACCAGTTGCACGATTACAGCAGCTGAAAGAATGCTTGACTGAAATGTTCAGATTGCACAGATCATCCTGCACATGTTCAATTCAGTCAGTCCAGTTAAATCACACGGTGTACACCATTTGCTGAAATATGAGGATGTATATTTAAGGATGTACTATTTGTATCTATAAAAGTAAATATTAACACCTAAAAGGAACACAAAGTTGGTTTTGTAACGTTGCAGCTTTTGGACGATTTTCATGCATGCTATATAATCTAGTTTATATTATTATTCATTTTTGTAATAAAGTCTCTCATGCTTACTTAGACTGTATTTTTTGATTGAGCATACAGGAAATGAAAAACAATAATATTTCAGTTTGAAATAATTGTTTTCTATTGAAATATTTTTAAATGTAATTTGTTATAGTGATGACTCAGCAGTCATTACTTCTTGAAATAATTGTAAGATGCTGATTTCATTATCAATTATCAATGTTGAGAATATGTTGTGTTTTGGGGGAATCTGTGATGCGTTTTTTCAGCATTCTGTGACGAACAGAAAATTCAAAAGGACAGCATTGCTTTGAAATATAATTGTTTACTGTTACTTTTGATTCATTTAATATGTCCTTGCTGAATAAAAGTGCACACTTTATGAGAGTGAGAATAACATTTCCTTTTCCTGTTCGCTTTCCAGGACTCTAGATTCGTTTTCTCAGCTAAATAACCTTGTTTCTCAAGGCTTTCAGTCTTTTACCTCAGTGGATTGTTCCACACAAAGGACTCACAGCTTTCTGGATTGTGATTGGCTAGACGAAGCAAAACATTGAATCATGGGGAATATTTTTGGCAATCTGCTGAAGAGTCTGATAGGGAAGAAAGAGATGAGAATTCTGATGGTTGGATTAGATGCTGCTGGTAAAACCACCATCCTTTACAAACTGAAGCTGGGAGAGATCGTGACCACCATCCCAACCATTGGTAAAATCCTTCTCTACTTAATTCTATTGTTATGTTGACTTACAATACTGTTATACAGGTACATCCTCAGGCAGAATTCAACGTCTGAGACACAATGACATTTCAAACACACAGTGTACTGTATAAATGTGTCACCCATGTAAAGTGTATGTGCTTTATTGTATAATCAACATTTGTGAGGAACATTTGCATTCAGTTGCAGTCAGTTACAGTTGCTGTGAGGTGAATGTACAGTAACTGATGTGATTCTGGGTAAGCTTTGTGTTTGTGTTTTAAGGCTTTAACGTAGAGACAGTGGAGTACAAGAACATCAGCTTCACTGTGTGGGATGTGGGTGGTCAGGATAAAATCAGACCACTCTGGAGACACTACTTTCAAAATACACAGGGTGAGTTACACATACACTCCACTTCTCCCACGAAAACACAAGCTGTATTGAGACGACTGTGTAAATGACGGTAATTTGGTGTGTTTGTGTAGTTTGTGTGGAGTTCAGTGGGCACACACTGCATTTACACGTCTGTGCCACCTCATAAACATCAAGAAGGGTTGTTATAGCTAACTAAAATTAAAACCATGAAAATGTTTTTGTTACTTGAATTGAAACAAAAATGGAATGAAAAGAAAATATGTATAAAAACAATTATTATTTCTTTTTTTTTTATGTATTTTATTCGACTAGTCCCCTAGGCAACATTATTAATTTTAGTTTCGGTCAACTAAAACTGAAATAAAATATAAGTGCTTTATATAAGTATAAAGTGCATATATATATATATATATATATATAAAACAAATGATAACAGAATTGCTAAAACATTATCTTTATCTCTGCTCATTTTTTTCCCCTTAGGCCTTATCTTTGTGGTTGACAGTAACGATCGGGAGAGAGTTAACGAGGCACGGGAGGAGTTAATGAGGATGCTTGCAGAAGACGAACTGCGTGATGCTGTCCTCCTTGTCTTTGCAAACAAACAGGTGCGGTGGTTTCTTATTAAAGCATCCCTGCTACCTGACAGATCACAAAACATATGTTCTAAAAACAGACAGTAAATACTTTTATTTGTCACAAAAAAATCTATTTCAAATAAATGCTGTTCTTTTGAACATTCTATTCATAGAAAACCCAGAAAACATGTATTTTCCACAAAAAAAACAAAAATTAAGCAAAACTACTGTTTTCAACATAAGAATAAGAATGATTTCTGAAGGATCATGCGATACTGAATACTTTTTTTTTATTTTGAAATTGTGAATTATTTCAAAATATAACTGTTTTACGTGCATTTATTCAAATAAATGAAGTCCTAGTGAGCATAATATACATCCTTCAAAACGTCTTCTTGAAGTTTTTCAGTGTTATTTCTAAACCAACAGTGTTCAGTCCATCATCTATTGTCTGTATTTCTGTTGCTAAATTGTGACCCTTGTAGTAGCTGTGGTATATTTATAGCAATAGCCACAAATACGTTGTTTGGGTCAAAATTATCAAAATTATTATATATTTTTTAAAGGATATTAAGTATGTTAAATTATAATATTTTGTAAATATTACAATATAAAATATTACAATTTATATTTACTAAATAAATAAAAACGTAATTGTTGATTAGTAATACGCCTTGCTAAGAACTTAATTTATACAAATTTAAACATGTTTTTCTTTATATTTAGATTTTTTTCAAATAGATTTTCAAATATTATTGCATCTCTGCCAAATATTGCCCTGTCCTAACAAACTATGCATCAGCTTATTTATTCAGCTTTAAGATGATGTATAAATCTCAATTTTGAATAATTGACTGGTTTTGTGGTTACTGTTGTATATTTATTGTGGAATAAATATATCTGGTCCTATCTAAGCAAATATTGAGTTTCACAATCTCCTTTCTTGTTTTATTCCTCCTTCACTCCAGGATTTGCCAAACGCTATGAATGCAGCTGAGATCACAGACAAACTCGGCCTCCATTCGCTCCGCCATCGCAACTGGTATATACAAGCGACCTGCGCGACCAGTGGCGACGGTCTGTATGAAGGTCTCGACTGGCTCGCCAATCAGCTCAAGAATAAGAAGTGAAGGGCGGGATTTTCATGACGTGGCTGTCTCTCGCTTTGGGAAAGGGGTGGGACTTATTTGGCCTTCGGAAACATTATGTTTAGTTTCTCTTGATTTCATTTTTGTTATTTTTTGGCTGTATTCTGGAAAAACACAGTATGTGGTTTATGGAGCTTTCTACACTCTGTGTAAATCATCTGTATGTTTGTACGCACACACGCAGATCAATAGCTCCTCCGTTGACTTTTCCATTGCACCGTACGAAAAGTGTCAGTTTATAGCATCAACGTTTTGTCAATTTGATCGTCTCTCCCTCACTCGCTCACGTGTTTCCAATCAGTGATCAGTGTTGTCCTTGACTGCCATAAAAAACAAGATTATTGGGTCTGATCGTGCTCGTGTATTAACTTGTGTATTTCCTTGTATAGATGCGATTATGATGCAGTTTGCCTCCTCACGCGCACAATATCCACAGGTTTTTTGGTTGATTGCGTTAGATACCCTGCCGGGTTTTGCATGGCTCGTTCTCTCGGTGTCGTGTTTTAGGCGTTGTAGAGGTTAGAGCTGCATGTGTGTGTTTAGTCACACAGAGCTGGTTAGTGTTGCATGCTGCTTTGTGGCTGTGCTGTACTAGAATGAACGCTTATCACACATCCCTCGCCTAAATTGTGAGTCAAATGTATTTGCTGTTTGGTAGTCCACCATAATTTGCATTCGAGTGAAGCTGTAAATAAAGCTTTTCCCAATCAAACGGCCCTTTGTTGTAGAGTTGGCTAATTGTTGCATGGGTATTGTTTTGTACGGATCACTAGCATTGTCTGCATGGCATGCATGCTGTGCTGTTAGTCCAGTAGATAGATAGATAGATGATTGATGATAGATAGATACATAGATGCATAGATAGATGATAGATAGATACATAGATAGATCATAGATAGATAATAGATAGATCATAGATAGATAGATCATAGATAGATAGATAGATAGATAGATAGATAGATAGATAGATAGATAGATAGATAGATAGATACAGTAGATAGATACAGTAGATAGATAGATAGATAGTGAAATGCTGTTTAACACAGTCCTTTATTAGTTGCTATACTAACTTGCCACTGATATGATTAGTAGATTACGACACTAAACTGTTGCCTATTTTTGCGTTTGCTTTCATATTAGTGAACAGCATTAAAAAGCACACACACATACACTAAACCTTGGTATGTCAGTGGTCTGCGGCAAACTGCATAATAACTCATCTGTGTTCATTTGCATGTTTCATGCTCATAATGCGTTTTGTGGGTTCAGACTGACACATCGCCCCCAAACGAATATGCGCACACATTTGGGCTTTATTCATGGTGTTTTTGATTATTATAGTTCAGAAACGAGAAAGATATATATATATATTTAAAGTAGGTTGTCTTTTGTGTTTAACACTTCATAATCTATAACATAATCTATAATCTGTTACAGACTACAAGGACAAATGAGTATCAAACGCTATCCTATTTTACCGTGCTAGCTAGTGTAAATACAACAGAACTGCTTATCCTGCATTATGTATGTGTTAACACAGTCTGTTCGTAGTTGTATGTGTTTCTAGTTTGCATTTTTGGCATCTTCCCACTTAATACCAAGCACCTTTAGACTAAAACCCATTGTTATGACTCTTATGACTGTATGAACGTTATACAAGGCAAGTCTTTTCCACCTAGGACATGATTGGAATGGAGTCTTGTGTTATTTTGAGCGCTGTGGCGGCGTGTGGGTGATGCCAGAACGGGAGAGTTACCAGAACAACTGTGCTATTTAGCAAGACACTTAACCTCATATGATCCAGTTTGGCTATGGAACATAAGCTTTGTTAGCTTTACACACTTTACAGTGTTTCAGCATATAATGCAAACCAGGGCCATTTCTATACAAGTCTGCAGTGTGAATCGTCCAGTCTGTTAAGTTTCGTGGCCTTATCTTCTTACAAAAGTGTGTTTTCACAAGGTTATTTATTAACTAAGTTATTGGGTCACTGAATTGCTTGTTTTGTTTTAGCTGATCTGGGAACAAAAGGGGTTATAAAATCTCAAATACATAGTTTGCTTGATTTTAAAGCATTTCTTCTTTGCATTAAATAGTTTGTGTGCTTACTGAGTAGCTAGGGTCGACTTTTTAGGACGGTTTGAGTTTATCTTCTTCGATATTATATTTTTATTTAAGTATTTATTTCGGTGAGTGTTTTTGGTGAATGTGTTTTTTTTTACTGTGTTGGGTAAATCATTTTGATGGCTTATACGGTATCAGTGAACATAATCAATGAAAGGGAAAACAATTTCTCACTGAATAATAAATAAATAAATAGAACTTAGAAATCATGGATGAGATGTGTAATTATCTGTTACAGTAGATTAAGAAAGATTATTGTTGATTATTATGATGTACACACCAAAATCTTTCTCTCCCTCTGATCCCTGACTGTAACACTACACTCAAATAAAAACATGAAAATAATTTTCTCTGTTTGACTTAATTCCATTTTACATTTTAATGCAACTTTTGGAAATAAGTACGTTATGTAATGACCACACCTGCTGGTAGATTAAAGAGGATAGTGCTGAATAAACCTATCCCTCCTGGTCTGGAAGATGCTTTAGTAAAGCCAGCTAATGACTTCATCATATTGTTTATTATGTGTAATGTCTTATATTGATCTCTGGTAGGCGCCAGAGATGGATCATGTCTAATCCTAGATTTAATTACAGTTTTAATGGATTGGATTATTTATCGTAAACGTCTCACTAAGATAAACTGTGCTATGAAACTTCGTCTATTTGGCCTGTGTCTAGTCTCTTTCTGAACTACAGTCCCATGTCCACCAGAAGAGGGCAGAACTATTGTGAAAACCAACAGTTTCAGACACTTCAGTTTATGAAAGGAAGAACAAAAAAGCACAGTCGCATTACGGCATGCTTGCCAGCGTACATTTACAAACCTTCAAGATGTTGAAAGTAGGAAGTGTGTGAGAAAGCTCAGGGTGTGTTCTGGCCCATAATGCTGTCGGCTGGTGAAATATTAACGAAAAAGGAATGTGACCCAAAACCATAAAATATCTTGTTTATGCGCTGCATTTCCCTGTTAAAAGTACAAAATATCATATGAGGTACCACAGCACATACAGGACAGTAAAGACATCACAATAAGAATGTCTGTTTGTCTGTCTGTGCACTTGTTTGTTCAATCAGTGCCTCGAACAGACCGGTAGTGCAGGAAGAGCTGGTCTTTAAAACCTGTTTTCCAACTGGGACTACACTCACATGCTGTGTGAATGGAGAACAAGGGGGAAGTAAATTGTGAATAATTTCAATATGAAAACTTGTATGCTGTAAACAGAAAAACACACTTAGAACAAATAGAACCAACTGTTGGGCGATGTAACGTGAGAAACTATAAGAAATATGCTTAAAAAAAAAAAAAGCAAATAAGTTTTTTTATTTATTTATTTTGTAAACAAATCCCTAATAATTATTCTAGATTACAGTTAAATGCATTATTGTGAGGCACAGCTATGTAAAGCGTGCTCTTAAAGTTGAATGATTATTGTTGAGACATTTAGAATTTAAAATCATTACTATGAAGAAATTACAAAAGGACATTAAAATGTGTTTAGTCTAGTAATTAAAACATATATTACTATTTTAGCAGTTATTTATTTTATGTGATTTAAGAGTGAACATTCAAGTAAAAGTTGAGAAATAAGTAAAAAATAAACAAATTACATTAAAATGTAAAAAACAAAATACATAAACTATATAAAAAATATATAAACATTAAAAAAATAGGATTTTATATGTATCATTATGAATAGGGTACGCTACATTACAAAAATGAAATCGAAATGGAATGAATACATAAATAAAAATATAAATAATAATAAAATCTATTTAAAATGTATTATTAAGGCAGTTTTTTAATGTCTCAGAGGTCTGAAGCCATCTGAGCTGAGGCACAAAGTGCTCTTTGTGAGACTGAGTCCAGAGCCATCAAAGAAACACTGATAAACTACTGGACGATACCGGGACACAATGCAGCCTTGACTTACTCACAATGAGACCCTCACTCCAAGATGACATTATTATCGATACAGCAAAGCCCGGATGTGTGTATATGTGTGTTTGTTCAGGGAGTGAGAGAGCAAGAAGGAGAGGGAGAGCGAATAAATCATCACAATCACGGCTGTGAGGAGCTGTCGGTTACAGAGGGACATTTAGAGCACTGTCTGTTTACAGTGGTCAGAAGCTCACAATCAAGGCTTTATGACTTGTTTACATGTTTGAAATAAATCACTGCACGAGCTTTGGAATGAAGAGATTAGCGTCACCTTGATCAGAACCAATCAGCGTTCAGCTTCGTTCACCTGTACCTGTAAACAGGTAACAAACCTTCAGACAGCATTCCTGCGCGCTCGACCTTTTCATATTTACAAACCCTTTAACCTCGCCTGTATTCCGGGAGGTTTTCTCCTAAAACTATTGATTGTATTACCATTTTTGTTTAAATCGAAGTGTTTGCCTAGACTAAACCGAAGGATTTATAGCCTATAAACCTTACCGCCACAAACGGAAATGGACTACTTTAGATTTGTTTTCTTTTGCTATACACTAAATGTAATATTTGGAACATATCGGATTTAAAATAGGAAGAAAATAGAGTAAAGGAAAAAATAAGAAACGTCTGTCAAAATTCCTGTCAAATTTGGACAAGCCGAAAAAGTGAAGGGAGCATCATCTCTTCTGCGCTTCTTTGGCCATGAATATTTAACTGTCTGCTCTGACTGACGGACTGACTTCACATTGGAAATATTCGGAGGATGAGGATGATGAAGATGAATGCCGTTCTGCTGCAGACGCTCGCGCTGTGTCTCGCGCTCCGTTCACCTGTGCGCGCTCAGACGGAGGAAGGCAAACATGAAGGTAAATCTGTTTTTACTGTATGCACCTGTCTGCGACTGAAAGACATAAGAGAATAGCATAAACATTTGCATTTTAATATCTAGGATGTTTATGCATTATGCACTCGCTACTTATTACTATTAAAGTGACCCTTTGCATGAATTATATGCCAGTGCAGTAGTAAGAACAAAGTGTACTTTGTTTATAGCTAGCTTATAATTTAATATAAATACAAAATAGTGTTTACAAACAGCTCCACAAATTTGTAACAAAACGTGTTTTTAAAAACTCATATGTGCTTAAACAATATCCCAAAGTAGTAATGTTGTCAGCTAATGCATTCAGAAAACCTGTTTCTGCACCATTGTGTCTAAGCGCGATATGTTTGTTTATCTTAGACTGTGAGTGTAAAAGGAGAGATTTGTTCCTGTACTAAATCAGTGCTCAGTTCAAATAACAAGTGACTCAACCAGTAGATTTTGTTAAACCTGTTCCCTGACTCAACGGCTGTCTTCTGAAAAGAAAAAAATCACAGAGGAGTTTGAGCTTGTGATGCCAACTGCATTTCCCATTTCTTTCCTACTCAAGCTCATTAATGTTTGCCAGAATTTTGTCTTGTTTAGTTGTCTTTTTAAGATTTCATCTATAAAGACAATCAACCGTGGCCTTTTCAAAGAGCATCCCAGTTTTCCAAATAGTGGTCAGTCGAAGTGTGCAATGTATGTTGTTATTGTTAATTCCATCCAAATCTTGAATATTTAGTTGCATCGGTGGTTAAATACAGAATTTTATAAATTGCATACATTCACCTAATTTGTACTTGCTAATGAGGAATTATCAGATGCAGGAAGTATTCGTGAGGAAAACACAACACAAGGAAAACAATCTGCTTTGGCTCATTTACAGAGACAGAGTGAGATGTGATTTGATGTGCTGGTTGATCTTTGGCCTCTGCAGTAGTGTTGACTAAGAAGGGTGGAGCACAATGGCATGAACAAAAACAGGTGTGTAGTCCAGGTGATCTGGCAACAGGTGAAACTTCTGGACAGAGTCACATAATTCCAAACGTCATCTCTCAGACCATTTATATTTGACCCTTACTATTCATGCATTTTGTTATTTCTGTCATGACAACCCCGTTGGAGAGTACCTCTTAAAAAAGTACATGTTTTGGTACCTAAAAGGTACATATTAGTACTTAAACTGTACATATTTGAACCTTTTGAAAAGGTTCCATCCCTGTGACAGCTTTTGTACCTTTATTTCTGAGAGTGTAGCACAGTAAAGAGCATTGCAATGTTAATGTGTTTGGTCTTGGTGGAATAGTTCTGCTACGCTGCTGCAGCAGAACAAGTGCCAAGATTACGTGTGAGCATATACAGTATAACACATATAACACATTTGAAATAAACCCCTTATATATAGTGTATGTGAAAGTACCCCATTGCAGATCTATACAGGTGGAGCTGGGGGAGGTGGAGGGTTTCTTATGTACGCTGCAACTGCTGCAGCAAGCACTTAAATAATTAAATGCTGAGCAGCAAGCTTATTGGCGACACATGCAACTTAGATGTATGTGATTCTACCAGATGAGCCTAGTTGCATGGTAGAACTTTGTGGTATAAAGTATTAAAATAACTAAAATAGTATGAGGGATTGCATCGTAATAAACATTAAAGTGTAGCCATCACTAGGGCTGGGCGTTATATATCCAACGATATATCATGCGCATCTCGTCGGTAAAGCCGGTTCAGCGCCAGTTTATGAACAGAGCCGTAGATCACTGAGAAGCTACACGTTACTTTCGCGGGTGATTCAATGGCGCAGCTTCTCAGTGATCTACGGCTCTGTTCATAAACTGGCGCTGCATT
>JAUCMT010000114.1:3026215-3076651 GCA_032357475.1 Enteromius thamalakanensis
CAAACCAGTTTGTCTTCGGGACACAATTTAAGATATTTTAGATGAAAACCGGGAGGCTTGTGTATGTCCCATTGGCTGCCAAGTAAATTACACGATAATTTTGGAGAGTTTCCACTAAAAAGCACTATGTAATTCATAGAATTAGAATGCTATTAGATGCTTATATTGTAATAGTTATCATTATGGGTTATCAGTGTAGTTATCATCCTTTGTGGTAATTTTGTTATTTTGGACATTGACTGTCCATATTCACGATAATTATATCGATAAGTCATCGTGAGGCATGTAGGTTTTTATGGGTGCATTTTAACTTTTTTTTTAACCATCATAGAAAACTTCATTCGTGTGTCTTTCTAATGCATTTTTTTATAGGCTTCCAAAACTGCAGAGACCGCTACAGGCCAACCTGCTGAGAATGAAGTGGCAGCTAAATAGAGGCGACACGACTCCACCCTCTCACGAAGAGCAAAAACGTCAACATTTCCCTCTCGCCCTACTGTTTGTCCTCATCTGATTTGATCAAGAGTCCCTGTTAAAGCCTGTGTTTAAACATTTCTGCCTCCCCCTGTTACGGAGGAATGTCATTTAGATTTGGACTCTAAGCGAGTGCAACAAATTTGTACTTTCATAATGAATCTATTAACTCTTTTGGAGCACTCGATTTACATTTCAACTGGAACGCAATGCCTTTTTCAAAATGTAATTAAAAAAAAAACTTCGCAATTCTTTTGTAGAGTTGCGTTTTTCACAACATGTACTATTGACTTTGAAATGCTTTATTTGGCCAAAAGCTTCATTTCAAACTGCATTACATAAGATTAAATGTTTGGGGAAAAAACTTAATTAGATTTGCAGCTATTTCTCAGGGATCTAAAAAAAAAAAACATCTTCCTTATCTGAGAAGTAGTCTTGTACGATTAGGATTGCGAACACATCCGTTGAGAAATTCATTACTTACAGGGGCATTAGAATGGGAATTCAGTGTAGAGAATTCCTAAGCACTCCATTGTTGTGACGCTAATAAGTCTTTTTCTCTAACTGCCATGCGTCACATTTGAAGATGACATTAGGTCATACGTTATTCCTGCCCATTTTCTTTTTTCCCTCCACATTTTAATGTCTAACTACATTTTGTCAATGCAGGGAGATTTTCCAAACATTTTAAGTTGTAATGATTCAAGTTAATATTAGAAACTGATTCATTCAGGATTTGGTTAAAGGTCTGGTCCAAGATACACTAAAGCTACTTCAACCCACTGAAAAAGTTTATAACTTCCACTTGCCAAGGGCCACCATATTATCACTTTATCTTTCACAAGCAATAGATTGTATGTTTGACTGGATATACAGATCAAAACTAGGCTCGGACTGGATTCAGAAGCTTTCCGGGTGTCATTTTACAATCCAGTCGGTGCAGTTATTTCAGGAAAGGTGATGGGAAGTGGCTCTAGAGCATTTGTGGATCAGTCCTATTATTTGGGACATACTTGAGGCTGGTTTGGTTATTTTGACTTGTTCTGTTTGCAGACTGTAAAGGTTTGTGTGGCGGAGGAGGCTGGAGTTTGGATTTTGACACGATCTTGTTTTTGTAGTACAAACCATCATGTGGGACTATTTTACAACTAATGAAATAAAACATAAGTTTGAATATATTTTCTTTAAGATTGTCATCTTTAATTGGAAAAATGCACACATTTTATGCCAAGCCGCCTTATAGTTGGTGTACTAGGGTTTAATTTGGGTTCTATGTTTGTAATGAACAAGTCATTTAGAAATTTAAAGCACAGTCCATTTATAATTGCTCTGAGGGAGTAACAGGAACATTTTTGTCGATGTACTATATTTAAACTAGATAATTATATGTCTACCGCTTTGTTTCTATCTCCAGTAGGGATAAGTTGAACGTTTGAATGGAAACGTAGGGTTTCTTTTTATATATGGCAACAGAGGGCGCTGTGCGGCCTGGACTATCAAATCCCTCAAAGTTTATTCAGATGCTTGGTTAAAGTCTCAGTTTACTTGAGAGTCTGAAATATGTAAAAAAAAAAAAAATACCGTCAAAAACCAGACATTGATCCACGATAATAACGTTTCTTCAAACTATAACTAAAATATCTCCCACTTACCTAAAAGGTTTACGTGAATATAGTTAAAAATAAAACTTTAATAAAGTTTAATTCAACGAATAATTTACACTGATATGCAAAACAATTAGCATTTTTTATAAACGAGTCATAAGAGTCGAATCTTTTCACTGATTCTGAACAAGTTCCGAAACGACAACATGTGGCGAAAAGTTTCAACGTACTAGGAAAACATCTACAGCTTTAGTTTATTAGTTTAGTTTTATTTCCACACATACGAAACAGAAACTAAATAAATACATCAAATAAAAATAAATAACGTAAAAAAGATGAGTGTGTAAAATGGCATGCCAAGATGACAGGTGAATACGTCACGTAAGCTGCTGAATTGTTAAAAACGGTTCTCCGTTCAAAAGAATCGACCAGAAATCACCAGAAAATGTACTTATAAACACGTATGTTGTAAACAATATTATTACATTATATTTAACTTATGTAATATATATGATATATTATTTAGCATTATTTTCCATGCATTCAAATTTGAATTTATATATTTTTTTAGATTTTTCAGTTTTTATATATGTACTTCTGCATTTATTAAAAAGATGTACTGCCCTATTTTGGTCATTATTTCACGCTCACGGCCTTAAGCACTAATGTGCTGCTATAGATCCAGCTCCCGCTAGATAGAAGAAAGCTTGCATGAACAATCACTTTTTGTTGAGGGGGGGTGTAATGTTAACAAACCAATAGCTTGTGGTCAAGGCCCGTTACAATCCAATCCCCGTTCCATAAGGGAGCCGGTGGGTGTGACCGGAGGGCGACTGAGAGGCGGGCCCAGGCGAGTGCGATGCTGAGTTCGGTTGAGGAGTTCAGAGAAGCAGGGCTGCGGACGGTGGCATCAGTGCAGAGGCGAAACAAGGGAATATTTGGCCGACTTTCAAAAGAACTGGATTATAAAAACTGGACGCGCTGGATAGCGACTCATTCATCTCTTCGTGCACCTAGGTCTCATAGCTGACAGCCCGTGGTAAGTCCATACGTCTTTTAATTTTTGCCCGATTTTTTCCGTTGCCGTATAACGGATTATTTTTCGCATTACTTTTCAAGCAGCGGGGAGAGCTAGCGCTAGCCCACGTTAGCGAGTTTGTTATTGCGGTTCTTTTAAGCAGATAAATACATTTACAAATTAAACAATCCTTTAGCTTTGGGCAGCCCTTAGCACCATACGTCGGCTAATTCACTTATAAAACGTTTGTCCGCCTCTCCGCGGGCCGTATAACGGGAGATGGTGATGAGGAGGAGTCGCGTGCAGCTCCCGGTTTGCAGGAGGCACGAACTTCAGCTCGTGTTAACGGTCACCTCTTCGCTTTATCTGTATGCGTACGTATGTTGTATATTTGTCGTTTATTTTAATGTTCTTCGGTCGGTGTCAGTCAGTGAACGTTAGAAAGGTATTTTTGAGGTGGTTTATCATCGAATACATTTTGAAGGACTGTCCGGCCCGCTTCAGTTTAACGTTACCAGGGATTCATCACGCGTATAATGGCTCTCATCTGTGAAATAACAGACATGACCCATTTTTTTGCCCTGCTTGTCTTATTTTAGCCTCTCTGTGAAAAATACAGTAACTATAAGTCCAGTTGCAGGCCAGAGTAGACCGAGACCATCTGGCTCTTGATGTTATTGGGTTGTTTTTTTGTGTTAATGCGACTGTGAAAGGCTACTGGAGGTGATCCATATTACACTTACATTAGCTAGTATGTCTACACTGATTTAGACAATGTTTTACATACAGCTGATTCATGACGATATGAACTTTGTTCAGCTGTATGTTGCAAAAATGCAGTATTTGATGAATATTGATCAACTAATAGTGGGCTAGTGAGATATAAATTCACACAGCAGTAATGTCATTGAATTTAATGAATGATTGCAAGAATAGTGCATCCTTGTAAAACCAATAGAATTTTTGACTCTTTATAGTCATTTGCCATTGCTGTGTCATATCGCATAAATTCTCTGCTCTTCCATCATTAACTCCCTCTAACTCTTTTTCCAGGTGGCCTATTTTTAGTTCCTCATGCCGGAGATGGCGCAGCGGAGCGGGCAAGAGGACCCTGAGCGGTACCTCTTTGTGGATCGGGCCGTGGTCTACAACCCAGCTTCCCAGGCAGACTGGACGGCCAAAAAGCTGGTGTGGGTTCCTTCTGAACGGCATGGGTTCGAGGCGGCCAGCATCCGAGAGGAACGCGGAGAGGAAGTGCTCGTTGAGCTGGCTGAAAATGGCAAGAAGGCCATGGTAAACAAAGATGACATCCAGAAGATGAACCCGCCCAAGTTCAGCAAAGTGGAGGACATGGCAGAGCTCACCTGCCTGAATGAGGCATCTGTTTTACACAACCTGAAAGATCGTTACTACTCTGGGCTCATATACGTAAGTGTGATGATTATAAGTCTGACTTTTCTACCTTGGACTTTTGCAGTTTGCATGAATAGGACTGCAGCTAATGATTATTTTGATTATTGATTGATCTAAAGATGTTCCACGTTAATTTTCAGTATACAATAAAACAAACAAATAAAGTGAATGAATATGTCAAATGATATGTTTTCAAGCATGTTTAAAGGGTGCGATATTAAGTGTTCTCATGTTTGGGATCACTTAGTTTGTACACTTTTTTTCCCAAAGCCACCCAGTCTGTGTCTTCTGTTATGTTGCAGATAGATTCTATCCATAGAAATGTTATTCTATATCTTTTCTTTTGTGCATGTATGCATATCTGTTGCTAAATCAAATTCATTGTTGTTTATTGTCGTTATCGATTTCATTGATAACTTGCAGTTCTTGTAGGGGGCTTCATGAGAGTTTGTCTTACCTTGTGATCTTGACCCATTTTATAGCATGCACTCGGAGAGAGGATCCAAGGGACTTTTATTATTCAAGAGAGAGAAAGAGAGTGTGAAGCAAGCTGTTTGGAAGGGTAGTCCCATCATTTCCTCCTTTCCTCAAGTGTTAAGGAGCTGCTATGAGGTCATTATGAAATCTCAATGAGAGCAGCTACTTGTCTTCACACTTCTGTTGATGTTACCACCCAGTTAGATAACATCCTTGAAAACACTGAAGGGAATTTATAATTTTTCTCATAATGTTTTTTTAATCGTTTGTCACTTTTAATTTCCCATCATTGAAAGCTTTTCCAGGTTGTCAGTCAGGCTGGATTGTAAGCCTAGTCCCCTGCATTTTTTGGTTTTTAAGCCTCTGGTTTCATGTGGTTGCTGTGCTCCTATCTTATAGGCTACAGTAATTCGCTGTAGAGGCCCCCATGCTTGGCCTAGTAAAACCTTACGTTTTATAACAGGACCTTTGTGTTTGGCATGGAGCTGCAGCTGGCTTCTAATATCTGTAAGATGTCAAGATAGTCAGACTGATTGTTGATAGCACCTGCATTCCTCAGATTTCTCGGCTTCCTTATTACTGTTTATGTTTGAAGAAATATAACCCACAAAATGAAAGCATAGTGTCACGTATTTACTTAAAGGTTGTGTATTCTTTTCTGAGTGCGTGGCTGGTGACCAGACCTCAGGCTGGTGTGTGGTATGTGCTCTTATATCTGCTGTGTGGGCAGAGCCGTGGAGTTGCTACGTTCCTCTCTGCCTTCCCACGCCCCTCTGTTCTTGAATAGCATGATGGGCGATGACACGTTAGACTTGATTTCTCTTTATGGATTTGTTTAAACAAATATTTTCCAGTTCTTTTCCAACTTTTGGTTTTAAAACATGTTTTTTTTTAGTTTGTAATTTCTAATCATTCATTTCTTCTGCGTAAGCCCAGCTCTTACAGTATCTTGCACTCAACAGCAAACTTGCATTCACACAACAACTAAACTGAACCAAGTATGCACTTTACTTTTTTCTTTTTCAGTGATCAGTTTTACTTGGATGTACGTCACAGGTAGAAGAAATGGTATGTTTCTATAACCGTCACATTGGGACAATAAATGTACAGATATATGTAGTTGTAGCTTGTTTTGCTCCGTAGTTAGAATTAAATAAATAAGAATGAAAGACCATTGTAGTATCCTTTGATATTTGGCTATACAGTTTTTGTGTTTTGATGAGAGGCTTCTTGCATAATATGGGAGATGCAGAACAATAAAATAGGATCACAACTGTTGAATTGTTTTTTTATTAAAGAGCTCTGCTTGAATGTTAAGAAAAATAGTAATATACTAATTTCTTTATAACTTGTAAAAACAAAAGTTTTTGGGAATAACATGCTAGAATTATACACTGAAACTCAAAATCAACTTGTGTGTGTGTGTGGGTTGGGTCGCCTGAACAATTAGTCAATCTTAAGAACTGCTGTCAAATTACAGTAGTCTGGTTTAAAGTAGGGCTGGACCAGAATATTAGATTATTTGAATATTTGTTTGGTGGGTTAGAGTTAGATTTTAAGATTTTTTTTTTAAGAATTTAAGATCAGTTTTAAGAATTGAATTTTGAATGAATTTTTTTTGGCGATAAAATGGTTCTCATTAGTGCTTGAATCATCATGAATGTTTATAATTCATCGAAACAATACAAAATTGTCGAAAACTGCTGTGTGTATCCACTTTATTGATTGCGAACAAAACTTATCTTAACAGCCTTTATAGGAGAGAAGAATATGTTTAGCCCCTCCCACCGAAGCTTCGAATATTCAATATTAATTACTACCGAAGCTTTGAAGCTCAAAAAAAGGTATTCGGACCAGCCCTAGTTTAAAGTCATAACTGATCAAATGCATTTCTTAGATATACATGGCATTTCGTAAGCTGATAAATACTCAACTAATATAAACAAATTATTTGTTAGATGGTCAACATTTGTTAGATGTTTGGGACTGACTCATAGCTGACGCAGTGCTATATAGTAATTCAGTGTAAGATGTTAAATTGTTTATGATTGCTGTTGTGTATAGCTGAGAATGGAAGCTGTTTTCTTCCATTACAAACTTTGAGTGATGCTGCAGAGAAACAACTTTCCAGCCACAAGTCTCCTGAGTCCCAAGTCTATTGTTATGGCTTGCGATCTAGTTTGGCAGGGTGGCTTTATTTAGTGGGGAGTTAGGAGTGGGTTGTAGACAGATCTGTCCTCCATGCACCTCCAAAACTCCTCCACACCCATATACTGTATATATGTCCCCTAATAGAAGGACCCTTCAGCAGGCAGACAGGGATTACCTCTCCCCTGACTTGCCCCCTCACCATGTGTCTGGATCACCCAGCAGTGACCAAACAAACACAGGTTGCTCTCAGTTATAGCCTCGTATATGAAACCGCTTGAAAGTCAGGGCTAATATCTTGTAAATGTGTTCTGTAATGAAGTGCAGGCTCACTGCAGGACCGCTGCACTGCCAGGGAAAGCATGCAAGCATTTCTCAAGAGAAACACCTTCATTTTGTTCCATTCTATATGCTTAATGTGAGAAGTTTTCAAGATCTTAGTTCACACTGTAGGTCTTAATGCTCAAATCGGATTTCTTGCTGAAATCCATTTTATTGTGGATTTTTTTGCTCTGTTGTTCACATTGTCATGTAAATGCGACTGTCATTAGTGTCATGTGTAAACCCTATACAGCCCTGAAGTGACCCACATGCACAGACGACGTGATGTCAGACGCTGCGCACTTTTGGAAAAATAAGAATCCACACTGCTCGTCTTAGCATGCTTTTAGCAGTTTTTAACTATCCTTCCACTGACCACCTACATCACTATTGTCTTCCGTTGTGATTTTAATCTTCCCGCCTCCTCCAGTGCAGAATTGTGGCATCTGTTGCATTTCAATGATGTAAAAATGTATATAATTACGTTATTTTTAGCAGTCCACCAATGTATCTCAATGGCCAATATTACCAACTGATGTATATATATGTGTGTGTACTGTATATGTATATGTGTATATATATATATGAGAATGTTTATGTTCAGATTATCCCCCCCAAATGTGTTCAGTTTTCTTATTTCTAATTATCTTAGTAAATATAAAAACACTTATTGCAGAAGTGTTTGCATGCGTTATCTACTTTAGGCCAACATGCTTTCTGTAATATCAGCATCTGCCATCAAACAGCCAATGGTTGAGCACCATTAATGATTTGTTGAAATAACTGATATGCAACTGGCAACATATCACAGCATGTTCTTTTTTTTTTTTTCAAATTGACACCTGTCTAAACTTAACTCATAGAAAATGTATAGTAATTCATTCAAATTTGGCTCATAATTACTTTTTTTTTTTTATTAAAGCAACTCAAAAAAACATTTTTATTTTGAGATGTACAGTGTGATGCTCTTAATTAGTGTGTTTTAAGAGGTCACTCACCATATCTAAAATACTATGTATTCCATTTTATAAATCATAATGTTTAATTTTCTGATTTTAATCGTATAACTCCTTGATAAATGATGATGATGATACAGTTGTTGTCGCTGTGCAGGGAATACTAAGTTTAGTGCTTTGTGCAATCAACCATGTCTCAGCTGGAAATGGAGTGGTGTAGTTAAAATGCTGGGACTTTTATCTGGGAACCTTATCAGTCTGTCCAAATACAGATTATGCTCGCAATGAAGGAAATTAACTGAAACTGTATGAATGGGGAAAAACTATTATTTTAGGATATATTACAAGTTACTCTGAAGTATTCGGTTTCAGAAATCCCTGAATGATCATGGACCAATGAACAAATAAACAATTTAAAGCATAACTACAGGATATGAGACAAAGACCTGCCATTATTTTTGAATCGCTTTTGTATTTATTTATTTTTATTTGAAAATGTTGGAATTTATGTCAAGTGGCAGGCTTCGCTTATGAATACTTACATGTGCTCAGTGTGTTTTGTTTGATTTTTATCAAATGTATGTATGATGCTGTTTGTCTAGCTAATTTTAAAAACCCATATCGGTGTTGACCACTAATTAAGTGTTAATTTCCTTTCCCCCTATTGTTGGATCTCTTCTGTGCAGACATACTCAGGACTCTTCTGTGTGGTCATAAACCCATACAAAAACCTCCCCATATACTCGGAGAACATCATCGAGATGTACAGGGGCAAGAAGAGGCATGAAATGCCACCTCATATCTACGCCATTTCTGAATCGGCCTACAGATGCATGCTTCAAGGTAAGACCATAACAAGTATTCAATCTGATGAGCTGTCTCAGTGTATCCAAGTGTTACAGAAAAAACATATTTGAATTCTGCATTTCCACTGAGAATTATTGCAGCAAAAATAAATGGGGCATGTTGTGTTTTCAGTCTTTGTTCAGCACTTGCTATTAGGGCTGGGTATCGAGTTTGATACTTTTTCGTTTAGGTACCGACCAAATTGTCTTGATACAACCGAGCATCGAAAAACGTCTCGTCATTCGGTACCCAATTTCTATACCTAAAGGGGTTAATCTCATCAGCGTAAGTTGATGAGCCAATAAGACTGCAGGACTAGTCAGTGTGTTTGACTAGAAGTGTGTAAAATAGCCTTCGTTAATTTGTGCTTTCTGTATTACGCACAGAGCAGTCACACACAAGTGAGCACACTCCCGCTTTCAATAGTACTTGTCAATATTTAACAGTAAATAGATGAATTCTGCGTGTCTCTTTGTTAATGTATGGTGCAGACACGTGCTTTTGTTTACTAGCATACTGACCTGCGCGTGACGCTTCCGGTGATGTATTATTAACATATTGCGTCTCTCTAAATAAGGATATTAATACAGTAGGCTACATGAATAACATCTCTGAGGGTTAATTCAGGAGCATATGACCATTTCATTTAGAATACATTTATTGTCATATAATGTACACGCAGAACTGTAAAGGTGTTCATGGCAAGCTGTCAAAATAAAAGTTCGGTTTGGACATGGCAGCAGAAATGACTATTGTTCAGTGGAATGCACACAGTAGGCTACTATAAAAATTATTTCTTCAGTGTTTTAAACTGTAATATAAAATCCCCTTTATTTTCCAACAATAAAATTAAACCTTCATTAACTAAAAGACAATTTTTTTGCCTTAAAAAAATGTAAATATACAAAATTATTATAAAAAAAAAAATACAAAAAAATTATAAGGCTATGAAAAGAATAAATAATAATGCACTAGTGAAGTATAATGCACTTCATAACAGATGTATAAACTGAAAACTATTTGAACTTCATTAAAACTAATTTGCACTGATTCATTGTGTTGGATATAATTGTTTGAGGTTTTAAGTCTGTATAAATGTCAACAAGCTGTAAAAAAAAAAGTTTTTTGAGATAATGTAATTTTATGAAAACCGATTTCATAAAATTGGTATCAAAAAAGTTATGGTTTAGAATTTTTTAAACGATACCCAGCTCGATTTGCTATGTCTGATGAGACCACCACGTTGTTCAAATAAGCAGACAGATGCTCCACCTTTGCTGTTTTTTAGTATTTCAGGATTCCCTAAACCCTGAACTTACTAGCAGTTTCAGCCAACCTTTAATGTTATTGGCTGTCCTTTTGTGTTTCATAGTATCATGTGATGAAGAGCGGCAGAAATGGAATGGTCACTATTTCCAGCGGTATCTATTATATTGCAGTCTGTTTTTCCACTCTGAGAGATAAATTAATTTTCTCCACCACATCTGGTGTTTTCAGATAAGCCCAGAGAACGGAAAGTAAAAAGGGCTGCATTTTTTTGTATTTGACTGCGGTGGGCTTGGGTTTGTCTTGCCCCAGCTGTGGATCTGTGAATATTTAAGTGAGAAATGAAAGATAATGCATCCACCAGACGCTGTGTTCTTCAGCTACTACTACAAGGTGAATCCAGAAGTAATTTAGATGTGTTGAAATACTGTAGGAATTATTGAGACAGGCATTTGGATACAATGCTCTGTTGTTTATCATGTTATACTAAGCTTCTGTTCACCACAGCAGGAGGTCATTCAAAGTAAGCCCCATCGCTCCTGTTCTTGAGCAGTTAGAGCTTTTTTTATTGCTTCCTGTGTTTTCTAACTGGATCTCTTCTCAATGAAGCAGATAGGTTATGGTTGATTGTGAGGCAAGACCAGGAGATGTAATTCTCTGATTCAGTCAACTGTAATTCTGTCATAATCTTTAAGTCATCTCTTAGTAAATCTGGGCCAGTTGGGTATTGAAGTGGGCAACTGTGTGTCACAGATTAAGATTGCATTTTGCAGTGATTTTTGCAGACCATTTAATCTTTTAACTCTGTTTAATTTTCTATTATTTAATCATTTATAATTTTATATTATTTCTATTATTATTTCTATTATTTTAGAGTTTATACAATCAATACAAAACAAATGTATTCCTGACAATGGTTTAATAAATGTAGCTGTAATAAGAGATTTGTAAGTAGACTGCACCAATTCTTTTAAAATGTAGGCTAATTAATTTATTTGATGGCAAAGCGAAATTTTTAGGAGCCATTACTCCATATATTTTTCAGTCTCTCTCAACTGATCCTTCAAAAATCAATTTTGCTGCTCAATAAGCTATTATTATTATTATTATTATTATCAATGTTGAGAATGTTTATGCTGCCTAATGTATTTGTGTGTAAACTGATTAAATGTATGTTTTTGTGAGAAATAAAAAATTCAAGTAAAGAGCATTTATTTGAAATATTTTTTTGCAATAGTTTGAAAGACTTTTGAACGGTTGGTAATTATATTTTTTGTATCAGTAAATGTCACGTATGTAAAATTTAAAACATTTCATGAATTCCTACATTTAGTAAATTTTCACTACTGCCAAAAATTTACCAAATGGAGTCAAAGAAGTTTGTCCAGGAAATGGAGACGCATTTGCAATGCAATGTTGAATTCCCTACTAAAGCTGACTCTCACATAGAAGGACAGACCAGTTGTCCTAATCTGTCAGAGGCCAGTGAACAAGAGCCGTCCCAGGCTGGGAAGGAGAGGCTGACCTGCATTGTGGGGTACAATGTCTCCTTTGTGTGCCAATGGTTGAGGGGAGCAGTACATACTCTGACGTGCTGGGTCAAGTGTGGCCGGGACAAATGGATCCTGGTGGCTGCCTCTTGAGGAAATACCCCTAACTATGCTGCACGCGCCGGCATCATTAGAGCTCCAGAGATTACGGCTGCGGAACAAAGTTGTTTACTTGTCCTCTTGAGATGTTTTCTCCGTTATGGCTTCTTTCCAGTTATTCTTTAAGCAAACTTGTGGTTACAATCACATTTATGGTTGCATGCCACTCTATTACACTCTTTAATTAGAGCTCCAAAACAGGCCAAAGTTTAATCAAAGAATCTGGTATGGTATGCTAGGATTAAGTCTAAGGCGTAATAGTAACAAGCCTGCACGTTTCCTTGTGTTGTTGGAGTTTTCTGCTTGGTTTTTGTTGTATAGTGATAGTTCAAGTGACCAACCTTTATCAGCCGATATCAGTCCAGCAGATATTTGTGTGAGAATTGAGTAAATACTGTGTAAAATATCTCTCATTGCTAGATATCCGCACTTACTTTTGGTAGACCTTTAATCAATCAAAGAATTAGTCCACTATTAGACTTTAGATACCCACAGATGTCGCCTTTTAAACTCCATTTGAGCATTAAAAAAATCAACACTTAAGGAGTTTGTGTCAGATTTTTGATGACTTGAAATGTAGTTTAATTGATTGTGGCAAGGAGTTTTTGAGATTTTAGGATTTTCCCATTTGAACAGAAAGAGCCTTTATATTACTCTGTATGTTAGCAAACTTCATGGTTCCAGGCTATAGATAATATGAAGAACATGATCTGTTAGAGGTTTGTTTGCTTATGAAGTATAAAAACATAATCGGTCAGATAAATTACTCCCCTGTATTGGTCTAGTAAAAGAGTATTTGTTTAATAACATGTCTAACATGCAGCTTTAAAGGTTAAACGGGAATTTATAATAAATGTAGAAAAGGTAAATTTTATAATGCCTCTGGACACGCTGACTTACACAACCACACATCCATTCACATCTGTCTTTAATTTGTCTCTTTTTTTTTTAATCTTCACTTCGACAGTGACATTCCTGCGCTCCAGTGGCTATACTGACTGGGCCTTTTCCAAAAATGTTAGTGGCACCCTTCTCTTCCAGGCATATGGAAGCTATGAAATCTAAACACGGTTACTGACTGGACAGTTATGTCTGAAACATATAATTACAGCCTGTAAAACGCCAATCTCAGAACCACATTTACTCAGTGCAGAGGCACACTTAAATTTCGATTATGTTGTGATGTCGAGCCCCCTAACTTATCAGTTGGGCATGGAATGAAATGGAATAGGTTGTCATGTGCTAAGATAGTTACTGTTCTGCTGAGTTTTTGACCCACCTGTTACCAATACATGTTTAACGAGCACTGATGTGTTTCATGACTTTGTCCTTTTGAACTTGTCCCAGGTTGTTGCAGAGAGATCTCATCTGGTTCTGAGTCCACTGGAACAGAGATCTTGTGTAGATTACAGTGACCAGAGACTCTATATTTCAAAGACATTCCAAAGGGAGCTCAAAAGCATATTTGTACCTGTTTCAAATCAGCTTCTCGGTACTTCTTAGACAGGATAACCGAGAAATAGTGTAGATGATACATATTAATTTACCTTCTCATGCAGCAGTTTTTTGCTTCTTAAACCTTGCCTGTTGTTTGAGTTAACCATCTAATTATATGCAGTCTGTATTCTGAAAATGATGGCAATATAACTCTATTTTGCTAGATTTTGTACTTGATATTATCAAATTAGGGCATCGCGATCCTCCACCCTGCCGCAGCAGCAGCAAATAGCTCGCGAAAAACACACTTAATCTATGGCGGCAAATCTATGCCATTAATAAGCGAGCGCGGTAAATCATTTCCGCGAGAGGAGAACAGACGTGCATGTGAAGAAATGTAAGCTTATTTCGAACCCTTGTGTGTGCTTGATATGTCATCCACGCGCAATTCAAACGCTTGTGCGCGATCATTCCTGCGCTTGATCTTCTCTCACCTGCTCGCACGAGGGGTGGGGCTTGGTGTTTTAGTTACAACTAAACAACCCCCCCCAACAACCGCCGCCTACAATGACGATGCCATCGTCCATCGCGATGTTTCACATTAGACATTGTACGATGTGAAATTGGTCGACTTTACCCAACCTTATTATCAATTTTGGTCTGTTAAATAATATGGTATTACACCTAGATTTGTGCCAAAATCATTGTAACTTTATTAAAGTTCTTAAAAAAAATTAAATTCTGAGAAGTGGTTAATAAAAGATAAATAGGAAGAAAATTAGTATTGCGGCTCTCTGAAGTTTTGACTTATAATGGGTTTATATTCTTTTTATTTATTTTGTTCCTGCAGATACATGTTTTTGGCCCTTATCTAGTCCCATACAGAAGATGTGTTTGAGTATGCATAAATATATAATGTATAAATAATTCTTGAGATAAGTGTTTATTTTGTTTGTACATCCGCACAGCATCAGGGGTCCAGAGTTTACGAGGCTTGTTTGTGTCAGACAGCCATGACCTTTGAGGTGTTTGTTTTTGCAGTAGTCTGAGGCCGGCTGCCCACATTGCCAAACACACCCCTTGAGCACAACAAGATCAGGAAACAACTGCCCTCCTACACTACATGGTTACAGTATCCCATAATGCCTCTGTGATCTGAGCCACTGATAAAAGCAGATGATATATTCTTAGCTTTCTAAACATCAGCTGATATCATGATATACTTTATTATTTAATTCCTGCAAGGACAACATGTCTCCTGAATTAATCTCCTGCTTTGAATTAATCTTATTGTAGATTGTAATGTATCCTCATAGTGGGAAGATCTTTAGACATAATAAGATTGTGCAGCATTTCTTATGAGAGTAAGTGTAGTCTGAAGGTCTCTAGATGTTTTGTTTGTAATTTAATAAAAATGAATGACACTCAATCATGATGGCATTCTGTGTTATAGAGCTGCAGCCCCCAGTAGTTTGTGTCACCTCTGATCAGGCCATATCTGGCTCGGCTCACTGAGTAGCTAGTGAGTCATTTCTCAGTGAGCGACTGACGAGCTCGTCGCTTCAAACAGCTACATGATAAATTCCTGCGGACAGCAGTTGCAGCAGATGGGCTGGTTATTCTGTTGCGGATGCTTGTAGTTGCCCTCTTGTTGCTTTTGCACTTCATACGAATGATTCACTCGGGCCGCTTATTTTAATGTCTATGAGCTCATGCATCTAATCTGTTTACTTTTGCAAATGTCGTTTGCTTCATATAAAAATGTTCTGTTGAAAGTACAGATGTTTTATCAGACACCATTCTTTCATACTGTTAAATAGTAAACTGTTTTATGTGGTCAAATAACATGTGAGAATAAATAAGCATGCCATAATCTTTCAATATAAGAGTAGTTCTGAATTTACTCACTCAGTCCAAACATCTTGTAAACATACATGTGGCACCGGATGACCCCTTTAAGAACATTAACTGTTAAAGTTTAGTGAAGAATCCCTAACACTTTTATTTTTTGACATATTGCCTGCCCTTAGTCGATGATGGATTGTTTATTATAAGAACACTTTTCTTTGCATTAAGCCAGATACACTTTTAGCTATTCAGGGCTAGACCTTCTGTCTTCCTGAGAAATCATTCTGACAGGCTTTGTTTACTTTGCACTTCACTGCCTTTCTGTATCACCATGAGGGGTGAAACAGACTTGATTGTCTGATCAGTATGTAAACACAAACTCATTGCAAATTCAAATTTAGAACCATCATCACCACGTATTATAAGTTGATGCATTATTAAAATATTTTCCTACACTTATGCTGCTCCTAAATGAAATTATTGGCAGCCCTTTTGGCATTGAGTATTAGAGTAATTTCTTTCAGCTGTGGTAAATCTTGTTTATGGCTTGATGGGAGGCTCAGTTTAGTTTTTTTTTTGTTCTTTTTCAATGGATCAGATCTTGGCATCAGAACCGGTTTCTGATGCATTGACCTCGTTCATGCTTGATCCAAAACAAATTATTTTATTTGTTGGAATTGCCTTTTGTGTCAACTGCAGTTGTTTCTGTGCATGATAAATTTTCCATACTATGGGCAGTGTCCAAAAACTGTGCCACATTTCAGTACTGCCATGAGATTTTGCAGTAAACTGTATTTGTTAGAAACTGTTGCGTTTTGAGTTTGAGTTTTACTAGCTTTGGCACATGCACATAAGAAAGTTTAATGAATGTTTGTGCATCCCATGTTACTGTCTGTGGCCCTAGCATTGGCAGGCTTTTCCTTTGTGTCTGTGTCCACCTCCTCTCTCTGGTGTCTGGCAGCGATGTGGTTTGGTATGTGAGGAATGTGTCCTGTCGTAGGTTAATCCAATGGAGGGGGGTGGGGTGTGGTGATCCAGCTGAGGGGTACGGAGTGAGAACTTGGAGTTGAAGCTCGCAGCGGTCCTCCAGACCCGCAGACTACCCTGACTTTAACTAGAGAGAGTCTGATTATAGGTTTGACGTGTCTATAGATGTCATTTATTAAAGCTGAATTGCTGAGTTATTACTCCAGTATTCAGTGTCACATGGTTCCTCAGAAATTATTCTAAATGGCTGATTTGATGTTTTTTATTTATTAAGAAACCATAATCTTTTAATAAGAAAATGCGAAAGTTCAAAGTACAACTGAACTTATAATTGAACAATGTCTTTATTACCACTTTAAATTCAATGCATTCTTGCTGAGTGAAAATATTTAAAAGATTAAATATTTATTTATTTACTTACCTTTACTTATTGATGACTATTTGTGTTAAACTTCCGCTGTAAACATAGGCATGTGGTGGAAACAAAACCATTGAGTGAAATACTGCAAATTAAATGCAAAATTACAGCATGACATGGAAATATTCAAGGACTGGAAAAGAAAGGAAACACTGACCTGTCTTTACTGATCGGTAACTTTTTCCCAAAACCTGTCGGGAGTAGGGTAACAACATCACCTTCATTCAAAATGTGACTCAAACGCTTCAGAATTTGAAACAAAAACATTAATTTCACTAGGATCATGGCCGCACATCATCCAGAGCAGGTTTGGAACAAATCATTGAGTGAATTAAATTTCACAGGAAGTATGCAAGGTAAGATCTGCTGACCAAGCCTTTTCAAATTACAAAGATAATATGTATATTTGAAGGCATGTTTAGATCTCCGTTACATTTCTAATTATTTCCATACAATCTTACGCCTGCGTCTGAATTATGCTGGAATCTCTGTAATCAGCCGTTCGTTATTCAGAGAAGAGTTGCTAAGGTCTTGACAAAGGATGCAGTGAAAAGTAGTCAAGAGCCCTCTCTTCACTTGATTATATTCTTCCCTTTTCTGCAGCTGTGCTGATAGGAGAGGCCATTCTTCAGAATCCTTGGCTGCCATATCTGTGTCTCTGTATCCAAGGCAGATAGTGTCATGAACGTTCAGAGAGGTAGATTTACGCATCACAAAAGGAAGCGTCTCCACCCTGGAACTGCTTCCAGTTCTTGTAACCTGAGCACTGAACCTTTTATCTAAATCTTTGTCTTTGATCAGCTTATGGTTAGCTCTGCTTATGATGATATCAATCCAACATTCGGTTTCTGTTGATTAATGCACAAGGACATATTCAATTATTGAGTCCTTGTGTTTTCTGCTATCTAGCTTTTAAACAAAAGATCTTCTTCTAACAATTGTTACATGCTTCCTTTTATGGCATTGTCATTCTTTCCCGTATTCTGTTACGTAATTATCCTCTTATTTGAGGGCGGGTTTTTGAATGTTAGACTTTTAGTGAGTCCAGGTGGAGGAAACCCCATACTGAGGATGTGTCCAGCTGTAGATCCTCTTCATCCCAGAAAGCCCTGACCTCCTGCTGTCAGAACAGGAAAGCAGTCAGCACTATTTTATCTTCAGGCATCCTCTGTTCCCATAGGTAGACTTATTCAGATACTACTGTGTCTCATTAGAGGACTGCACAACTGACTCCTTTCCATGCCAGAAAAGGAGGAAGCAAACTGGTTGTGGCATTTTAAACGACTTCTACATTTTATGAGCTTGATGAAGCTTCTCCAAAAGTTCTCCTCTGAGGATGCTAAATTATGTATGAAACAATCATAATTCTGACTGCTTTAGTGGAGCACTGCGCTTCAAAAGCACAGCTGTTTTTTTTTTTGTTTTTTTTTACGGAGATCTTTGATCGATTTCCTGCAATCTTTTCACATAGAGACGTGCAAAAAATCTTGCAATACAATGTGAAAACAGTTCTGAATGAGTTGCATGCCAAAATGTAAAACATTTAAAAGCTGTGGCTTCCTCCTGAAAAGAAAAGATGTCTATGGCGGCCATTTTTGGGTTGGGGCGGCCAGGTTTATCTTATCTAATGCTTCTTGGTTCCACCAGACACACACAGATGCCTGGCGTTTTTAAGGATGGCCTGTTCTCAGCAGCTATCTGATACTGCAAGAGCAACAGTTTAACAGTGACATGAAGGTATTTATCTACATCATTAGCAACATTCTGCAGCTCCAGATTCGGGAACTGAGACACCACCCAAATGATCACTTGGTAAAGCTCCCAGGGTGGGTGGGTGTTCGTTTGCTCCTGGTTTACAGAAATATATTCATGTGAATCAAAATCCTTTTGAAGAGGATGCAGAGTTATGCTGTAATACAAAGTATTACATACTCCTGTGTGACGCACAAAAAGCTTGACGAGTACTGTGAGTGTTTTGTAACTGCTGTACAATGCGGAGGAAGTCGTTTATTTTATGATGTTATTGAATCAGATGTCCTGTATGAGGAGGAGGCTGCAGGGCATTAAGTAGTACTGCTAATCTGTTTCCATTCAGATTGTTCTTTTTCTGGGCTTGTCCTGAACCCAGTGTGTCCTGACATTGTGTGGCCAGTATTGGACGTAGTCTCAAACTAGCACTCAAACCCTATTACCTATAGTCTGTATGCATCAGTGTTTGATTAAAGTAAGCTGATGCTACAGAGATCAGTTCACTGAAAACACATCAAAGGATTTCTCATCCATAGAATAATGTTTATGCAAGTATATCTGGCATATAAGCTACCTGTGTGGACATTTAACTGTGTGTGCCTGGGAAATGAAATGCTTAAGTAGGGCAGAGTTTTGGTCCTACTGGAGGTAAAACATCAAAATGAGTAAAATGTCAATCTGTATCATATAAGAAATACGAGATATGCCTTTTTTTGAACCCATCCTCAAATAAGCAGTCACACAATGTCCCCTATCTTCCTCTTGCAGAGGGTTAGTATCACTGTGAAACTATTTTGCTTGCGTTTTTTTTTAAAGCCTTCACTTTCAAAATTGCAAAATCCATTCTGTTACGTGGAAGATCAACCTGTTTATGAAGTGAGATGTACAGATGAGTGGGAAACCTAGTTTGAATATAGACGAGATGTGACATAACGAGTTTTGCAGATGTTTTTTGGCTTGCTTTTTGGGCCAACGCTGTATATTCAGTTGGCACTCATTTTCATTTTAACTGAGCCGTCTTTCTCTCTCTGCTGTATTTTCGTTCCCGAAAACTTTCCATCTGTTGAAAAGACTGAGTAGTCATAATATTCAGTGTTGAGTATATACAAATATGACCGCAGATTGTAATAATAATTTGGTAGGCATAAACCATGGTTTTTAGTTTCTGCAAGATTGCATCAATGTCTTGTTTGTATCTTGAGATGTTTGTCTTTTGCTGTTTTTAGGTTCTTGTAAATGTCAAAGTGGATTGATTTTGAATTAAAGGCTCAGGTGAACTGAAAACGCTGACCCATTTTTCCTTTCTGTTTCCTTTTTTGCAGATCGTGAGGACCAATCGATTCTTTGCACGTGAGTAACCATTAGGTCATCTCTATTCAGCAGTTACAGGTTACGTCAATCAGTCGGGGCTGATGGAAGTGATGTCACGTCCGCAGTGCTGCACAGGAATGGGCTTTTTTGGAATCATACACGTACAGCTATGCCTGAAAACATGAGTCATGTATCATTGTGGTATTAAATATCAGCAGCTGTTCGGCATGTAGAGCATTCACAGTGTGAGTCAGACCCACGGCAAATATTTCTATTCCATCGTCTTAAAGAATTCCATTATAGATATTTGAGCTTTTGATCCATTAAGCCTGAACTATTGTCTTTGCACATTGTAAATGAGTAACAGCCTCTCTCGTGTCTTAATGGCACTGTAAGAGGTTATGAGATGTGTGTTTTAACATCCTCTCTCAAAGTCGACCCCTTCTGACCTGTCGATAGACTGCAGCACATGCCATTCTGCACACCCGCTATAAAGGCATATGTCTATGTAGATGGAATGCAGGGTTAAGGGAATCCCTCACTTAACAGCCTATAAATGAACAAGGACAATTTACAGCTTCAGACGAATTGAATATAGCGTACAATCATGCAGACTACTTTTATTATCCCTGCTTTTCATATTCCTTTTGGAGCATGAAAGCCATGAAAGAATCTTCTAGTAGATTCCAATTAATACGTCTTGCTAGTTTAGAACAACATGAGGATATCTTCTTTTTTCTGGATGGATTAAAATGCTGGAGATTTAAGAGGCGCTTGTAGATGATAGCAGGTTTCCATGACATCTTAAACTCAATAAACAGTGGGATGCAATGCATTTGGCAAAGATGGCAGTTGAATCATCAGCTGTTGTACCTGGGCTGTTTTTTAAGGGTCTTGCCTTTTATTGATAGTTTTATCTGACACTGTTCATAATGCCAATGTATATAGTGCTTTACTATTCATTTTGTTCTGGCATACCTGTATTGTATATGCAGTAGAGGTTCTCATAAAATACTCTTCGTAAGTTAAGGGTTTAATCCTAGATGCATAAGTAACAATGAATACGGTAATTTTTAAGTGATATATATATACATAGTGTACACACAGTGCATGGATTTTTGTGTGGTTCACCCATTATTTTATTGATTGAAGCCAATATTAAGTGAATGACTTGACAGGCCTTTGTGGAAAAACTTTGGCTGTCTTTCTAGAGATTGTTTTTCCATTTATGGGCAGATTGGGGAGAAGAATTTTTGAATCATACTTGTGAAGAACAGTATTTCTCGCATTCATATCATTGTGTTATAAAACTTGACTAAAACACATATAATGCATGTCGGTAATATTATTAAAAAAATGTTTAATGTTTGTTTAATAAAGCTAATTGTGTGACACACAAGCACTATAGACCAAATCCTCCTCAATCAGAATCCTAGCTGCTGAAAGGAGCTGCAGCTGTGAAAGCAAACAGCAGAGCTCGCAGACCTGAGATACAGGATGCGGCCTGATGCTTAATTTAGCCTGTGGAATGCAAATGTGCTTAAATATCTACTCAGTCTGTTGTGTTTTATTTTATTTGGATGCTTTATTCTTCTAATGATATTTTTATGTTTGCTTTTGATTGGAATTTTCTCTTTCAGAGGAGAATCAGGTGCTGGAAAGACAGAAAACACCAAAAAAGTCATCCAGTACCTGGCTCACGTTGCTTCGTCTCACAAAGGAAGGAAGGACCACAACATTCCAGTGAGTTCCATTCTTCTCGGCCATACGTTCAATCATTCATGTCAACGTTGTTGAATTTGACCAATTGTGTTTCGGAAACAGTCACACCTCAGTAAGGGGCAGTACTTAATGAGGCTCACAGTTAAAAACTAGTCTATTTGAGAATCATATGCGAAACTACATATTATTCTACATATGATTTTTCATTAGATTTTACCTCTATGTTGTTAATCTGTTTTAAGAAAACTATATAATTAGGGATGATCTTCATCTTTAGGCAGCGTTTACAAAAGATAATGGAATGAAAAAAATGGAGACATCTCTAGATGCCCTTTTAGAAGCTAGACTATTGACATGCCGTTTAAAAAAAATGTGGGTGTGATGCAATTAGCAAAGACATCTGTCTAATCAGCTATTGCTGTAGTGTGGGGGATTTTTAAGCATCTTGACTTTTTTGAGAGAAATTTACAAATAGGTTGTTAAAGAAATATTCATTTTTATAACTTATCTGTATTGCATTTACAGTTGAAGCTTTCATAATGTACTCTTTAATTTGGAATTGTTCATATGTAATCTATTTTATCTAGCTACAATGACATCGGGGCTCTTTTGCTAGAAGAGTAATTTTAACCAAATTAGTGGATAACATGCACTTGTATGTCATTGATAGTTTTGAGTAGATTCTAATGTATTGATGATGTTGTCTAGATGGTCATGTGGTAATAACTGCTGGCTCTTAATTGAGTGTGTGTGTGTGTGTAATTATTACTTGTGGGCCTATATTGAAAAAAACATCTTAGTGGTTGCAGCGCTGCTGTAGTTTGCCATCTTTGCGCAGTTTCTTAATTTGTATTAACATGTATTACCTTCAGAAATATATGCAAGCATGCTGAAGAGTTTTACATGCTGCGGTTATTGGCCTTAATGTATTCGCATGGCCAAATTTATGCCACATACTAAAGGCTTGGATCTGTCCCGTGGTCTAAGACACTTGGAGAATGTGGCCCAGATGCCTTCTAACATATTACATTTGTTTATTATATACAAACAGCCAGAATCTCCTAAAGCAGTCAAACTCCAGGCAAGTTCCCTTTAAGCTTTTTATACCTGCTCTGCTTGTGCATGCGAAACTAACCTGCTGTATAAACACCAATGGAATTTAGCCAATCCAAGGGGGAATTTTCAGCAGTTTGGGATATTTTTGTAATAATCACATTGTTTTAACGGGTTTACATTTGAATTATTTGTACGTATATTGTCACATTTTCTAAATGCCTTTGAATGTGAGCACATGTTTAGTGTTGGATAAAACATACTAGAGAGAAACCTAGTTAACTAGTTTAGGATAGCTGAGGTGTAGTGATTTATATTCGCATGATGTGAAAATCTGACATTTTATTTATGTTCGTTGAGCTGATGTCTAAGAGGTGTTAAAGGAAAGGAAGTCAGTTCTGTTATTAAGACCAGCCTCATTTATAAACCAAGAAAGTATTCTTCACATATATTCACAGCAGATTTTGTTTAGCTTTTAAATCACCCCTTGCTTGTGTGTTTTGTCTGTCGTGTGTTTGTGTATTTCCCTCTGTGACATTAACACCTCTGTTTCCATGATAATGATTTGATTACAGAACGGAATCCTGTTTTATGTGAGTAGCTTGTAGTCCCTTGTATTTTCCCATTTCCTTTCATGCTACTGTACTTCTTTGGGCATAGTAAGCAGTCATTTTTTTATTGATTTTACCCTCATCTTTTTTTTTTATTTGTTTTACTAAAAACTTCTCATTCCACCATTTAACATCTGCTTTCTTAATTATTTTTTTCTGTTCTCTGTGGATCCAATTTACTAAAAAATTTCCTTTGGGGGTGACATCGAATAATTCACATGCCTGTAAAATGTTAAAAATAACGGCATGATGGTGCAGTGGTCGCAGTGCTGAATTCCCATTTGTCAGATCACATGTGACTCCATCCATGCAGTTGGAAAATTCTGGAATGTCCATTTACAAAGAGCTCTGCTTGCTACAAAGAGCAGCTCGAATGCCAGTAGTTCTTGGCATGCTTTATATAATGATGAAAGTACCTTGATGACTTGATCTAATCAGACCATCATTTGCTAAAAATGACCATTGCTAATGCAGTTTTGTCATATCACTGGTTAATTGCTCTCCTCTTTTAGAAGAGTGAAACCTGTTATTAGAATAGCAACTATTAAACCATGTTTTATAGGCTTTTAATAATAAAATCTCCATAAACATGACAATTTTAAACCAATATCAATATATCTATTTTACCGTCATGTGGGTTACGTAATGGCAACAGTGTGTAAATTCACAGTGGTCATTCTCTCTTATGTACTGATTCCCGCCTCATGACAAATGCCAGAACAATGGGACACCTGTCTAAACTTCCTATCTAGTGGGCGTGGACAAAACTGAGGTTTACTAGAGGATGTAAGGGGGTGGGTGTTCCAGATTTGTTGCTGGGGGAGCTGTGATGAAGACTAACTCTGTGATGTGGCACAGTGGGGCTTTGGGCGTCTGTCGTTGCTAATTTGAGGAGTTTCCTCTCCAACCCCCCAATGCCTGTATTTCAGGCAGGCAGTGAGAATTTGCACAAAAAGCCTCTCATGGCTACCCAAGCTTTAATTAGGTTTGTAGGGTAGTGTATTTTTACTCCATCCAGATGATCTGCTTCTGGTTTGAGGGTCAAATGAAGAGAAATGGTTTTGCTATTGAAGCAAGCTGATCATTGTTTGCTGCACCATCTCAACAAAATACTTTGAAGAATACAGTAAATAAATGGTGTTTGTGATCAAGACAATATGGAACTTTTGAGTTTGGAGTCAGTCATCCTACTCCAAAGCATTTGAGGTATTAAAAAGGGGATGTTAAATGGTGACTCCACCCCAAAATGCAAATCACTTACCCCAGTAAAAGCTTTGTTTTGTCTTCAGAACACAATTTTAAAAATATGTTTTAGATGAGAACCGAGAAGATTGTGACTGTCCCATTGACTGGCAAACAATTACAACTGTCAAGTTCCAGAAAAAAGTATGAAAGATGTTAAATGCTACATCTGCCATCAGTGGTTCAATGAAGCTACAAGAAAAGAAAACTCAAATAATGGCTTTATGTCAACGCACCTGAGAACGCACATAGCATACACAGTTCTTTGTTAAACGCAATGGAAAGATACATCTTGTACGTCTATTTATGCTTTGATTTGTATATTACCGTTGTGTCATGAGTCAGTGGGACAGTCACAAGCCTCCTGGTTTTCATCCAAAATATCTTAAATTGTGTTTTGAAGACGAACAAAGCTTGTATGGGTTTGAAACGACATGGTGGGAAGCGATTAATGACAACATTTTCATTTTGGGGTAGAGGAACCCTTTGATAAAGACCTTACTAATGATACAAACTAATCCAAGGTGATCTGCAGTATACTGTTCAAAGGTAGCCTAATGTTTAAAATGCTCAAATTTGCAAGTTTTAAATGTTTCTCTTTGTTTTTACTCTGTTTATTGGGGAATAAATAGAACACTTTCACTGGCTTTCTCGTCAAGGTTTCACAAACATTTTGTGTTGCTTTTTAGCCTTTGAACTTTAAAGTTAATTTTGTGTCTGGTCTTGTATGAAACTTCCATTAATCATGTATTTAAATATATAATGTTTGTAACCAGTGACTTTGCATTACAGGGAGAGTTAGAGCGTCAGCTCCTACAGGCAAACCCTATTCTGGAATCCTTTGGGAATGCCAAGACAGTGAAAAATGACAACTCTTCACGCTTTGTAAGTTGGTCTGTAAAGAATCCTGTTTTTCATACTGTAACCCTGTTTTAGCACTGGTTAGTTTTCACCACAAAAGTGGGTGTGGACAGACAAAACAACAGCATCTTTGGATTTAGACCATTTGATTTAAGTTTTATTTTTTGCTGTTTATGTGAGCCATTGATCAGTTTGATCAGGAGGTTATAAAGATTGGTTTCACTGACAGTGTGGTTGAATCGTGTGTTGGCAGACGCAAGGCCTATAGTTGACAATTTATGCCATGGAAGAGTTTCTTTCACTTACTGTGTCATCTCTCAGTTTCATGCTGTACTAAATCATTCAGTTATTGCAGAAATAAAACAAATACCATTTTATTACTTCATTTACTAATAAAGCATGCTAACATTGAAGTTCAACATAAAAACATCTCAGAAAAATGTAGCGTAGTGTTTCATGACCCTTTAATCGTTGCCAGATTGTTTTATTGCATTCTTGCAGACATTAATGATTGTTTATTTATTGCTTTACAATCACATTTATGTTATGCATGCAGCATCTGGAAAGGGCCATTTAGGTGCACACTCACTAAAATCCACATTCAGCGATCTGAGAGAACTAGCCGTCTGTCTTGCATCAGCTCCTCTTGTCAGCTGGTTGAGTTTTAGCTGGCATGCATCAAAGTCAGCAGAAAGCATTTAAGCATACAAACAAATCAAAAGCCACAGAGGAATCCGATTCTTCAGGTCTTCCTTTGAGTAATTATTTTGGGAGCATTTGCTGCAAATAAGCATGTTAGTTAGCTATTTATGCATGCTTTTAGTATGCATTCATTTCAAATAGACCTTTTAAACGTGCTGCATATTGTGCGTGCACAAGCCCCTCTGTCCAAATAGTAGCAGATAATCATCAGCTCAAATTGGATACTAAGATATGTTGATTAGGCACATATATAATAATAGTTATGATGCAGTGGTATGGTTTATAAAGCATGACCAGTATAAACACGTCATGGAAAAAAATACTCATCTAAAATGTTTGTCTTTCCACAGGGCAAGTTCATCCGCATCAACTTTGATGTAACCGGTTACATTGTGGGGGCCAACATTGAAACCTGTATCCTGATCTGAAAACCATTCCATTCCATTTTAACAATGCTGCAAATAGCTGCCAGATCAAATGCCTGAAATGGGTGAATTTCTATGTCTTCATTTTTCAGCAGAAGTATGGGTATTATTAGAAGTATCACTTAGTATTTTAAAAATAAAAATCAATCAAACTAATTCTAATGTTTGTATATTCGTTTGATTACATTTAAATAAAGTGCTATGAAAAATGTGTACATCTTTGTATTTGACGTAAAATGAGCTGTAAATTGTAGTGGCGTTTACCCTTAACTCAGTCAAAAGATCTTCTTGAAAAGTCCAGGGCTATTCGCCAAGCCAAAGATGAACGTACCTTCCATGTCTTCTACCAGCTGTTGGCTGGTGCTGGAGAACATCTAAGATGTGAGTATTTCTTTTGTAAATGGTTAAGGTTTTTAGCAATGAGATTGAAAGACTTCAATCTGAGTGCAAGTACTGAAGCAGGCATTGGATATTCTCAACATGTGAAACATTCAGACTGTTATGGAGAGTATGGTGCAGTCTGCTGTCTAGTGAAGATTGCAGCTGTGTTAATGCTCTTGTTGTTCTGGCAGCTGATCTACTTCTGGAGGGCTTCAATAACTACCGCTTCCTCTCCAATGGTAACATTCCCATTCCTGGCCAACAGGACAAGGACAATTTCCAAGAGACCATGGAAGCCATGCATATAATGAGCTTCTCCCATGACGAAATCTTATGTAAGCATACATGAAACAAAGCTTCTTCTACTACATTGTATATTAACTGCTGCTTTTTTATGCATACTGGTAAATCATCATAAACTGTTATTGGACACTTTTTTTTTTTGCACGCCTTTACTGTTGCAGTCTCTCCATTATTTGATAATCTTGACAATCCTATTATTATTTTAAGGCATGCAGTTTAGAGGAAGTTCAAACACTGTAAGCTATAAGCATGCCACACTGCAGGACATCGACCTTCTAAAAATATTTTGTCAACTACCCACATAGTGGTGATGCTCTTGTACTTTTGCTTCGTCACTGCAGCAATGCTCAAGGTGGTATCAGCCGTCATGCAGTTTGGCAATATTGTGTTCAAGAAGGAGAGAAACACCGACCAGGCCTCTATGCCGGAAAATACAGGTACTCATCTGTTTTAAAGGTATCAGAAATGCATAATGCCTTATTTTAGCACAGGTTTTTTTTTCAGTAATGGAAATCTAATGCATTATGTGGAGTACTTAAATCTTTTGGAAGTGCATTAGCATTAAAAGTGTGTTTGGTATCCACACTACCCTCCAATCTAACCTCTGTGCCAGATGTTTTTGTGGAGCTCTACACTGCTCTGTTTTGACAAATTACCCGTTGGACTTCTCTTGGGCTCCCATGATGACAGTTTGAATGGTTTTTGGATAGGTTTCACATTAAAAGAAAATACCGGAATAGTTGTGCTAAGTTGTGTTAAATCAAGCGTGTTTACGTAAGAGCCTCAAAAGTGACGGTTTTACCGTCATGATGCATTCCAGCAAGCGTACTCCACTGGCATTTTGATTTATTAGTTTTTATCGTCACCGTTCATGGTATGATATTGAAATTTTCATCTGTTCAAGCCACCAAGTCATTCACTACTTATAGACATGCTTGTGGTCTGTTGGGGTTTGTTTGGCTGCTAAATGGGCTGTAAGGGTTTAGAAGTCAGTAAATTGCAATAACGACCTGACTATTTGAAATACCTCTTATATTCATGACCAATAATAACTTCTCTCACCACCATTTAAGTGCATAAGGGATGCTTCTAAAATCCTATAAATCGTAAAAGAATGTCACCATTTTTGGTTTCATTAGAGGACCATTTTTGGACAAGTGTGTTCTGTTTTTCAGCTGCTCAAAAGCTTTGCCACCTGCTTGGCATGAATGTTATGGAGTTCACACGTGCCATCCTGTCTCCAAGAATCAAAGTGGGCAGAGACTATGTACAAAAAGCCCAAACTAAAGAGCAGGTAATGAGCTATTAAGTTTTCCACTGTATATCTGTCAAATCACCCACCCTTTCAGCTATGAAGTAATGTTTTCATTATGAGTTTTTTATCTCTGAAATCTGGCCTGATTGTAGACCATTGCTGTACTTTTGTTCTACTCTTATTTCCTTTTCACCTCTGTCCTTTTATAACAATATACTGCTAGTCTCCTGTCATTAAAATATCATCATAACTGAACAAATTCTGCAGAGGGGGTAGTATTTGGGAAATGTTTAAAAAAAATAATTCCTTTAGAGGGTCATTTCAGGTTTTGCTGACCATTTTTAAGGTGGGGTATTTGAATTATAACAACGTGGATTCCAGTAAAAAAAGAAGCATGTGTCCTATTGAAAAAAGTGGAAGTGGTTCTAAATTGCAACTGGTTCTCAAAACCCAATCTTACTTTTGTATCAGTGTTATAATAGATTGATTCTCTACTGTCTTGCATATTAGTAAATGTAAAGGTTTATGCCCCCACCCAATTTGCCTGATCCTGTTTCTATTCCTCTGACCAGGCTGACTTTGCAGTGGAAGCCCTGGCCAAGGCCACATACGAAAGGTTGTTCCGCTGGCTTGTTCACCGCATTAATAAAGCTCTGGACAGGACCAAGCGCCAGGGAGCTTCCTTCATTGGCATCCTGGACATTGCTGGCTTTGAGATATTCCAGGTGTGGCTTCCTTTAGATTTAATACTCAGCTGTTTCTTGTGCTAAATCATAGATATTAATCCCTATCCTTTAACAAATCAGAGGTCATTTGAAGGTTTCTAAAAATACAGGAAATGCAAGAACTTGAAAATAATGATTATAAATGTTGTTTGGGACACATTTTATTTCGTTTTACAGATTTTAAGCATACCCCAGTATTACTGGGTTTCATCACTGATTAAAACGACAGAATTTCTATGGAGAAAATTAAGAATGAATTGAGTTTTTAATTTGTGACAGAATTAGATTACTGTTATGCCACAGAATGTACTTCTCAAAATAGTATTTATTTTACAAAATGTTGTACCAATTTTATTATTATATTTTATTGTGATCACCTTTTGCCAAAAATAATAAGGAATCGTTAATTTTTAGTTTGGTTTATTTTGATTTTTAAAGATAAATTTAATTGTTAATAGTTCTTTAATTACCAGCGTTATTGATTTATTAAATTTGAGTAAAATCATTCATCCAAAAAAATAAGTCAACAAAGCATTTGAAATTATTTTTTTTAATGGGCTTTATTATTCAGAACAAATAAGTTTGTCTGTTATTATTATAAAATTTTATGAAATCGATAATTTTACAAGCTATTTAATAAAATGTAATAGGCCGTTAAATTGGAATCTAAAGAATAAAACAGATTTTGGACATTGGCTATTGTGATTGCTAAAATGTAATTATACCATTAAAAAAAAATATGGAAAAAAATGGAATTTAAAAAATATTGAAAATGTGCAACCAATTTTCTTATTGCCCTAGACACTGAGCCCTTAAGAAGGTTTCTTTCTTCAGGTTGTGCTGTGGGAAGTCCTAACTGTCTTGCTTTAGATAAGATGCAACTGTTGAAATGAGTAATGTAATTATGGCACAGTTAGGATACAATTGCAAGGTTTACAGTAAATAGCAAAATTATATACCCACTCATAGCTGCAGTATTATTTAAGTGATATTGAAGATACTGATGTTGGTTAAAAAATCTATTATGAATGTTCTGGGACTAAACATGTAATGGGCAAACAATTTTTGATCATCATTATATTTCTCTCTCCGTCTCTTGGCAGCTGAACTCTTTTGAGCAGCTCTGCATCAACTACACCAACGAGAAGCTTCAGCAGCTGTTCAACCACACCATGTTCATCCTGGAGCAGGAGGAGTACCAGCGTGAAGGCATTGAATGGAGCTTCATCGACTTCGGCCTGGACCTGCAGCCCTGCATTGACCTCATTGAGAGGCCGGTAAGCATTAACCACTCTTGAATTTTTGCCCAGGCTTGAATTTCTTCTTTATTTATTTCTATATTGGCTAGAAATATTTTCTACCCCAAGCATTTGCTAAATTTCAAGTGATTTGAAGTTATTGTGAAAGCAAAGAGTGTTTTAGTGTTTTTTGTTGGCTTTTGTTTTAATCAGTCTTATGCTACCATTCCCAGGCAAATCCTCCCGGTGTGTTGGCTTTATTGGATGAGGAGTGCTGGTTTCCAAAAGCCACTGATAAAACCTTTGTGGACAAACTGGTGCAAGAGCAAGGCACTCATACCAAGTTCCAGAAACCACGGCAGCTGAAGGACAAAGCCGATTTCTGCATCATTCACTATGCTGGCAGGGTACGTCTACATTAAAATTAATGAAACTACACTTAGATGTTGGCTTCACCTCTTGACTTCAGTCTTGTGATGGTTTCTGTAATGAAGGCCTGTTGTAGGTGTTTCAAAGAAACAAGGAATGCATCGTATCCTTATGTAATTGGATTTAGTCAGGTCACACTGGCTTGCAGTGAAATGTTGCGTTGCTGTCTTTCAAGGGTAGCAGCATCCAGCTGTGGTATGTGCTAACCATAGGCCACATCTGTTTCAGATCAGTGAGCTGTTTGCAAAAGAAACTTGATACTGCATGAAATTAGAAACTTTTGATATTTCTCTCCCTTTGAGCTATGTTTGGGTTAAAAGTCAGAAAATTAGAGTTTGCTTTGTTTCCTGTTGTTTAAGTATAGAAAAATAGTGCATTGATTCATACTTTATCACTTTCAGTAGTTACATAACACTGTGAAAACATCCAATGAACCGCAGTACCTCTTAAATTAAACGATCCAGATTGAACCAATCCTGGCTTAATTTCATTCCTTCCATCTTGAGGTTGTTAACGTACTGTTTATTTCTCCTGTTTTGCAGGTTGACTATAAGGCGGATGAGTGGTTGATGAAAAACATGGACCCTTTAAATGACAACGTGGCCACACTCCTGCATCAGTCCACCGATAAGTTTGTGGCTGAACTGTGGAAGGATGGTAAGTTGTCTTCTTCTCGAGTGCCTTCCAGAGTCCTCGACACATGAAGCGTTAAATGGGTGCTTTTATGGTTCTACACTCCCACTCTGTGAAGAAAGAGACTGTTGTTTTCAGTCTTCAGTTTCACGTCTTGTAAAAAGAGCTTGTCATGCATTTCAGTGGTTTGATGCAAATATTTTAACGTAGTGGGGGAAGCTATTAATTCAGTTTACAAAGAGTCAAACTTTGGGCTGGGCGGTGTGTGAATAAAAATGTGTACAAGTTACAGATACAGTGCTGCTTCATATTAATTACAGATTAGAACAGTAAGGAAATATGAAATAATGCAAAAATACAGAGAGGAATGTGTCATGTGACCCTGGACCACAAAACCAGTCATAATTTTACAAAATTGAGATTTATACAACATCTAAAAGCTGAATAAACAAGCTTTCCATTGATGCATGATTTGTAAATATGTTTGCAATTATTTGACTGAGATACTCTTAGAAGATCTTGAATCTGAGGGTGCAAAAAATCTAAATACTATGGAAAATTTTTGTGGTCCAGAGTTGCATATATTGTGTCTTATTTCAGCATTGACTGTATTTCCAGCTAAAATAACTGTATAATGAATAACATAAAATGATTATTACTGTGGGGAAATAGTTACTTAAAAGTAAATACAAAATAGAATTTGTGTGCTAAGATCAATCAGCAGTATTTTAAAATGTTCAATTAAAAGCACACGCATCCAAAAACATTAGAAGCCAATGCAATGCAATGAAGACTATTGCCTATTCTCACTTGTGTTACACAGCACTAACCAGTGTGTTTACTACCATTTATGTCTTTTTATATGTGCTAGCTGTTTTCTACTACTACTTTTTTATTTTGCTTTTTTTTTCTTGTTTTTCCCCCCTTTGTCCCCCCCTTTCTCTGTCTCTCGACCATAGAGATTCAGAATATCCAAAGAGCGTCTTTTTATGATGTCTCTAGTCTCCATGAATCGCCAGGTGAAGGTATACGATGCTGTAGGTCTCTGCTTACCAGCGCATTGTGTACTTTCAAACACTCCCATGGCTTGTAGACCTGGGCCCTGGTCCCTTTAGCTGGCTAACTTTAGAGTTAGCCGGATCCATCCGGAAGGAAGCGTGACTTGGCTGATTCATTAGGAAGCCCAAACTGACCTTCGATGAAGATTGCATGAAAAATGAATGCATGTGCTTAGTAACGTAATGCAGAGTACTGACACTGCATAACAAACATTGGCTCAGTGGCTCTGGGTGACTCTATGGATGCGCTGGCTATAAGGATTAGGGCCCTTGCTTGTTCTTTGAGTGCCTTTCAGCAATTTTGATTTACATACTTGCTAAATATTTTCGCTGTTAACTATCTCTATTACAATAAATCACAAGTTCTTAAAAAAATTGCTATAATACAGTAAAAATCAAGACACATTATGATATAATTTTCTTTTTAAATTTGGAGATTCCCTCAAACAGCAGTCAGAGCGTGTGTGTGTGTGTGTGTGGTACGGTGCTTATGCCCTTGCTACTGGCGGTCAGACAACTTGTTTGTTTTAAGTGTCAGACGGCGATTTGATAGTCCGTGTGAGGGAGATGGAGTTTGGGTGAGGGGTGGAGGAATTCTGTAGTGTCTCCGACAGGGAACACAGAACAATACACGTCTTGTTTCACTGGAATCCAAATGACTCGCTCAGCCCTGTGCCAGTCAACACTGACAGCTCAGTAAATTCTCCATGAAGGTAACGGAAGTCACGTCAGGAGCCCCATTATAAACAGAACATTACTTGGAAGCGGTTCTTAAGAATGACTTTACCAGCCCCCAGTGATGAAAATGAATATGTGGTTTGATTTCTTGTGTGTTGAGTGATTGAGGTTTGACTTGTTTTGCTGTATAACACTGCTATCAGACTCAAATTCATGAGTGCAATTTTTCTGATTAGGGTCTTGTTTATTTACATTGATTTATTGAGTTGCTGAAAGGAGAAAGGAGATATTTAGTAACATTACTTAGAGAGAGATCTTGATTAACATGTCTGGGTTATATTTCACTCAAAAGGGGGGAAAATACGACAACAACATTTCTCATCAGTTTGAATTGCTCTAATGCATCCAAATGCTTTATTTTGAATTTGCTATAAGAATCTCATTTCTATAGTAGAATTAAAAATAGTGGCAAAAATATTATTTGTTTTATAATCAATCAATTTATTACAGCAAATACTTACACAAAGTATCAATTTACATTTTTATATTCTCTAATTCTGTAACAAGAAATTGAAGTGGAAAATGTACTTGGTGGCAAAATATATTTGTAACTTCTTTTTTTTAAATAAATGGAATGAACTAATAAACATTAGTAGTGTTATAAACACAAATAACTGCACTGCTATATACACACCGCCATTGAAATTCACCACACTTAAAGAAATCAGATTTAATTAGTTGTAAAAATGTGCTGCATACAAAGATTTATACGGTGTAATCAGTGTAGTCGTTTAAGATTAAAGAGTTCAGTAACAAGTTTTTAAAAAATCTGAAACCATGAAACCATGAGTAGTTGCTGAATTAACATCTGACTCCATGAACTGCAAGGTATTGGTGTGAAATATGTCCTGGACATGATCTAGAGTTTCTGAAGTTCACCCTTCCATTTACTTTCTTTTGCAGCTTGTGCTTGTTTATAGATGTAGTCTTATCCTTGGCACTCTTCATCTGTTTCATGTCTCCATTTGCCTAGCACTGGACCTGCACCTGCTAGCATAGTATGGGCCATTGGCTCTTGAATTGGCTGTCTGAACTTGTGGCATTGAGTCAAAATACACTGTACTACTTTCTGAAAGTTATTTTCTGTTTTTTTGGGGGGATATGACCATTAAAAAAACTGTCCTTTTATTCTTTAATGGTTTTTGTATGAATGCAAAAATACACAGCGTATTTTGACCTCCTGCTTGGTGTTGTTGAATTAGAGCTTTAGTTGTAGTTGTCCATCTTCACATGATTTGGCTGTGCTGTGCCACTCTCTTTATTAACTACATCTGTAAGTGCTTTGATCAAACTAACCGATTGGTATCTTTCTTTTTTCTCACTCCTCATGGTAGTGGACCGTATTGTTGGTCTGGACCAGGTGGCAGGGATGAATGAGACTGCATTCGGGGCTACATATAAGACCAAAAAGGGCATGTTCCGCACTGTGGGTCAGCTCTATAAAGAGTCCCTTACAAAACTCATGGCCACACTCAGAAACACCAACCCCAACTTTGTCCGCTGTATCATCCCTAATCATGAGAAAAGAGTAAGTGACATTTTTCCTTTCAGTTAGAAGTAAATATGTCCTTCAGTTTAATTAAATTTGACTTGCGTTTCTTTAATGTGCTCATGCACGTCTTTCACCTTTTCATTCTTCTAGGCTGGGAAACTGGAGCCTCATCTGGTTCTAGATCAGCTGAGGTGTAATGGAGTTCTAGAAGGGATCCGGATCTGCAGGCAGGGGTTCCCTAACCGTATTGTCTTCCAGGAGTTCAGACAGAGGTGTGTTTAACATCTTTTTTAAGAGTAGAGAAGCACCATGTGTCCTAATATGCTGAAGCGTTAATATTACTGTATTTTATCAGTGATAAAACTCTCATATCTGTTTTCCTCTAAGATACGAGATCCTTACTCCTAATGCAATCCCCAAAGGTTTTATGGATGGCAAGCAGGCTTGTGAGAGAATGGTGAGATTTCTGGAATAGTTTACATTTTAAAGTAATTTTAAAATGGAAAGAATTGTTTAAATGTAATCATGTTTCACAGTATTACAGCTTTTACTGTCTATCGATTAAAAGCAGCCTTGGTGAGCATTAAAAACAATCTTACTGGCTCAAACATTTAAATGGTAGTGTAATTGTTTTGGACATTTTTCAAATTATTTTTCATATACATTTCCGATAGATTTGCTGCATAATTTTTTTTATTATTATTAATGATAAATTAGCATGTCTAAATGTCACTTAAAAAAAATATAATAATAATAATAATTAAATCACACCTAATAAATCAATAATGCATCTCCCCAAAAAGCTTTATTTTAATAATGAAATTTAGGTCTTTTTTTTTTTTACATTTAAATAGAAGAGTTTATTTTATGTTATGTTTTACTGATGTCTTTTGTTGATAAACCAGCATTTAAAATTTTGTGTCTGCTAAATATCAAGCATCATACAATCTGATCTGTAGATCCGAGCCTTGGAGCTTGATGCAAACCTCTACCGGATCGGGCAGAGTAAGATCTTCTTCCGCACTGGAGTTTTGGCACACCTGGAGGAGGAGAGAGACCTGAAAATAACAGATATCATCATCCACTTCCAGTCAGTCTGTCGAGGATATCTGGCACGCAAGTGAGTCCAACTGCAGATGCCTGATCTAAATCTGGCCACATGCAACTATTACGGTTTATAGTGTAGAATAAAATGTATTCTTATGAGACCTTGACAGTGAACTGCTGCTGTTTTGCGGTTGTTTGTTTCAGAGCCTTTGCTAAAAAACAGCAGCAGCTAAGTGCTTTGAAAGTCCTGCAGAGAAACTGCGCTGCCTACCTGAAACTACGCCACTGGCAGTGGTGGAGACTCTTCACGAAGGTTGGTCTCGGTTTTTGAAAGAGACAGTTTTCATAACTGTTTTAATGATTTGACCAGGTTTTGCGTTCCTGTCTAAAACAGATGTATGTGTTTACAGGAGAAGTTGGGTCTTTAAAAACTCCTTTTCAGTGTTGTTGCCGATAATTTTTATTTAGGACGTGCATTACATGTGTGTCTGTAGGTGAAACCCCTCCTCCAGGTGACCCGTCAGGAGGAAGAAATGCAGGCCAAGGATGAGGAGCTTATTAAAGTGAAGGAGAGGCAGGTGAAGGTAGAGACTGAACTGGTGGAAATGGAGCGGAAACACCAGCAGGTTAGCACACACTCACCTGTTCCCTATGTCTTCTGAAAATACACAGTGCTATGTTTTTGACCTAATAACCAAAAGAATGAGACCCATTTAAAGACACTGTTACATATCTTGTATATGTACATGAACTGTGGTCTCTTGTGGCTTTGCTCAGTGTAGTGGATCTTCCTCAATGTTATGAAATCACAATGAGTCTGTCAACCAAATTCAGTGCTAAAATGTTGTAGAAAAGTGAAAAGACCTGGTTTGATGTTTATTTCAGCTCTTGGAGGAGAAGAACATCTTGGCAGAGCAACTGCAGGCTGAGACAGAATTGTTTGCTGAAGCTGAAGAGATGAGGGCTCGCCTAGTGGCTAAAAAACAAGAGCTGGAGGAGATTCTTCATGACCTGGAGTCCCGTGTGGAGGAGGAAGAGGAGAGGAACCAATCTTTGCAGAATGAGAAGAAGAAAATGCAGTCACACATACAGGTGAGGACTTCACTGGGCAAATATAGTCCTTGAACTGCTGTAGGTTTCAAATAGGCCTTAGCTCTGAGAGATAAAATTTGTATCTGTAATTTGTGTTGGAATAGTGAATTCAGCAAGTACTTAGATAAAAAGATCCTACACTGCTGCTGTCCAGAAACCACAAGAGATATGTGTGTGTGTGTGCGTGACTTTAGGACCTAGAGGAGCAACTAGATGAAGAAGAGGCTGCTCGACAGAAGCTTCAGTTGGAGAAGGTGACTGCTGAAGCCAAGATAAAAAAGATGGAAGAAGATATTCTGCTGCTGGAGGACCAGAACTCCAAATTCCTAAAGGTCAGTGCAAATGTCAAACCGCCTAATCCAAATGCAACCCAGGGCCTTTCTTGTAAGAATGCTGTAAGAAAAAAAATTCTGAGCAAACTGAGCCCTTGCCTTTCTATCCTTTAGGAGAAAAAACTTCTGGAGGACCGTGTCAGTGAGATGACCTCCCAGCTGGCTGAGGAAGAAGAAAAGGCCAAGAACCTTGGCAAAGTCAAAAACAAGCAAGAAATGATGATGGTAGACCTGGAAGGTGAGGACTGTGTTGAATATGGGTCATTTTATTTAAGTGAATGTAAAGCAGTGAGTCTTACATGTTTATATGTGCGTTTGACCCTCAGAGCGTCTGAAGAAAGAGGAGAAAACTAGACAGGAGCTAGAGAAAGCCAAAAGAAAGCTGGATGCTGAGACCACAGACCTACAGGACCAGATAGCTGAACTGCAGGCCCAGATTGAGGAACTAAAGATCCAACTGGCCAAGAAAGAAGAGGAGCTACAGGCTGTACTGGCCAGGTGAAGAACTATTCATTGAGGAAAACTGAGTAACAAATTGATTTGGCTGTCGTCTAGCTAAACAATAACATATGCTAGGCAGAGTTGGCGTCGTATATATTGGAATATTAGTCATGGAAAAATTTTATTCTTGACCTTTGTTCGGTTAACATGAAATTTAGTAAATTGGGATCACATTGCTGTTGCTAAATCACATTATATACACACAAAAAAAAACATGCTTGCACATGTTTTTTTTTTATATATAACATGGGCGTTCAGCCTGTATGATTTTATTTTAAATCGGTTATGATTACCAAGGCAGAAATACAGTGAAAATATTTTAAATGTTTTGAAATAAAATTACAATGAAAAAGAAGTGATTATTTAAAACAGAAATGGGTTACACTTTATTTTCAAGTGTCCTTGTTGCATTAATTATATTACATTTAAGGGGATAGTTCACCCAAAAATGAAAATGTGATGTTTTTCTGCTTACCCCCAGGGCATCCAAGATCTAGGTGACTTTTTTTTCTTCAGTAAAACACAAAGATTTTAATTCTGTCAGACATATAATGGCAGTGCTTTGAGAGTAAAAAAACATACACAGACAAAACCAAATGAATTCTTGCGGCTTGTGACGATACATTGAGGTCTTAAGACACTTAATTATCAGTCTGCGCAACAAACTGAACAGTATTTATATTAATTTATATATATCATTGATTTTTTTAAAATGTATTTATTTATTTTACTTCTGATCAAACACAATGTCCAACTGTCCTGCACGTGTTTACAACAGGCCAGGATTTATTTTAAGTATCCTAGCTGAATAAAAGTGCTCATATTAATTTTAGGACTATTTAAATAATCAGCATTAGAGAGAGTTTGTAGAATATAACTTCTATATAATTTAGCATGCATTGTTTTGTTAATAATTTTTATTCATCTTTGTTGTTCCACAGAGGTGATGAGGAGGTCGCTCAAAAGAACAACGCTCTGAAGCAAGTAAGGGAACTGCAGGCCCAGCTAGCTGAGCTCCAGGAGGATCTGGAGTCTGAGAAAGCAGCCAGAAACAAAGCTGAGAAACTCAAGAGAGATCTGAGTGAGGAACTGGAGGCTCTGAAGACTGAGCTGGAAGACACCCTGGACACCACTGCTGCCCAGCAGGAGCTGAGGTACGAGAGTCTGCGTCAGCAACTAAACTTATCACGACCACAAAATAGAAAGGCAAAGTTTTTAAAGGCATAATTAACCCAAAAATCAAAATTCTGTTATTTACTTTACGTTTCAGCTTTTTCAAACCTTTTAAGGAATGTTGGTAAGCAAAGAGTTCAAAAAAAGAGTGAACTCTTTGGTTACCAACATTCATCAAAATATTTTTCATGCAGGTTTAGAACGTGTGGAGGATGAGTGAATGATTTTGTTTTTCCATTAAAAAAGCTAAAATAATGCTAAAACCTTGGTGCCCACACTTTCCTATGGTTAACTAATTAAAATGAGTCTTCTGGTAATGTAAGTAGAGAGCTGACCGTTTCTCCTCCTCCTTGTCTTGCCAAACAATGTCTTTATCTCATGAAGGAGCAAACGAGAGCAGGAGGTGGCAGAGCTGAAGAAGGCCATTGATGAAGAGCTGAAAAACCATGAGTCTCAGATCCAGGAGATGAGACAGAGGCACGGCACCGCTCTGGAGGAGATCTCTGAGCAGCTGGAGCAGGCCAAGAGAGTAAGCCACAGAGATGAAGAGTAAATGACGCATTACTGTAGTGAGGGATATCGGTTCTAGTGTCTTGACTGGAACGCTGCCAGTCTGCTGTCAGAATGATGTGTTTGGAATTCATTTCCTCATTCAATGATTGAATGTTGTATGGTCTCCTGTTGATGCAGATCAGGCAAAATCTGGCTCTCTCTCAAACTGTCTTTCTGTCAACATTAGGTGAAGTCAAATCTGGAGAAAAACAAACAGACTCTTGAGGGTGATAATAAGGAGCTGACCAATGAGGTGAAGAGTTTGCAGCAAGCCAAGTCTGAATCGGAGCACAAGAGAAAGAAACTTGAGGCTCAGCTGCAGGAGTTCATGGCCCGCTTCAGTGAGGGAGAAAAGGTTAAAGGAGAGCTTGCAGACCGCTCCCACAAACTACAGGTCAGTGCTGTTAGACTGTGTCACATAAACTACAAGTGAGTGCTGTTATACTTCATATCAGAATCATTTCTGCTATTATTATTTCTTGTTGAAATACTGTCATGCCATCTCCTCCCTCACATACTAAAAAATATCTGTCGTTTCATATGTTTTTCAGACAAATCACGATTATGGCTTGATGTGATTTGTCATATTGCAGTTATTACATTTGCAATTTTTGTAATTGTTATTAAATAAATTGCAATAATTAAATATTAGAGTGTGTATTATTATTATTATTAAGTGTGAAGTGTATTATTATTAATTATTATTATATAATAACCAATTCCATATATGATTTTATTGTCATACTAGTATATATACTAGTAGTACATTGTGCAGCCCTGCAAATAATAACAGCAAACTTGAAGATTTTTTGAAGAACAATTTTTAAAACAAACATACATTTATTTACTACACACTTAATTAAACAGCTCAGCGATTCATATGAAACCTGCAATCATTATATTTGCAATTATTCAAATTAATTGTAATTCTTCAGTTCGGACCAGCGTGTCAACCTAAGTGTGAATGCAACCATAGATCAGAATTGAGGGTACTTCATCGCTCCACTGTTAATTTATTTCTTTGTCATTTGTTGCAGACGGAACTGGACAATGTTTCTGCTCTATTGGAAGATGCTGAGAAGAAGGGAATTAAGCTGGCCAAAGATTCCTCCAGCCTAGAGAGTCAGCTGCAGGACACTCAGGTAATGCATCTCTGCGAACAGGAAGCCCTGCAAGCGTGGATGAAGCAATTGCATGGAATAATAAACCAATAGATAATTAATAAAAACACTAGATAGACCTTTTACAGAGAAGGTGAATGTATTATGAGATTGAGCCATGATTGATTTAATATTGTGGATATATAGGAGCTGCTTCAAGAGGAGACACGTCAGAAGCTGAACCTGAGCAGCCGTATCCGTCAACTGGAGGAGGAGAAGAACAACCTTTTGGAGCAGCAGGAGGAGGAAGAGGAGGCGCGAAGGAACCTGGAGAAACAACTGGCAACACTACAATCCCAGGTATGTGCAATGAATCCGTATTTTTTTTTATTAGGAGAGATGGTAAGTGAGTTAATATCAACATCTTGCACATCAGTTGACACATTCAGTAATTATGTGTTTTACTCTACGCTGACATATTGGCTAGAACCTCACAAATGCCTGTCATATTTGACCAGATGTGGGTTACATAAACGTGTTAAACGTGTGTTCTGTTCAGAAATCAGATGTACTACTTAAATATCTGAAAGTAAAAGCACTCCTCTGTAATCCTCCTTTCTTGGATAGCTTGTGGAAACCAAGAAAAAGCTGGAGGATGATGTGGGAGCTCTTGAAGGCCTGGAGGAGGTCAAGAGGAAACTGCAGAAGGACATGGAGGGAGCCAGTCAGAAACTGGAGGAGAAGGTCATCGCCTTTGACAAGCTGGAGAAAACTAAGAACAGGCTACAGCAAGAGCTTGATGACCTTATGGTGGACCTGGACCACCAGAGACAGATCGTCTCAAACCTGGAGAAGAAACAGAAGAAGTTTGACCAGGTATGAATTGTTTTGGTTGAACAATTTCTGTAATTTACTCTCACTCATATCATTCCAGAACCATAGGACTTTTCATACCAGTTTAAAAAATAAATGACCATAATATCAGATGTTCTGTCATTGTGCCATTGTGCTTAATTTAATCCATCACTTCTGACTTCAATTTAATTTTAGCCTTTTTTTATTTATGAATAAACTTTGATCAATGCACATATTGAGAGTTCATCAAATATGGGAAACTGAAGCTCACGCATGCTTGCTTGATGTGTGACAACTAACCTTTATGGTGCCTTTAAGAACTTTTTAGCATCTGAGATTTAGTGGAATTTACTTTCAGTGGATGAACCGAAATCTTACAGGTTTCATTTGAAGTCTTTTAACTTAATTTGTATCTGAAAGATAAACTCAGGTCATGTTTGCAGCAAAAGGGGGTTACCAAGTAGTGCCCATTTTTTAATTAACAAATGTTTTTAACTAAAATGTAATAATAATTATAATACCAAAAAAAATCTAACAAAAGCATTTCTTGGCGTTTTTTTTAGATGCTGGCGGAGGAGAAGACCATCTCTGCACGTTACGCTGAGGAGAGAGACCGTGCGGAGGCCGAGGCGAGAGAAAAGGAGACCAAAGCTCTGTCTATGGCCCGAGCCCTGGATGAAGCTCTGGAGGCTAAAGAGGAATTTGAGAGACTAAACAAGCAGCTCAGAGCAGAGATGGAGGATCTGATGAGTTCCAAGGATGACGTGGGCAAGAATGTAAGTCGCATATTACATATTTTATGGTTTGAATCCATCATGATGTTTAAAGAAACTGTGGTGTTTTGTAAACAGCAGATTTCGTCAGCTGTTTTAGTTTTGAGAGCTCATAATATGCTGTCACCCCACAGCATGTGATAACTAAGTGTGATGCAACAAGTTTCAGGTGTCAAGTAATTTGCCTGTTATCAGTGACAACAGAATACTTAGCAAAGTGACAAAATCAGCCAGTCGCAGCATATACATGTTTAATGTGCCGATTTTAGAGCAAGATTTTGGACTGATGAGATTTACTCAGTGTCATGGCAAACATAGAAGCAAAATACTAATTTGAAAATGGGAGGAGTCAAAGAATCAAAGTCTTTAAAAAATAATTGTACAAATGTGGAAGTCCTGCATCTTAGAATTATCATTTATTGATTGCTCGCTGGTTATGGCAGTATCTCATTGTAATTTTTCATCAAATCTGTAGGTGCATGAACTGGAGAAATCCAAGCGCACTCTAGAGCAGCAGGTGGAGGAGATGCGCACTCAGCTCGAGGAGCTGGAGGACGAGCTACAGGCCACAGAGGATGCCAAGCTGCGTCTGGAGGTCAACATGCAGGCCATGAAGGCCCAGTTTGACCGAGACCTGCAGGCCAGAGATGAGCAGAATGAGGAGAAGAAGAGGGCTCTGGTCAAACAGGTGGGTGGAATATATCCTTTGAGGATTACAAGCTATTGGGGATAAATTTACATGTGCTTTCAAGTAAAGAAAGCAAGTCTGGAGGCAGCTTTGTCTTAAAAATAAAGTGTTAAAACCTTGAGCAACAAATTAGTTCATAGTAACTGAAATAGTTTTTAATTCATGTTTCTTCAGGTACGCGAGATGGAGGCGGAGCTTGAAGATGAAAGGAAGCAGAGAGCTCTTGCTGTAGCTGCCAAGAAGAAATTGGAGATGGACCTCAAAGATGTGGAAGCTCAGATTGAGGCTGCAAACAAGGCCCGTGATGAAGCCATTAAACAGCTTCGCAAACTCCAGGTAGAATCTTCTCAGAATGCTGCTTTTCATGCACAGAAATGACTCCTTTACTATTTGCATAATCTGTTTATCCTCACAAGCTCCAAGGGCATAAGTCTTTGAGTAGTGACACAGATGCACACTACATTGACTGCGTTGCTAAGACAGCACAGAGATATTACAGAATGTTAGACGTACAACATCTCTCTGTTTTGATCCAGGCTCAGATGAAGGACTACCAGAGGGAGCTGGAGGAGGCGCGCTCTTCTCGTGATGAGATCTTCGCTCAGTCTAAAGAGAATGAGAAGAAGCTTAAGAGTCTTGAGGCTGAGATTCTGCAGCTGCAAGAGGTGAGCCGACACTGAAACAAAGCCTTTCTGAACAATCTGTTGCTTGTTTTTCTACACAGTTTTAAGTTGGATTGGTTAAACTAGCCAGTCTGTGTTTATGGTTTGGTTGTGATTGGTATTAGGATCTGGCGTCTTCAGAGAGAGCCCGACGCCACGCTGAACAAGAAAGAGATGAGCTTGCGGATGAGATTTCCAACAGTGCCTCTGGAAAGTGAGTCGTTGTGCTGTAAACCTCTTAAACTCAGTGTAAAACGGAAGTCGCAACTTTATTTAAGAGTTGTGATGTGAAACTGAGTGCTTATGATTAGACTGTGGAATGCTGCAATGCTTGTAAGAGATTTTTCTATTTATCCAAGGCATTTCCCTTGGATATACACCAGAGTAGAGGGGCCCAGAAAAACAATTAGGGCTGCAACTAACGATTATTTTGATAATTGATTAGTTGGGCAGTTATTTTTCGATTAATCGGATAAAAACGAAACCACCCCTAATTTGATGTTTTGCTTATAACTATATAAAACCATATATTATATATTGTTTAAAAATACACTGGCATATTCAGTTGTTAAGATATAAACAGCTAAAAAAATTATTTTGTATAATAAAATTATATATGCATAAGTAAAACCACAGTAAATTATCCGTTTGAAAACAGATTTGCTAGTTAACTTTGGAGGTTACTAAAAAAAAAAAAACCTGTAGAAATGCAAAAAGCTAATAGTTACAAATATACTATTATTTGCATTTGCTGAAAACAACAACAATCACTAAATGTAATATTCTACTGTTATTCGCGTAATTTAAGCATTTAGAGGCATTTAATGTCAATTGCTTCCATACCTTGGAGGACTTGGGATGCACGCTTTTTCCTGCAGACGTTTCTGTAACCTCCATTATAGTGTATCCGTGTGTATTTGTGCATCTTGTGGTCGAGCTTCTCAGTAACGTGAGCAGCCCAACGAATCGATAGCGGCATTCGTTGACAATGAATTTCATTATCGATAATTATCGATTAGTTGCAGCTCTAAAAACTATTGTAATTTCCAAACATCACAACTTCCATTTCATGCTGATTTGGATATATTGTACCATTAATTAATTTCTTCCTCTGCTTGTTTTATACGTCATTCATGTCCATTCCTTCAGGGCTGCCCTCTTGGATGAGAAGAGGAGACTGGAGGCTCGTATCGCCCAGCTGGAGGAAGAGCTAGAAGAGGAACAGAGCAACATGGAGCTCCTGAACGATCGCTTCCGCAAGACCACTATGCAGGTGCGGTGTTGAGGACGCTGCTGTAATTATAATCAAGCTGTCTTCAACAGTTAAACTTCTTAACATGGCCTTTTCTCAAAGCTCTGTGTGTTGATCTTTGCAAGTCTAATTGTTAATCCTCATATGCATTCTTGACTATATTTGACACGTCATGTGTTTAGTAACAGCGGATGTGTCTGTGTTTCAGGTGGATACCCTGAACACAGAGCTGGCGGGAGAGCGCAGTGCCGCCCAGAAGAGCGAGAACGCCCGTCAGCAGCTGGAGCGGCAAAACAAAGATTTAAAGGCCAAACTGCAGGAACTTGAGGGATCCATCAAATCCAAGTTCAAGGCTTCTATCGCCGCCCTAGAGGCCAAGATTATACAGCTAGAGGAGCAGCTTGAACAGGAAGCAAAGTATGCAACAGTGAAAAGAAAGCGATTAATGGCATATTCTGACTGAACAAAAACCACAGGAGCTAACTTGTGTTTGTGCAATGGTGTATGATCTGTGTGCTTCACAGGGAGAGAGCTGCAGCCAATAAGATTGTGCGTCGCACAGAGAAGAAACTCAAGGAGGTGTTCATGCAAGTGGAGGATGAGCGTCGCCATGCTGACCAGTACAAAGAGCAGGTGAATAAAACCCTCAGGGTGTACTAGGTGCCCAACCGCTTACACTGGATACATTCAGATTAATTACGTTACCACTTTCCAAGCATCAGACAATGTGTGACCCTGGACTTAAGTGTACATTTTCAAAATTGAGGTTTATACATCACAAGCTGAATAGATAAACATTGATGTATGGTTTGGTCGGATTGGACAGTATTTGGCAAGAATCTGAGAAAATCGCCTCTTATCCGTTTGTCCAAATTAAGTTCTTAGTAATGCATATTAGTAATCAAAAATGACGTTTAGATTTATTTATGTAAAGGAATTTACAAAATACCTTTATGGAGCATGACCTGTACTTAATATCCTCATGAATTTTGGCATAAAAAGAAAAATGGATAATTTTGACCCATAAAATGTTTTTGGATATTGCTACAAATACACCCCAGCGACTTGAGACTGGGTGTGTGGTCCAGGGTCACACATTTCCATGTGCTTATGAAACCTATATGTTTTATTATAGTTTCTGATACCTATAAAATCAAAAGATTTCCATTTTCTGATTAGCTGGATTTATGACGTCTTTTTTTTTTTTTTTCAAACTATGCTGGTATCCAAGGTACTGGACCCATTTTGGGCAGCATCTAAAATACAGTAAAAACGTTATATTGTGAAACATTTATCACAACTTTAAACAACTGTTTACCGTTAGTGTATTTTAAAAGGTAATTTAATCATGTGATTGCAGAACTAAATTTGTAGTATCATTACTCAGGTCAGAAGTCCTTCTTATATGCTGATGTGCAGCTCAATTATTACGTTACCTTAGTCAAGTAGATTTCAGACCACTTTGCTCTCAGAGATCAATTCAATTTCATATTTACAGATCAAAACATAATGCACAATAAATTGTTGTTAGTTGCTTTTCTCTCATAACAGAGAAATCTGAGACTCGGTTTCTGTCCGTCTTTTAGATGGAGAAGGCCAACTCCCGCATGAAGCAGTTGAAGAGGCAGCTGGAGGAGGCTGAGGAAGAGGCGACGCGAGCGAACGCCTCCCGCAGGAAGCTGCAGAGAGAGCTGGACGATGCCACCGAAGCTAGTGAGGGTCTGAGCCGAGAGGTCAACACGCTCAAAAACCGCCTCAGGTACAGGGGCTGTGTCAATACAGTCACACATTAATACTGAGGTATTGCAGTACTTTAGATCCTAGTATCAACATCTGACCCGGTTTATTTATGCATTCCTATCATGTCCTATCTGTTTGTACAGTGTTGTTATTGATAACAAAACCTACATTTCAAATTCTCATTTTTAGTATTAACATTACTCAAAGTACAAATAAAGTAATGCTAAATTTTGGAAATGGATTGCCGTAAATAGTCATCTTGGTGGTGGTGTCTCTTAATTGAAGAGATCAATGACAGGGAAAGAGTTGATGCCAAATAAAACTATAAAAAACTTAAAAATGCTAAAAGCGCCTAACAAACGATTAAAGCTGGAATCAAAATAAATGAATGCTAAATACAAATATAAGAACAATTTTACAAATGCACATAAAACTACTAAAGTGAAATAAAATAAATACATGCCAAATAGAAATATCTTCAAAAATGAATAAAAAGGACATGCAACTTAATATGCAACTATAAAAAAACGTGTAAATGTAATAAAATAAAAGTATTTAAATAAAATGAATAACTAAATGTAAAATAAAAATAAACTAATGCTAAGTAGAATGATAAAAGAAATTAAAACTGAAATAAATATAAATATATAAAACATTACAGATGCACATAAAATGTTTTTTTTTCTTTTACTACTAAAAAAATGACTAAAGCACATACAATTACTAAACTCGTAGTACTTAATAAGGTATATAAAAAATAAACTATAACCAAATTGAAAAAAAAATCTATAATAGTATAGAGAGGGCTGGGTAATAAACACTGCTAATTGCTTATTCACGGTCTCCTGCAGACGTGGAGGTCCCGTTAGCTTCTCCTCCAGTCGTTCTGGCCGCAGGCAGATGCAGATGGAAGGGGAGTTTTCTGACGACGACGCAGACAGCAAAGCCAGCGACCTGAACGAGAACCCGCCGGCTCAAGCCGAGTAGAGCACAGCGCCCTCCTGTGGTCATCCAGCCCCACTGCTTCCACCTCCAGCACCTCGCTCTTCTCCTTTAGCTATGTGGGGTCTGCGGTACAGAAAGAGGACCAGTGAGCGGTGTAAACACACAACTACACTAACACTTCCGCACACACACTCAGACGTAAGCTACCCTCAAACCTCCGTTTCTATCCCCTCCCGACCAAGGGAGCATCAACTCTGCCTTATCTAAATACAAGATGCTTCAAGACCGAGCGAACACATGCCAATTAGTGTTTCCTGCAACTGTAGCCTCAGAAATACCGCGCTCATGACAGAACACACTATAGAAGTGCATTTTAAATGTCCAACTTTGCTTTGTGTACACGAATATGCTCATTCATAAGAGAAAAGTGTTCACTCCAGTCTAGTTTAACGACATAAAATCATCAGCTAGTTAAGCTAACATGACGGATCGGATTTTAGCTGTACAGTACAGTTCTCCAAATAAACACAGTCTGCAGATATTGGGTCGATAGAGATGCATGTGCTGCTCGTTCGCTTCCAGCCAACGCTAAAAGAAGAAGAAAAAAATCCTGTGGCACTGGACCGGATCTGAAACGGACCAGAAAAAGAAAAACTGTGAAAAAGCTGCTCGCTTCAGCATCTCATTAACATTTAAATACATTAAATAGTTAAAACGCAAGAAGTCCTGCGCGATTATCTTCATTTGACTGCAGGCCTGTTCTTTGTTTGGGAGTTTATGAATTGGGATGTATTCGAGGAACTGCACATTATCAGAAAGCCATTAAAGGCCATTTCAACTGGAAAGAGAATCTGAAGTATTCCGGGTGCAAATGAAGCATTCATGACTTTGCATATGTAATCTTTTTTTTTTTCCCCGTATATGTGACAGTATGATGGTACATCTCAAACCCAGCTGCTCTGTTAGATACACTACAAGTGAAACCAAAAGCAAAGTTTATTGGAGCTTGAAGGAAGATGTTTAAAGCGGTCCAGACGTCAATGAGAGATCAGCGCTGAAAGCAACTGGAAATATTCAACACGTTCATTCGCAGGCACTTGAATGAGTTTTGGTAACCCGAGACTGGGAGTGTAGCTGTGGACGGGATGCTTTGAACACTAGTAGTATTAAGAGGACGAACGGAAAGCGTACTAACCTGTTCCACTGTTAGCATTTAATGACGTGTTTCTTAAAGTGCCTTAGACACTAATTAGAAAACATCCACGGAAGTATGTCACGTATCAGTAATGAAGAAGCGCTAATATGAAGGTAAAACTGGCTGAAGGCAATTGAAATAAAATGCTATGTAACCCGTTTTTGTTCTTTTGTATTTTACTCTGCTATGAATCATATCCAGTATATAGGTCTCGTATCCCTTGTATTCTCACGAAGAGCTGAGGGAAATCAGTGTTAATGTTAGTTTGATATAAAGAAGCGTCGGGCGGTGAGGAGCAAGCGGGATTTCATTTGGTTTAAAGCTTTATCATCCATGATCTAGTTACTATTATTGCAGTTATCATTATTATTGCTATATTATCACTTCTATTATTGGACTGGCTGTTGACAACCAGGCGTTCAGCTGCAAATGTCTTCTCCTCTTGTTTTTCTCTTGTACACTGTATTTCTAGATGACAGTGAGTTTTGTAAAGGAAAAAAATAAAACATTCATTGTAGAAGAAGCACGCTTTCTCCTGTTTCTGAACTTGCTTTCAATTCTTACTGAAATAAAAGGGAATGACGATTGTTTATTTCATAGCTTAATCAGTGTTATTTTAATGCTTGGTCTAGAAATACAATATATGAATATAAATAAATGATATTTGTATATGTGGGTAGATGCACAGTCACATATATTAATCAACAATGAGTACGTCTATGTGTTGCGTATATAAATGCGTAGGTGTTTTTTCTACAGGACACAATTATGTATCTGCTGCTCTCGTTAACCCTAATGCCACACTAAATATGTGCAATGCTTTTTTTCATATGCTCAAAATTACACAATTTAATTTGTGCTATTCATTTAATTCAGGGGTCAGCAAGTTCAGTCCTGGAGGGCCTGCAGAATTTAGCTCCATCCTTAATCACACACTCCTGAAGCAGCTCATGTAGATATACTAGAAACTCCCAGGCACCGGTGTTGAGACAAGTTGGAGTTATCTCTACAGGACACCAGAATGATGATCCCTATTTTATAGGGCCAAAATGGCTGATATTAAAGTGCCCCTATTAATGAAAGATGTATATATTTATATATATATATATATATAGGTAATGAAAGGTATATATTTTGGGGGTGTCCAGAGACAGTTTGACAGACATGCCTTTCATTGTCTTCTAATAAGCATTTATTTTTTTTATCTTATTTGGTGAATGACTCTGAAACTATTCGTTTTTCCAGCGCTGTTTTGTTTACAGTGATAGCGTCAAAAGTGGCACGTAGTGACAAAGAATGAATTTGCATTTTCCTTCAAACCAATGCGAAAAACCAACAAGTGGGCGGGCAATATGCTAATGTTCCATGTTGATGTCAAAGTGAAATGGCTTGGGATTTGTTTTAAAAAAACGATTTGAATGATTCAGAGACCTTTATACAGTGTGCACTTTTAGATTTAAAACTGCGCCGGAACTGGAACTGTTACACACTGCATGATAAGAATCCATAATAGTGGATATATGGTGTTTTATATATTGGTTTTGTTAAAAGTACAGGTCACCCAAAAATCATTAATTACCAAACTTTTAAGACCATCTTTCATCATTATAACACAAATGAAGAGTTTTGTCCTTCCACAGACAGCAGGGTTGGGGCCATTCATGAATTGAAAATTAATGGTAAAGTCCAGTTCTCTTCCTGGAATGGAATAGAAATATGAACTGCATGCAGCTGACAGG
>JAUCMT010000114.1:3084989-3096803 GCA_032357475.1 Enteromius thamalakanensis
AATATACATGCAGCCGGTAGTTATCGCGAAATAAGCCACTTCAGCGTGATACAAGACCCCCCGCTTCGCGTCGGGTCCTGATCACACTGTCGGGGCTTATTCCTGCGATAACTAACGGCTGCCTCTACATTATCCCTAACTTAATGTGCTACTATAAAAAACTCACTTTGCATATCCTTTTTTGGTAACACTTTATTTTATGGTTACACCTATTAGTTGTTTATGTGCATGCATATTACTAGAATATTAGCCATTTATTAGTTCCAATTATGCACATAATGCCTTATTCTACATCCATAATCCTACCCAACACCTAAACATAACTACCTCAGCAAACTAAAAATGTATTGCGGGAAAAGCTAGTTAGCAAGTGTTACCTATTATAAAGATCAGACTTGCGTTTATAGACCCTTTATATATGGCCATGTGAAAAACCTAGCCTAAAAAGACAACAAAACTTACCCAATCAAACATCTTAACTCTTCTCCCCATTATGCCAGTTCTATATGGTAATTGCAAACATTAGTGTAAATATATATGAAGAGGATGATGTACTCACAGGCCAGTAAGGTGACCGTGTACCACACGACTCTCCTTAAAAAGCATCCTAAAAAAAAAAAGAAATTTCTAGTTACATGCTATTCTACTTGAAAAAGGTGACATTATTATATAGTCAAGCACACACCTGGTCTGCATCCAGCCTTTGGGCCAGAGCGGCTTGACTTCATTCTCCATGAAGGCTTTGAGATAGTCCTCCACAGACAGAGAGCACTGCTCCAGCTCATAACAGCTCAGCTTCACACGCACCAGGTTACACAACAGAGTCCTGGAGAATAAAAAACACACACGCACTTATTTATGGGCAACCTCCTCGATTTCTTACACTGTTAGTGGCTTTACTCTGTAAAGGTCTAAACCTGAGTTTGTCATCCCATATGAACTTCTTCCTTGGTCCCATCACCCTCTTTCCTGGTTTCTCTTCATCATCATCCTCCGATCCGTTTTTCTCTCCGTCTTCTATCTGCTGCCTTTGACACACACACAAACAGTCAATCACATAATCTATATATTTATATATATATTTTCATGCCATCCGTCTGTCATTCTCCTAAGTCCATTCCACTAATCTAAACAAGCAAAGCAGGAAAGCAGAAGAGGCAGGAAGTTGGGAGAGTTTAAGACTTACTTAGCTGCAGCTTTTGCCATGCAGTCCATGTTGTATCTGGAGATCTGCTCTGGCATCACGCTGCACACGGCGAGTTTGAGCTTTAGCAGGGGTGTGTGGAGGCGGTCATCCTGATTAAAGAGGAAGACAACACAGAGACATTTCAGAGATGAGAGTTTCATCCAGTGTTGGGAAACTCATCTGAACTGTAGCCTGTCTTACAGTTATAATTTAAACTAGTCAAGTTAATCTGCACCATATGATAGCAGCATGTAACCTTGGTTAAAAGGGCCAAAGTCTTTTGAAATGATCGTGCAATCAGAATCATTTATCTGGCGCAAAAACTATAGATCTCGGGTGTTACATTTGAACAGATAAATGCATGCGAAATACAAGCTAATAAAACAGAAATCATGAACTTGTTGCTGTTGTTTTCACACAGAAAACAGCCTAACTTCACACTTTTATTCTACTCCACACAGAAAAAAAGGGATTTCTGGGTAATCGCATTAAATACTTTCATTAATTATAGTCATAAATTCTAAAACTGTTGTTAATGGAAATGGCCAACTATGAATTATGACTTCACCATTGTGAAATTTAATTCAAATAAAAAGTAAAGGGACTCCCTTTTGTAAAATCATTAATATTTAGGTTTAAATGTGATCCAAGTCTTAAAAGTATAGCTATAAATTATTAAAACGAATTGGTGAATAATTGATTTGAATTGATTTATCATCCGATTCCATTTTTCTACCTATTTTTGTATGTCCCAACTTTATATGAAGAAGAGAGACAGCTTCTAGGACAATGTTAAGATTAAAATGAAGCATTATGCTAATAAACTTGTGATTTAGTACTTTCTGCTACACAAACACCAGTATCCTCACCAAGTACTGGTGTAAGCGTAAAATCTTGAGAGCCTATGGGAAAGTATTGTACAATCCTTCACCTGTATGTTGAGGCTGAGTTTCTTGAGTCGTTTTAGGAGTGCTTCCTTGTTACAGGGCACGAAGGCTTCCAGATGAGAGTACACCTCTGAACGAATGTTGGCTGGCTGCTCCTGAACCTGCAGCTCAATACTGGAAGAGAAGAAAAACGATCAACGACAAGCAACAGAGAAATGACAGCCGAATGCCACCATGCTGAGATTTTACTTACTCCAGCAAGATATTATTCATATCCAGAGTGAAGAATTTCTTTCTGCCTTCTTGATCAAATTGCCTCGATGCCTGAGTTCAAATAAATAAAACAAAACCCAAGTTAGGCTGAAAAATGATATTACTTTCAGAACATGAAGTCCCTGAAGTGTTTAAAATGTGAAGTGGATATGTGGGCGTATATTTGCTCTTTCTCATCTAACTTTATGCATTTACCTTCAGTGAAAACATTGAATGCTTTACATTTTAAAGTTAGATGTAATACAGTTTATATAACCAAAAATATTCAGTGACCTTTATTCTTATAAATGTATCTGCTCTCACAGAACAGACTGGAATGGACTTTAAACCACCTTCTGGTGGCCTTAAAGATGCAGTTTCAAACATTTTATTCTGAGGTCTACTTATAACATTAGTAGAAGTCATTGTTTTGAAGGCATCTTGTAATGCTTGCTCATGTTAAACTGCCCCAGTCCTCTAGCAAACCCAGCAATACATCATTCACGAAACCGATCAGATCATTAAAGATCTTGTTAAAAATGAACTTTAAACGTTAAAGACAAATTGTTTTTCTCCTGCGTGGATTAAAAGATGGATTTTTGAGTTCATAAAGACTCCAGGACGACTTTAACTCATGATCCTGATTAACTGAAATGAGAGCCACAGAGAAATAACAAAAACATGACTCACAGCTCGAAGGTCTTCTATGCGCTTAATCAAGGGGGCTGGAAGACCATTGGGGAGAGGTGGAAAAGAAATGAGACCACCCTGCCCTCGATTCAGTCCCCCTCCTGCAATCTTATGCCCCAATGATGAACCCATCCCAACCTGCCCGTTCTCTCTGGCTGATGGGGGCATCTGGGGCCCTGCGTCCAAAAAACTAAAGTCCAGGTCACGCATGAGATCCTGAAGCTCGCTTTCATTGGCCGAACTAAGCAATGACATCATAGCGGGGTCAGCCGTCAGGTCGGCTAGTGAAAGGTCACTGTTGTTGGCATTGGCTTGGAGATGGGAGTTCTGCAGTAGGTTGTTGGAGTTAGGAGTGCTGGTGAGACCAGAGCCAGGATGAGACACACTGGCATCCCGTTTCCGCATCTCTTCCTTCTCTCGTGTGAAACGGCGGAGCATTGCGGCCAGACAGAGCGAGTCCTTCATTAGTTTCTTCCTCTTCTTCTTCTCAGGGCGATGAAGGCTCAGACCAGCCACTCTGTGAGCAAATATAAAAGTTAAAAACTGATTAAGAACGCATTCATAATTAACTAATTCACATCAACTACAGCTTAAAAAAAAGTAATCCTGAAGGAAATCAACTCTTTTAAATTGCATGATTTATACAGGTATCAGAAGTATACGTACACACAAATTCAGTCTTACCCTTGTTTAGCTACTTTGTTCTTCCTGGGGTTTTTCTCCTCTATACTTGTTGCATCTTTCTTCTTCCTTCTTTTTATCAGTGGTTCCTGTCCATCTCTAATCTGCAATCAGAAGACACAATATTAAGACAAATGTCATAAAAAAAGTTTTTTTAAAGGATGGCAAATCTGCCCTTATAATCTTGCCGCTTCAAACCCATAAGATTTTGCTGATTTTATTGAAACATTTATTAACACAAGTTAATAAAACATTGTTAAAGCATATGATTAAAGTGGTTTAATCGAAGAGATGCAATCACTACAAATGATAAACAGATTTAATATTTATTCACATATCGCATGTCAAGCAAGCAGGTTTGAGGTTATGTTTATTATATCTGATGAGCTCTATGTATTGGCATTCAGCAGTGTTCACACGTGGAGCCTTCATCAATGCCATCGCGTCTCTTCTGTTTAACTTCTTTTGTGTTTAAAAAAAAAAAATCCCCAAAAGTCTTATGTGTTTGCCTCTTTAACAGGTCTATATATCATTTATCAGCCCTGTTTACACACGGTAACAACATCCGTCTGGGGTGACCTGATCACAAGGGTTCAGTCGAGACAGATATTATAAATAGACGTGTAAATGGGGTTCAAATAGTTTTGTGATCTGGTCATTCAAACCATATCTGAACAAAGTCACACTTAAAGGGTTTAAAACTCTGAAGATGTCATGCTCCTTAATCTAAATTGGAAAAACGCCGATCCTATACACATACACACATTTTACGGTGAGCAACAGTTGTTTGCGTTAGCATAGTAAGAGAAACCAGAGATCCTTCCTTTGAAATCATTAAACATGGAGATGCATAATAAAACCCAACATCTATCCGTCTCAGCTGAACACTTCTGACCAGTTCACCCACGATGGACATGAATAACCAGGTGTGCAGAGGGTCATCAGGCAAAAACATATTAAACTCACCCTGGATTTTTCTCCTTTGCTCCCATCCTCTCCCTCAGATTCAGAGGCAGCTCTAAACTGCAAAGTACCCGTATTAATGTAGAATCCACCAAGCTTGGTGGTCAGGGAGGCTGGAACAAGCTCATCGTACTGACAGGAAAGAGACACAGTGATTTACAGAAGTAATATGCTGTTCGTTGCAGGTTATGGCAAAGTTTTAGGCTGCTATGATGGCAAAAATGATTTTATAACCGCACATTTCAAATCAGGTAAATCTAAATATACCCATCTCTGACTTCAATATGAATGGAAATGAAACACCCCTTAAGTTCAGAGAGCAATGAGACAGAGTTGGTAAACAGCATGTTAAATGCCAATCGATCATCTCCATAGTGATGTCTGTCTGTTGCCATGGCAAGTGCCCACTCACAGCTTCCGAGTTGTCTATGAAGGGGTCACTCTCATCGTAGCCGAAGCCAATGTCAATCAAATCCTGCATCCGATCTTTCCGCCTCTTTTTCCCTGCGTTACCCTGTAAGGACGTCGGTGGTAGCGGCAACGTGACCTTTGGCATTTGAGTGCCCACACATTTGAATATGCAACTTTAAAAAATTATAAACCAACACTTACGTATTTGCTTTCAAACTTTTTGGCCAGTGCCTCGACCTGCAGACGTTCTCTCTCATCATCGTTAAAGGGATCATTGGGGTCCAGGGAAGACTTTGAATGTGGTGGATTTTTCTTGGCCTGTGGAACGAAACATTCGTGAGCCTAACTGCTCCAGTAAGGCTAGTTGGGACATATTCTGGGACATTTTATGTTCCCGATAAAACTTGGGGGTGAGGGTGAGCAAATTACAAAATTTGACCCCTTTCATCTCCATTCATAACAAGGCCGAAAGCTTTTAATAAATAATCGTTAAATTTCGACAAAGGATAGGGCATTCCACATCATAACTATAATGACACGTATCAATGGAAGAATCACTTTCGGAAATGATAAAACAAAGACAGCCAATCAGAATCCAGCCGACTTTAGAGAGCTTATGCATTTAAAGCTGCAGAAAACCCAACCCAGCACATACTCATCATAAACAGATCTGGCCTTTTTTTTTTTTTTACTGGTGTTCCTTTAGACTCCATTGTCATGTCGTGTAGTAGTATTATTATAATTACTGATATTATTAGTAGCAAACTAAAATGACACAGCTGATCATGTGATCTCAACATGAAGGCCCCCATGAGGTCCACCTCACGTAGAACAAAAAAAGCTATTTGTCTTTTATTACAACACAGATAAACAGATTTCTCACAAGGGACCGCACCATTTTGTTGACATTTCTCTAAAATACATTCATTAACAAAACTTTTTTAATTTGCAAAAAGCGCACTTTTAAGAAAGCAAACCATATGACAGATGTCTACATTCATAAAAGTTACATGAACAGCACTTAGCAGCAATTCACCCCTCCTGTAATGATCTCGTGCGCACCGGGCCCTGGGGGCCACAAGGGTCACGTACTCAACAAAGTGCTCTAAAGTTTATGAGCGAACAAGATAGGGACACGTCATAAAAAAAATAAATGCACTTCTCACTCGATCACAACATATGTCACATAGAAGGAGATCCCCCGAAGAGGACTTTATTTTTGGACTCCACTGCTAACAGGCTAATGCATAAGCAAACTCAGCAAAAACAAGCAAGCGGTGGCTTTACAATAACAACTAATGCTCTGACTAACACACTCTTTCCACTAAAGTGATCGGGATAGTTACTGTACCTGTTGAGACTGGATGAGCTCGCTGTAGTTGAACTCGGCCGAGCACTGCTCGTTGGGCTCGGATAGACGCAGGTTGAGGCGCACTGTCTTTCCTTTGGGCTCTTCGCCGTCTCTCTTCCCGATCAAACCCCCGCGGTCACCCGCTGTCGTCACCTCGGTCCCCATCATCTTCATCCTGCCGTCTCTGTCAAAACTCATCTCGGCGGCTCCGTCCTCCTCCTGCCGCCGTTTCCTGCCCTCCGCGCCCGGACCGCCGGGCAGGGCCGACAGGGTGACAAACTGCACTTTTCTCGGCTCGGCCATTTGGATGTTCAGTGCTCTTGGACACTCACTCACTCGCTCGCACTCAGCGGCGGGGCTTGACTTCGCCAAACAACTTGATTTAAAGAGCTTCACGCCGGGTGGAAGGGGCGCTCGGAGGCGGTACTGATGCTAGAGTCCCCTCCGCGCCTTACGGGGTGCGCGTGGAAAGGGATGGCCGGGTGAAAGTTGATTTTGGAGGCGCAAGCATCCTCGGTCGCTTCGCTCGGGGGACTCAGGAGCTCCGAACAGCCATCTTAGATGAGAGAGAGTAAATAAAAGAGCTCAGACGAGCGAACTGAGTCTGCGCACACACGGACACCGGAAACGGCGTGCGCGACGGAGAGGGCGCCTTGGCCAATCAGAGGACGCCGACAACGGCAGCGCGTCCAATCAGAGGCGGGCCTACAGGCAACAGACGCTCTAATGAGCAATTAGAGATGTTACGGTAGAAAAAAAAGGATTCCCCTTAAAATTGAACTAATATTGATATGGAACTAAAAGAGAAAAGTGTTTTACTGTGTTATGACGTATTTTACGTTAAGAGGCTCTGTTTTTTAGATTTTAATAGCCCAGGAAATGTAAAATAAAAAAAATACATTAACGTTAACTACCAATAAATTTGTTACGGTATTTATTCATGTCTATTAAAAATGATTAAACATATTATTTTTGTTAGTTCATTTTAGTTCAGGTACATTAAAGGTCCAGTGACAACTTTTGATTTTAATAATGGATTAGTAAATGTCAAACTTAAATTAAGATTAATATTTAAAAAATGGTTGATTACACTTTATTTTATTATGTAAAAAAAGTGTAATTATATATTCAAGTAATGAGATTAATTAACTACATGTACTTACTGAACGGTTGTGTTTAGGATTTTGGTTTGGCTTAGGATTACATGCATGCAATTTTGCATAACAAATTGTTATTATAATAGTAAGTACATGTAATATGACTAACAAGGACACCTTAAAATAAAGTATTACCTCATTGTTTGTTCATGTTAACTAATGGTTCCTCAATGTAAAGTGTTTTCTATTAGTTTCAAAACAAGCTGTGACAAATTGAATTAGTCACTGATTATCACTTGTTCTAAAGGTGTAGAAATATCATGACTGCGTTACATAATTATGACACACATTAATCTTCATAGCACTGTACATCATTTTTTAAAACCGGTTATTGTACCGGTTACCGATTAATTAATTGTTTCCAATGAAGGCTTATGTTGCCTCAAGTATGAAAAGATATAAACTTTATTTGTTGCATTGTTTATCTCACAGAAAGCATTCACTGACATGGATACATTGTAAATACAGTTTTCTCTTTCTGACAGCTGCAAATATTAAAAAAGATATAATATAATAAACATTAAGTAAATGTTTTAGTGCGGTTTCACTTATTGTAGAGCAGGAGATGCATCTGAACTGTTATAGACATTACATGTTTTGTTGACAGAATAACGTGCATAAAGACACCATTAAAAAAAATAGTAATATAAATGTCCAAGAACAACTACTTCAGTGTGTTAGCACATATGTAAATGTGATTAGAGAGCCACTCTGTTGTCTTTGGCCCATTTCTTCATGATGCGGATGATGTACTCAACTTGTGGGTTTCCAGTGCTCCTCAACATTGGCAAAACCTCCTTCAGTGTCTCTCTGAAAACAAAGCGAATTAAAAAAAAGAAAGTATAACCACAGAAAACATGACCAGAAGTCCAAAATTATTTCTCCTTAGAGTTAAAGTTGATTTTACAGATTTTTGCAAAACATGGGTAAGCGAAGCTATCTTTTTTAACCCTATAAAGTCTACTGCAGTACATTCGATATACACATTTAAATGATCTAAATTATTAGGTTGATCAAAACTTAACAATAATAACTGCTATATTCAGTTTACTACACTTATATTCTTTTCGTAAGTAAAAAAGAACATGTGACGACTTTTTGTTCTGCTTTGTCTTACTAAATGAGCCATAAAAGCCTGGTGTATCAAATATGATTTCCAGAAAAAAAAACTGATATGAAATGTTAAAAGGATCAATTTCAAATAAAAAATAGCTTTTTATGACTACCATTTCATATTTTAGATTTACTGGGTTAAATGAGGAACTAATAACAGTCTAGTTTAAACTAATAAGAATTTAGTTTCATAATCTGATTCTGAACCAAATAGTGAAAGCTGTTAAATTTACTTTACTGTAACAATTCATTCCTCAGGCACGTCATTGGTTCATACCTGGACTCTCTGCCTGCCAGTATGAGCTGGAAGATCCCGACACATGCTCCACGCTTCCCCTCCCAGTACTCAGGGTTTTGATCCAGTCTCTCTAGAGCATCAAATGCTTTAGCTGCATAATAGAACTGCCCCATCTGAAAAGAGGTCATGGAATAAATATAAATAATCTATTAAAGTCAGCAGAAAAAAAGTCTACTGAAGTAACAGTCACAATCTAATGCACTGAACAAATATCAGTGCTAAACGGTTATCCCACTCTACTGTTTATAACACTTTGCATGTATTAAAACGCAATTAGTACCCAGCTGATATATGAACGAAAATGTGTTTATAGTTATGAATCAGAATCATATATAGCTCACCTTGTAGCAATCATTTGCGATGAGCTGCAGGAGGCTGAAAGGGTCAGATGAGGTTTCCAGTCTCAGATAGAGCTCCCAGGCCTGTCGAGCCTTCTGATTCATAATGTCTAGAACAGAGCAGGGAGGACGACATCAGACAGCGAGAGTCTCATGCGTCTACAGAAATGACTAATCAAAAAGAGTTGACGTGTAAAAGACCTTAAAGACCATTCCAGTATTTCATCTCCACTAAAGTCAAAATCAAATTTTACCAGCCCGAAACAGCTCAAAACTTTCAAAGACATATAGGAGAACCTACAGCATCGTGCCAGCCAGCTCAGGTAAACGTAATCATTTTTGATCTTCTCATTCTGGATGAGCAGGAACACCTGTTCACATTAAATTCAAATTCAGTCATACTTGCAGATGGTTCCTAAATTATATTTGCTGAAGCATGCCTGTTTTGTACCTCTTCGGCCTCCCTGTAGTTTCCCAGGGCAGCCTTGGCCTGAGCGTAGTTAAAGTTAAATGTGTCTTCGTTGTAGAAGTAACTCTACAGGGAAGCAAGCAGAGATATTTCATGCTGTTGTTTTTTAATGATTCTGCTTCCAGTCCAAACACTCTCATATTTGCATTACCTTGACTGAGTTGAGATATATGAGCACATCCTCGAACTGTTTCAGCAGGAAGAAACACGAGGCCATACACTGCCTGCCGGGAATTGTGTCTTATAAGAAAAAAGCCAACAGAAAATAGATCATTAAATGTTAAAAAGAAGAAGAAAAAACTTCAAATAAAGACTAAAGCTATTAGCGTCAACAGCAATGGTCCACAGAAATGATGTATATATTACTTTTAAAGCAACTAGGCAAAAAAATCGACCTTATTTTATTTTCAGAACAATAGTAAAACTGCAATTACTGCTAATTTCTCTCCTGTCGAGCGTTAAACAACAGAGCTTTAATTTTTGCAGAAAACAAAAATGAAAGGATAGACCTCAAAACTCTTTTTTGTTGACAACAGATTCTCAGATAAAGTTTGTGCGGAGCAGCAGTTACTGCAAAATGAGCCGAAAATATCAGCTGCTCGCATGTAAATGAACACAGTCTCGCGCTTGTGTAGACATCGAATCTTCACAAATGCCCACTTTTGGATTCAAAATGACGGTGTTGCATTTTACTTTAGGGACAAACATGTATTTATGAAATTATTTTTTGTATTTTTACCAAGTTAGGTGTAAATGAAATAGTAGTAAATAGTACCAAATATTTTGGTAGTAAAACAGAAAGGATATGCTGTATCATTAAGAGCCCTTTTCGGACTAGGAGGCATAGTTTGTGTCCCTGGCTTCATTCCATACAGCACAGGGGCCCGACTGCTGAACCAGCGCTAACACTGTTATTGTTAGCCTAAACAATGATGTTACCGCATTCACTGGCTGAGCCTCCAACCAACTGGAAAAACTGCTGGGCAATTTTTAAATGGTCCCTCTGTAAAATCAAAGAAACATATAACAAGATAAGGAAAGACAAGGCTTTGAGAGAAAATACTGTTATGAATAAATCTTACAAACCGATCCGATATCTTGTCCCAAAGCAGCGTTTACCACCCCTTTTAGAATATATTCCTGTGAAGGACACCAGAGGACACAATGTTATCACTGGGCCCAAAATGTATTTTAGACGTGAATTTTTATATGAGGCAGAAAAGTGAAGATGGTTATGTATGACGGAAAATATAATTTGATTAGTTTATAATCGTCAGTCCTTTAATGCTGGTACTACCGAAATGATCACATCCCATACCAGCAGATAAAACACATTATAATCACTTATAAACTCTAATTTATAAGTCTTAGAGACTTATATACAAATCCTGTCAGTAATAAATAATAAGGAATCAAAATTTGGGTGGATAATAAGTACCTGGGGTGTTGTGGGCTCAAGATCTTGGATGAGTTTGTAGGCCTCCTGAATGTCATCTAAATTTAAGACGGGAATGTTAATAGCAAACCTGATAAGCCAGTCTCATTGTATCTGCTAAAGACAAGAGGCTTTGCCTGAGCGACATACCTTGTCTGAGATAGTAGATGACCAGATTGAGTCTGGCCTCTGATATGACATCAATCAGAGGAGATAAAACCTTCAATGCCCCCTCACCCCCACGAAACACCACCAGATTGTGCTGAATGAGCTCTTTAGCGAACTGAAACGAGCTAGATGAGATATCTATCAGGTTCTTCAACTCGGTCTAAAAAGTCAAGAAAAAAAATGTCAATTAAAAAACTTGAAACAACTTTTTATTACCTTTAAAATGTGACGGTGAAGACATATACATTGTTACACAAAAAGGTTTTCAATATTCTACTGATCAAAGACTCCTAATTAGAGATCGACCGATATATCGATTTCCCGATATTTTTCCCGATATTTAAGCATTTTACCATAATCGGTTATCGGTTTTGTAATATCGGGTTCCCCGATAAACGCCGCCATCTTGTGGACG
>JAUCMT010000114.1:3098490-3110072 GCA_032357475.1 Enteromius thamalakanensis
ACAAATAAATGCTCAGCAATAAACAGAATTCAGTGGAATTCTTCCTGAATTGAATTCCACTTCCTGTAATTCCAATTTAATTCCAATTCGGTTTGCTTTAATTGTTGTTTAATTCCAATTACATTTCCTTCTTTGAATTGGAATTGTTGAGTTCATTCCTGAATTGACACAACCCTGGTTCCTTTTATAAAAAAATTCTGACAAAATCGTTACAGTTTATTAAGGTTTCTGTAAACATATTATGTGGCACTTAACACCAAAATCAGCATATGAGAATGATTTCTGAAGGTCCATGTGACACGATATACTGCAGTAATGATGTTGAAAATTCAGCTTTGCCATCACAGGAATAAATTACATTTTAGATATATTTAAAAAAATACAAACAAAAAAATATTATAATGTTATTGATTTTACAGTACAAAACAAGTTTATTTATTTATAAGCTTTTCAATGCCATGCCAGCAACAAGGCTATTTTCATGGCAATCTAAATTTAATCAAGGTATACAATTAACAAAAGGTTCTAAAATACATTTCAAATGTAAATTAGTAATAAATTAGTTAAACACACCGCTGAATAAAACCGTTGCCTATTTACATTAAAATCGATACAGTCCAATAAAATCTTCAACTTTTAATAAATATCCATGTGTAAATCGTGTATGACCTTAAAAGACACCTTGTTAAAAACAACTTGTTTATACGTAGATTTAAAATATTTATTACACTATAATTTGTTTATGTACACTATTTTCATGACATTTATCCAATGCCAATTAATATAAGAGTTTTCTGAGCATAAGAGTCTTCTTTCAAAAACATCTTACAGACCCGAACTTAGTGTACAGTATGATAATACAAACCTTTTAATGCTGCCTCCTCTGCCTCTTTATAAAGCCCCAGGAAAAAGAGTGAACAGCCCAGATATACCCAAACATCCACCGCACACTCCGGCCTCAAAGTGAGGGCTTTGTACTCCTGAGTTTATGCAACAAGTAGGAATATGTCATGTTACGTACAACTCATTTCAAATGACAGTCAGCCATAATGTCACACAGTCTCGCTCTTCAAAAGGTGATTCATCTTCTAGTAAAGCATGCATCCAACATCCTGGAGTGCCTGCTGAATCTAACATCTCTTTCACTAACCTCCATTGCTTTCTTGTGGTCTCCCAAATGAAAGGCACAGAAGCCAATCCAAAGGTCTGCATGCTCCACTGACACCCCGCCATTACGCTGAAACTGACATCACAGAGTTCACATGAATATCACAGAGTTGTAATCTGAGATCTAGAGCACTTGTTTTGTACCTCTAATAGAGTCAGGGCTCCCAAGTAATCTCTTTGGTTTAGATAATCCTCAAGTCGTGGAATCTTTTTGGTTTTGTTTTTCCTTTTCTTCTCATTGGAGCTGGTGGAGGCTTCACCACCCACTGCTGGTTTCATCCGAGACAGGAGCTTCAGAACAGAAACAGGATGTACAACAATTCAGATAAATTTGATTATTTTATACTAAGCATGTGTGCACATAAATGTATATTTCAGTTTGTAATTTATTGTACATACCTTTTTATCCACTCATTCACAGCAGCATCTTTTTATTTGATCCTAAGCATATGCATGTGTTTTGCATATTTTAATTTATTGGATATTATCTATGCAATGCAACTTAGCATTGTACAAAGTGAGCATTCTGCTCACAAGTTATTTTTTTCCATTTATTATTGTAGACAGCATATGGACTGCATGTATCATACTGTACTGTTACACTACCAATCAAATGTTTAGGGTCTGTAAGACTTTTTCCTTTTGTAAGACGTCTCAGTATGCTCAGATCAGAAATAAAAATAACTATTTGTTATATAGTGTGATATTTCGAAATCACTACTCCAATCTTCAGTGTCACATGATCCTTCAAAAGTCATTCTAATATGCTGATTTGACTATTATCAATGCTAATAATGACAACAGCACTTATTTGGAATAGAAATATTTTGCAACACTATAAATGTCTTTTGATTAATTTAATGCATCCGAGCGAAGTTAAATTGTCCCATCTCTAAAACTATGATTTATTAATTTCTCAGGGGAACATTCAACTAGCATCCTACTATCGTATAGTGTAGGCGTTTAAAATAATTCAAGTTATATAACTAGGCAAGATTAATGCAGAGTATTTGTTGCTAAATGTTTTTATAAAAAAACTAAACGTGAGGATCACTAATGCAGATATAACCTATTTTAAAATGGTAGCAACATAGAGTCGTAAAGGAATCCGTTAGATTAATTAAATGTAGTTGTAATAATAAATAAAACCGCTACAGTCACAATACTAATGACAGAAGTTAAACTGAACCTAAAAAAACGGGAGCACAAGTTCTTGAATTCATATATTTTAATCATGCCTGCTCCGAACACTTTATCATATGAACTTAATAACTATGTGATATATTGTTGATACTCACCATGGTGATGATGCGTTACTATCCACGAACACGCGATTCTGAAACCAGGCTAGATTGTTTTCATTTTTACTACGTTAGCACTCTGATCACCATAAAGCCTATAAAAGGAATCACTAGATCTACAAACAACATCGATTTAGAAGTCCGTTAATCCAGGAACAACGTTAGATGAAGTGAACTAGCCAGTTAGCCTAACGTCACTAGCTAGCATAACTTGCTAAGCGTCTAAGTTTAGGTGTGCGTACAAGATGATTAAAAGATTGGCGTTTGCTTTTGAACAAAAACAATCGGTCCTACCTCCTGCATTAAATCAAATTATAGATAATCGCACAAAGCATGCATAAATGTGTCAGTCATGTTGTGAGTAATGTTCTCTAGCTAATCTCCTCTGCCATGTTTGGCGGCGCGGCATCCCGATGTTGCTAAGCAACCCATTCTTCAATAGATCAATGACAGAAGACCGCCATGTGATGCGATTCATACTCACCGCTCTGCTTTGTGTTTTTAATCACCAGAAATATCCAAAAAATTTGTCCACTGGAAAAATATATAAATATTTATTTTTTTATCATTTTCATTATAATATATACACAAGCTAAATTTTTCATGGACTTCACACAGAAGCCCCAGTGGCCTAATGGATAAGGCACTGGCCTCCTAAGCCAGGGATTGTGGGTTCGAGTCCCATCTGGGGTGGAATGTTTTCGTTACCTTCAAAACCAATGCAACAGTTATTTAAATCATTCATACAATAATAATGTCCATGCTCAAGGCAAAACTGCTCCTGAAATCCAAAACATTTACATTTGAATCAGACACTCTATATTCTAAAACCAGGGCTTCTGCAGACCAAGCAAATTAAAAATCTTATAATAAACTAATTTAACTGAGCGAAACAAATGATGCAAATGTCTGGAGAGCAATGTAAGTAACACTTCATAGTTTGAAAATACAACTTTCAACATATCTCTGTTCCCAACCCCTAAAACTTTTACTTAAACTGCAGAGTGATATTTGTTTACACTATTTTTGTGTTTAGAGCAAATGTCATTATTATTAAAACAAGAAAAAATATCCATTAACAGGCTCATGTATATTACGGTTTTGATGTTCAGATTGCAGAAAGTGAAAACATTGCACTAATTTATTTGCATGCAACATCTGCCATGCCATGGCTTTATGACTTTTTAAGACCTGGGGCCTATTCCATAAACCAAGACTAGAGTATAAGCCAGGCTTATTTCAGCAAGTCTGACGTATTGCCAGTTAATTTGTATTAAAACAAGTCAGACTCTCTGCCATAAACCTGATTTGAAAAGGGTGAATTCAGACTTCAAGAGCTGCAGAAACACTGAAAACCCATTTTGATTTGACAGCTTTTCAGTCATTTTAAAAACATTCAAACAAAATACTGAAAATTTTATTTAGATTTCATTGGTCAAACACTGAATGGCTGCTACTCAATAAGGTTTCCACTCTTTTGGAGTTCATTTTCAGGAACTCTGCTTCAAACTTCGTTAGGATGGGAATAAGAGACAAGGATCACAAGTAACTTCATTATGACTAAGACTTAACTACAAAATCAAATGAACACTTAATTTATCGTGATACTGTATATATATATATACATACAGTATTCAGTCATTAGGGGTTAAAGGTGATGGATAAATTTACTAAATGCACAGTTTTCGTATGGATCATGGAAAAATAAATTTAACCCTTATTAACAAGATCAGATATGTCCTTACCAACATTTGCTGAAAACATTCGAGCACTTTGTTTCTAGCAAGAACTTTATTACTAACATTAACAGTTTTAAACCCTTTTTACTGTTCAGCAATTACTAAGGACATTAAAATAATTTTCCAGGACAACTTGTGTTCCATTTTTGTTATGTTTATGTGGGAACCCCGTCAATGTAACCGGTCATTCAAATGTCTACAATAGCTTTTAGCTAGCAATAGCTTCAGCGGAAGGCACACCACTTCATTAAGTCAGAGTCAAGATTTTAAACAACCAGATTTATTGATTTCACAAGCATGGTTAAAGATTCTCTTAAGACCAGTCAGCATTGGAGCCGCCCCAGTCTCCAGCCTGAGCCGTGGGAGCAGCAGACCAATCCTCAGTGGCAGGCTGAGCACTCCAGTCCTCCGCTGAGAAAAAAAAACAAAAAATTACTTCAAATGTTACACAATTTTTGTATTGTCCATTTCATGCCACTAACACAAGAAATTCTTACCTGCGAACACCTCAGCTGGTGCAGCTTTGGCTGGAGCTAAAGTTCAAGAGAGTAAATTAGTTTACAATTAGTTAATTATCCAAATGTAACTTCCAAAATTGTATTTTCCATTTAACAATAACAAGTCTACTAGAAGCAGCTTACCCTCAATGCCAGCTGGGAACTGCTGGATGGGCACAGATGGAACCTGAACACCTTCAGACCAGTCAGCAACCTCAGGCTGGTTGAAGTCAGGCACAGGAGCGGTCCACTCACCCTGGAACTCCTCCTTACCAACAGCCTTCTCAGCAGCAGCCTGCTCTTCCTTCTCAATCTAGAAGTAAAACAGAACCACTGACACCATTAGCTCAATTAATAGTAACGAGCAACATGTGAAGAGATTAGAATCAGATTTAAAGCATTCAGTTAAACATTTCATAAACTTGCAAAAGTAGTTCAAAACTTGCCATTTCATATTAAAACTTTGGCAGACCAAAAACATGTTACTGCTACATTTTGGAGGTTCTCCACCCTTGCACACAAGTCAGTCTAATGAGACCTATAAAACGCCTTCATCTTGACAGGATGTAAATGATTAGACCCTTAACCACGCAGGATTTATGAATCTGAGAAATTTTGAAGGTGAATGAAAAGTGTAAGAATATTTAAATCGTACCTCCTCAGGATCTCTGTAGAAGTACAGATCAGGCATGACCTCCCATGGGTGCTCCCTGGAGATGGTGCCCCTCATCCTCAGCACTTCTCTGGCCAACATCCACCACATCAAACCCACAGAGTGGGGACCCTAAAAACACAACATTTAAAATGTTATAACAAGACAAAACCAAAACCACCTGCATGAAGTGTTTAGTTCCTCGTTCGTACCTTGTTGTTGCATGGAATGGCAATGTCGACGTATCTCAGAGGGGAGTCTGTGTTGCACAGGGCGATGGTTGGGATGTTGACGTAAGAGGCTTCGGTCAGCGGCTGATGGTCAGCACGAGGATCGGTCACGATCAGGAGACGGGGCTCCCTGAAAGCAGCCTGAATCTGATTGGTGAAGGTTCCAGGAGTGAAACGACCAGCGAAGGTGGTCGCGCCAGTGGCAGAGGCAAACTTGAGCACAGCCCTCTGACAGGAAAGAACAGTGATGTTTAACATCGGCGAAATCAACAGTCAACCCCACAAAGAACATATCATCCAGTATTACCAAAAGTATTGTGGCTCAGGTTACTATCAAACCCCAGTCATGGGGCAGAACCCTCATGGTGTTAGCGAAATCCCGGCCAAGTCACTCTAGCACATTTCCGACACCCAAACACCGACAGCAGTGCTAGGCTTTAATGATGCGCCTGGTTTTGATTTTTAATTTTCAGAACTTAAGACTGCTGGCACTGCGACTACACATGGATCTTGATAATTACCTGGCCAGTGTTTCTGGAGGAGATAACACAAACATCAGCTGGATTCTCTATAGCAACAATGGCACGAGCAGCCAACAGCAGTTTCTCCCAAGTCTTCTTTAGATTGATGATGTACACGCCTGCAGAAATGCAATGGTCAGCAGTTATAGTGGGATGTTCCTAAAATTTGGCTCCAAAATACCTTAGACAAATCTTTTTTGAAACCGATTTTAAAGTTAAAGTTCACCCAAAACTGAAGCGCCATTACTCACCCTCATGCTGGTCCAAGCCACTAAGGCGCTAGTGGCCAATTTCGTGTGAGCAAACGGTGCATTTTCACAAATACTCATATTAAAAAAAGCTTGTTTAGATCTGATAAATCATACCAAGCCATGTTGCGTACTTTCAATTGCAACCCTAATATACCTTTTGTAATTTTACCTTGGCTTTTAATTAACTCAATGCACCAGCAATTCTCTAAAATATCCCTGTAAGGGACAGAAAGCTACAAAGATCTATAAATCCCCAGAAAGACATGTCACCCCAATCTGCACTTCTTACCGTCACTTTTTCTCTTGTAGACGTACTGCTCCATCTGGAAGTCCAAGTTGGTTCCTCCGAGATGGGTTCCTGCGGCCAGGAACTTCAGCACATCCTCCTCCTTCATCTGAAGGACATCCAGACCTCCGGACATCGTGACCACTTTCCCTGCGTAACGAGTTTAGTGGGAGAGCTGGACGAAAACAGGAACGGATAAGCTTAGAAGAAGTTATCAAGTGAGATATACATTAAGAAGCACGTTGGCTGAATGTAGCCCAGGTCGCTATCAAACCCCAGTCATCGGGCGCATCAGCCCTACTGGTGTTAGCGAAAACCCAGCTGTATTACTTTAGCACACTTCCGACACCTAAACACCGATAACAGTGCGAGGCTTTAACAGTGTGCGCGCGATCCTCACGGAAGAATCACGTCAGATGCTACGCTTTTCCGCGCCAACTGACTAATGAAACGATTAACTTAGTTCACCAATCAACCAAGTTAAAATATATTATGGTATGTAGACATTTGATGTCAATTCAAGTCTTAACTCTTTTGATTAGCCACCAAGCACGCTACACGTACTGTAACGTTAGTCGAGCACGCGCTTCCTTCCGTGAAATTACACGTTGCGATCCAGGCCTTCGTATTTTCACGAAGTCAGACGCAAACTTTAAATTTTACATGATATGTTATTCATATTGGTAAACAAAGCATTTACTGCAATACTTTGACTCAAATGGACGTTTACAATTTGTAAAAAATTATAGAATTTGTGCTCACCACGAGACAACGCCGTATGGAGTTCTGCACCTCACGGCGAAAAGAGGGCGGGAAGGGGAAATGACGTGACTTATATACCCGGATGTCCACCAATCATACTGGGGGATTTCTTGTTCTTTGCTTTCCTTCTGTTTAATTAAACTAGAAATACTACCCCTAACGGTGGAAAATGTTACATGCGTGACATTAGTCGTCTGTTGATATTTTTTTGTGAAGAGAAAAAGGACGGGTTCTCAAAAAGTAAAAAAAATAAATAAATAATAATAATAATTAATTTGCTACTGCACGCAAACACACACACACCATCAGCAATACAGTGATTAAAAATCAGGGCCATTAAAGTAAATTAAAGCAAAAACTATAAAATATTGTTACTTTAAATAAAACAAACGTTTATTGAAATATAATAATAATAATAAAGCATTATTGCCAAGGCAATATTCCTCATTTTCATTTAGTGTGGCTTGACATAATAAAAACTAAAACTAAACCAAAAGTTATTCAAACTTACACATACAAAATTAAATAATAATAATTAAAAAAACAGATTACTAAAATGTACTCAAATGCTAATATTACAGTGGAAGATAAAATGTAATTTAAAATATTAATAAAAATATAGTACCTCACTGGATAGCACTTATGGGATAGGCTGTTATGTGGGGGGAAAACATTTATTCACTAATTTTTTTGTATTTATTTATAATTATTATTTTAATTTTTTTTGTTTTTAATGTTCTTTTTCCTTCCTTATGTGATAAAATGATGGTAAAATGCTAGTTTTCTGTGTGTATTCAAAAAAAGTGTAATTACAAATGACTGTCTTAAAATTTCAAATAATAAAACATTTAAAGCAAAAAAATAATATATATAATATATAATAAAATATCACCATACCAGTGCAATGCTAACATACTGTACATACATACATATATAAAATTCGGAAAATACTGGAAATAATGCATTTAAAATAAAAAACAAACAAAAAAACACTTTCATGCATTGTCTTATGTATTGTTCATTTTGACCATATAAAATAAAATAATATAAAATAAAGTCTAACATCTGAATCTGGTTTATACTGGACTTATGATATCATTATTATTATTTCCTTGGGGAGCTGGTTTCTGTTTACTACGCTAGAGTCATTTTGCAATTAGGTAAATGACAGAAGTCTGATAAGGTCTGGTGTCAGTGTTATAATTACTGCTCCCTGTCTGACGTGTGTCAGTGCAGTGCTTCAGTCCCTCTAGGTGTCCTCATACCTGACCCCCTTTACACTGTCTGACTGCATGTCTGAGGACTCTGAGCCATCAGGCTGTCAGGGTTTGTACCATCAGCAGCACCCAGCAGAGCACAGAATAACAGAGAAGCAAGACTATTTTGAGCCATGTTAACAGGATCCCATTGTTTTGTGTGGGTTTTTTTTGCTATTAAAAAAAAAAAGTTTCAATATTTTTCACCTCACTAGTGTGTGATAAAAATCAACCACAAAAGCTAAAAATGTAGTATAGGTTACAGAATGACAACCATTTATAAAACAGGGCAGATTTATTCACACTTTAACATAGGCACGACATTTGCATGTGCAAGTATTTTCACATAGAGACAAAATATCAACAATAATCGCCATAAGAAATGCTGAAGAGACAATACTGATTGTGTGAAGGCAAAAGAGTATCTCCACAGTACAGCACAAAGCACAATGGCTTACACAGCAACACGTGACCAACACACACTATTCAGATCGTTTGAATGCAAGTCAACTTCACTGAATTTAAAGTGCTTTCACAAAATATATTCATGTAGTGTGCAGTGTGACCAAAACGTATCACAAAAAGTATCACTTGGCTCTGCGTGTCTTTCCAATTTCATCATCACCAAGACAACTGGGAGAGAATGAAAACCAAAGGCTTATTGGGTGACTTTCATGAAAACATGTCCACATGATATAAACCCCTAAAATTTATACTAAACAGGGGGCATGGGGGGGAATTGAAATTGAAACAGAATATAATTTAGTGACATTATTTATAAGTAATGTATTTCTCATTATTGTAATGCATCCCTGAATTTTATTTGAATTTTGTCTCCTTTTATTAAAGGTTTTATATGACAAAGACTACCATGGTGGAATGAACTTGCTACACAACTGGACTGAAAACTAATTTTCTCAACGAAAAGAGTGAACAACCACCCGGACATGTTCTTGGCAGACTTCCTAAAATTCCCCCTATGGGTCATGTAGAATTAACCTTACACGGTTGTGTTCACACTGAGCTACACATTATAGCATCTTAAAGTGGTTTCACACACAACGCCAACATGACAAAATGTCAATCAAAATGATCCGACGACACGTGCAAATACGATAAAAGAAACATTGTAAGTTCCACTTCAAGTGTTGTTTTCTTAGGAACTATAACACTTGTTGCCCCCGGTTTCTTTAATAAATATTACATGCTTATCCAGATCTTATGAAGTCTTATTCAATCCAAATCCTGTGCCCAGGAGTGAGTGTTTAAGAAAATAAAAAAAAAATCAAACAGTGTACTGGAATCCACTGATAAAACCATCCAGTCATACATCTTAGGAAATCAGTAGCATAGAGACACACAATTATTGTCGGAACGGAGTATGTTGGCGAGACAGTCATGTGTTGTCAGTTCAGTTTCTCAGCCCTGAAGTAATTTGGTCTGATTGTCGGAGCGCTGGAGTGTCATGTCAACATGTCTTTGTAAAACCAGTCTAAGACACCCACTAAGCCTTATCCTCCACTAAAAAGGATTTAACACAGAGGACCAGGCTTAAGAACTATCTCTGACACTGGAGTCCACCGAGTCGTGGGTTTCTGAGAACCTTGCAAAGGTGGCCACTTTTCAATGACACTGAGACATGTGATATTCTAAGGTTAGTTGCCAAAAGAGGGATTTTCTTCCTGTGAAAGGAGTGTTTTCTTGTGATGGCACATGATTCAGCAGTCTCTCATTGGTATTCTTCAGTGCAGACCCCTGTCTTAATATGCAGGCATCAACAAAGTAGACAAACTCAGAATGTGGCAATTTGGGAATGTCACTGTCAGAGGTGTCACGGGGTAACGATTCACTGCACCTGAAGACACTAACACACAAAGACACACACGCAACCCTACGATAACCAGTACCTCAGCCAAAACTAGCTGCTTTAGTTTCGATCAAGCCTAACAGAACGTCATCTTTTCACCATTGTCTGAAAATCACACACTCCTGTAAAGGACCCAAACTAAATGAAGTCCACACATTAAGTGTGTCGGGGTTCTTTAGGACTTCAGTCCCATGCGAGCCATCAGCTGCTCGTACACAGTCCAGGCCATGGCTGCCATGAGGGTTCTCCTCAGAGAACGAGGAACTGCTCCACGAAAGAACCCGCTTAAGCCATGCTTCTAAAATCACAGAGAGAGAAAATAAGAATTAAAATGATGCAACTGACTTTAATTTAATGACAAAAAAACATGACTTAAAAAATTGACACACAGTATGGAGTCCACACATAAGTGTGCCAGGCATGTAAAAAAAATCATTTTTAGAAAACACAAAACAAAGTTCATTCAAAATGTAATTTCTGTAATGTGACAGTCAAGTTTACAACAGAAACTTCTGACAAAAATGGTGTTGGGTGGGACTTTTTATCTGTGAGAATTTGACTAGATAATGAAAAGTGGAAACATGTATGGATATGATAAAACATATTTCAGTTACATACTCTTAAAAATATGATGCATTTTGCACAAGGCTACAAATATTTATCAAGAAAGTAAATATGATACACTACAATACAGGAAAAATATGTTCAAAATTATTGGCACCCAATTATTGCTACGTCCTTTTCCCAAGAAAGCAGCTCTGAGTTTTCTACTGTAATGCCTGAAGAGTTTGAAGAACATTTGATAAGAGAAAAGAAACCATTCCTTCATGCAGAATCTCTCCAGATCCTTTAGATTACCAGCTCCATGTTGGTTCTCCTCTTTAGTTCACCTCACTCAGGTTCAGGTCAGAGGACTCGGACAGCCATGGCAAAAGCTTTATTTTGTGCTCAGTGACTAATTCTTGTGTTTATTTTGATGTTTGTTTTGGATTATTGTCCCAATGGAAGACCCAACCATGGCCCATTATAAGATTTCTAACAGAGTCAGTGAAT
>JAUCMT010000114.1:3118528-3167233 GCA_032357475.1 Enteromius thamalakanensis
TTAAAATGCTCACAGATAATGCATTTTTGTAAGACATGTTTCTAAAAATTCTTAAATGTCCTAAATTAGCAAAGGTCAAGTCCTGGTTTAATCTAATCCCTAATCAGGAAACCGGCCCCATTTGTAATTTGTCAAATAATCTATTCAAATAACAAAGATGAAATAACAATGATCTTTATATTTGCCTAAATATCTGCCCTTCTTTATTTTATACTTTGTTACCTTGAAAGGAGTTTTTTTTTTTTAATTAAAAACAGTTATACAGTTATTATACAAAAAAAAAATCATTTATACACATAGTAATGTGATATTTTTGCCATCTCGCCCACCCCTACTCTGAAGCTAATATAAAATAAAGTGCAGTATGTTTTTAGAGACAGCTTATGCAAAAGCAGTCATTAATATAAATATTTTATGTGCCTTTGTTTGAATCTAGTTTTTCAGTTACAAGAAGAGCCCTTTAAACATTAGATCAGCATTCCAATACTGCTGCATTTGGGGGGGAAAATATTGGAGGCAAGATTGAGGGTACAAAAGACAAAGCTTTAATCAGATGCAATGAAACAATGTGACATTAAAAGTGAGTGGAATATATATTTTCAGTTGTTCAAATAGTCAGTCCACTACCATTGCACTGAAGTATGACAATTTATAGGCCCATCATGAGAGTGTTAGAAACACAGCAGGAAGAAGGTGTAATGCAGACAGATCAATCATGTTAGCAAATACATTGAAAATGGAAAAATACCAAATATAAACAGCCGAGTACAAATGAACACTCTTACACACCCACCACCTAAAGTGTGAACTTCAAAACATCAAGAAAAACACTATTTAGTTCACAGTAAAATGTGCTGAACAAATCCTGAGAACTCAAAAACCAAACAATATATAACGTAATTAAGGCAAAGTCAGGAGAAAGGCTTAATTGGTGCTGAAGTGCTCTTGAAACAATAACTAAGATTAATCTCTTTGGCTGACAAGTAATATTCCTGCAAATCATAGATTACATACTATTGCATAAGGAAACTTCTTCCTATTATCAATTATAAAAATTACCCAATATTTATTTTTCTTCAAAAATGTCTCTGGTGTAAAATATAAATAGCCGATATTTATTCAAATTCATCGTAAGGCAGTTATCAACAGGGTAAGACAGATTCAGTTTCACTGAGAAAGACAAAGTTTGATAAGTGACAAGATGCCCTTTGCCCTTATTATTTATTTTCTTTTTAATAATCTTGGACGCAAAGTTATGCTCATGGCTCAAAATCTGCTTTAAAAATATTGAAAATTGCAGTGAAGACCCCATTAAGGATACGGTTGCCCTCAAAGCATACACATTTCATTTAAACACAACAAACTTGATGATGGCAAATAATACATCCTGATCTGTAACACCCATAGGCTCGGCTTTGATATGCTGAAGTTTACTCAGGAGTTGGCTCAGACCCCTCACTCTTCAGGTCGTTCTCCTCGTCGCTATCCACGCCAGAGCGTCCAGCCACACGACGTACATTTACAGTGAAATCTCCACGCCTACAAGATAAACATAGCACTAAATATGTGGTGTACAAATCTAATGAACAAGTTTGACCGATTTATCAGTAAGCATTCATTTAAAAAAAAAAAAAGCAACTTTTGTGGAGGAATGATGATATGACTATCACAAAGCAGCAGAGTACTCACCTGAGTTTGTTCTTTAGGGTGCTGACCTCTCGGTTCATAAGAGTAGCAGATTCGGTAGCATCTTCCAGCTCTCTCTGCAGCTTCCTGCGGGATGCGTTAGCTCGAGCCGCTTCCTCCTCAGTTTCCTCTAGCTGTCTCTTCAACTGCTTCATACGAACGTTCAGCTTCTCAGTCTGACCAACAAAAAGACTTCATTATGAAAGGCATTTAAAACACTGACACTTTTCAGTTGTCTACCATTAAGAGTCAAATGTTATTACTAGGAAACGTTAAAAATAATGGTTTAATAGTCACAACAACAAAACAGGCACTGAATTTTAAATTCGTACTGGTACAAGTGGACCCAACCACCTTTGATCGAGAATATATAAAGATCAAGTTAAGATTCTGCATTGGATTCAGTAGTTTGAACAAGCTTACTGTATAAAAAACAAATAAAAAATACATTGCAGAGCCTACCTCATTTTTGTATTGCTCAGCATTGCGGCGTTCATCATCAACCTGCAGTAAGAGCTCTTTGAACTTCTTCTCTGCACGACGCACTTGTTTTGTGGATTGCTGCCTCTCCCTGACAAGTAGTAAATGACGTTTGGTTATTAGAGATGAAGTAAATGACTGAGGAAAGCATCCTGTAAACATACTACTAATATAGATTACTGGGAGATTTGAGGTGTAATTATGATTGAGATTAATTATACTGACATATAAAAATGCAAGTCATCCCTAACGTCACTCACTTCATCTCAACATCTAACTGCTCTTCGAGCTGTGGGATCTTGGCCTCCAGGGCAGCGATGGTGGACTTGTACTTGCTCTTCACAGCTGCCTCCAATTCCTGAAGCTTCTGCTTTAGGTCCTTGTTCTGGCGGTCCAGCTGAGAGCGTAAACCCTCCAGACGCTGGCCGTTACCACGCTCCGCGGTCAGCTCCACTGTAACCTGCTCAGCCTGACATTGCACCAAAATAAAACCAAAGAGAGTCACAGTTTGAAGTGTTCACAATCTCAGCCATCCTCTCATGAAGCTCAAGGTACACTACCTGCAGCGTTGCCTTCTTCAGTCGATCACTGACCAGTTCCACATTGAGATGTTCTTCCTCAAGTTCCTCCTCAAGCTGAGCAATACGAGCCTCCAGTCTCCTCCTCTCATCGCTGTTCAGCGAGCTAACAGAAAAAGAATACGCTATTTAAACCTGCCAACCCAGTAAGAAATACAACTTGATTTCTAGAACCGTCTGGAGCAAGATATCCTACCAGACAACACATCACAATGATAACAGGTAACTCACTTCTTGGCATTATGGCTATTGATCTCATCCTGCAGCTCATCTCGTTCCTGTTGGATTTGTCTCTTTGCTCTATCAGCAGTAGCCAGATCCTTTCAAAACAAAAACAGCAAACATTTATCACGTACATGTTCTTTTCTAAATAACTTCAAAAAATAACTAAATCGACCCTAGTTGTAGCACATTTCAGGAGTTAAGACAAACCTCATGCAGCTGCATGATCTCAGCCTCCATGCTCTTGATCTTGCGCTCGTTTTCTTTGGCCTGGTTAAGAGCCTCATCTCTGGACACCCGCAGATCCTCAAACTCTCTCATCTGATCTTTCATCTGGGCCTGCAAAGCAAAAGAGGAAATAACATGGTTACCATATTGCATGTACTCTTATATATTATTTTATTCCAAATGCCAATGCATATCTGATTTCTGAAAATGTCCCCAAAACCTTTAGAACATGTATATGTGAATACCTGTAGTTTCTTGAGCTGTTTGAGGGCCTCATCTCGAGCCTTGTTGGCATTGTCAATCTGAGCAGCCAACTCCGACAGATCCAGCTCAAGTTTTTTGCGCACAGATACGGCCTGAGCCCGCTGTTTCCTCTCATCCTCAAGCTCCATCTCCATCTCACGCACCTGATGTATTTAAGCATAATATTGGTAGTCCTGCATTACTTTCCAGTTTCCCCAACATGCATCCCCATCTCATGACAATGCTCTGAAGGCAGCGAAGCACATACCTGTTTGACTAGCTGCTTCCGTTTCTCCTCACCCTGCTCATCTCTGTTCTGCAGGTCTCTCTCAAACTGAGCCTTCATGGCCTGCAAGTTGACCTCCAGGCGCAGTTTGGCATCTTCTGTGAGCTGCAGTTCATCCTCCAGCTCTTCCAGCTGAGTCTTCATTTCTGCTAACTGCTGTTCCATTCCTCGCTTGGCACGTTCAAGTTCATGCACCTTAAAAAGAAAAGAACGAAATATTGAGCATAACTAAGATAAGACATAAAAATAAATCATTACCCCCACTTTTAGCAAACTGCTGCATTTGCCCACCAGTCAAATTTCATAAAATCAATAGATCCCAATTAAATCATACCACATGTCAATTAAAACATTCTGCTTTATCACATTGAGCAAGACTTTCAGGAATTTTTCTATTAATGTAGGGCAGAAGACATCACAATTGATTTAAATTCACTTACAAAATCCTTAAATCAATAAATTATATCTTTAGAAATTAATAGATGTTTTGGCAATGGCATGTACACAATAGGAGCTCAGTTTCAAAACTGCTAACATGTTCTAAGGAGAAGTGCTGTCTAGGTTGGCAGGTTATTAGGTTTTGGGACAGTGCTTGTTGTCTTAAATACATGTAATGCTTAAGTTTCACATACACTCTTGCCAGCATCATCCTTAGATGACATCAGGTCCTCCATCTCAGTTTTGAGCTGCTTGTTGCTCTTCTCCAGTTCGTCCTTCAACTCAGTAATGGCCTCCAACTCTCGAGTCAGAGTCAGGGCCCTGGTTTCTTTCTCACGGGCCTCTGCCTCAGCACGATCCCTCTCCTCAGCATTCTTCTGAGAGATGTTCTTCTCCTCTGCCAGCATCTGCACAGATTGAAGTATTTTAAATCACTTAAGATGATTTTTTTTACTTTGTAGAAAGACACCCAGAAGTAAGCATTTAAAATAGTCACATCATTTTCCATTAGCAGTTCTCTACCTGGTCAAACTTCTTCTGTTTACGTTCCAGCTCCTGAACAGTCTGGCGCAGATGAGCCTGGTCTACCAGGACATCATCCAGCTCCCGCTGCAAACGCGTCTTGGTTTTCTCCAGTTTATCGTATCCGGCATTCCTCTCCTCCAACTGCTGCATGATGCCTTCCACCTCCCTCTGCAGTTTCTTTTTCCCATCCTCCAAGCTTTCCAGGCTCTGGGCCTCTTGCTCAACCTTTTTCTTCATGTCTGCCAACTGAGGACAAGAGAAAAAAAACAATAAGAACAGTTCTTTCAAACACAAATTCCTTCTAGACCAGGATCATCATCTACAAGGATGGGTCCACAGACTGAGGGGTGCAGACACCTGAGCTTGAGACGTGTGCAGTTGCTTTTCGACATTTTTCTTGCTCTCCTCTTCCTCCTCCAGCATCTCTTTCAGGTTGTTCTGCTCGTCCTCCAGTTGCCGAATACGAGTGGTGAGTGCAAGCTTCTGCCTGGTCTCCTCCTCCAATAATGCCTATCCACAGAGGAAAAAAAGAAAAAGATATAGATTTTTTTGTGTGTTTAATTTCCATTAGCAACACTGGTAACACATCTGTGAAAGTTCACCATTACTGTTAGGGCAAGCAAAACTAAAAACACATTGTGTCCAACAGTCACTCTGCAATCTTCAGTGATAAAAATGTGCACAATAGCGCATGACCAAATTGTACCTGCGTGTCTTTAAGTTGAGATTCTACTGTAGAACAATCTTTTGTAGCTTTGATGGATTTGCTCTCCACCTTGCTCAGGGTTCCCTGTACAGCTTCGAGCTCCACCTAAACAATGATGCATAATTTGAAGATTTTCATCTAGGCACAGATTTTCACTAAAATTTTCCAACTATCCAAGTGCATCAAACTTAATCTCTACAAGATATTTTCAATACCTGCATCTTTGACACTTTATCAGACAGTTCCTGTTTCTGTCTCTCACTCTCTCCATGTTTAACCTGAAGTTCCTGGAGCTGTGATTCTGCTTTCTTCCTACGGTGCTCGGATTCATTTTTGCCTTGTGACAATGACTGAATTTCGATTTGAAGTTCATTGCGTTCACTCTCCAGAGCCTGTTTAGCTTTTTCCACAGATGCTTTACCCTGAGGGCCAACCGTGAAAGTTAGTCAACATTTTTTCTGACTTCAAAGAAATGCCATCTTAAAATAAACTGGTCATACAAAAAACATTTTTTCCTAAAAAGTGCTAAATACATAGAGTATGCAACACTGCTGCACATTTTAATCATAGCACCACCTTTTAACAATTCCAACAAGATCAACACTAAAGGCAAGTAAACCCTTTGCATAATTTCCATTTCTAATTTAAGCAGAATCATTTTATGGTTTAAGAGAAGCATGTGTTCTCACCCTTTTGGCCTGCTCAAGCTGTTCATTGAGCTCCTCAAAGGCCTGGCTGTGTTTCTGTCGCACTTCACATAGCATCTGTTCATGTACACGAGCCTCATCATCCAGATTCTTCTTCAGCTGAGCAACTTCAGACTCTCTCTTTGCCCTTCAGATAGGAAGAGAAGAATCTTTAAGCTGATATAGGACAGCGCAGTAGTACCTTTATTTTCTCACAAGAACGACATGCTACCCTTGTTCAATTGTCACAGATAATCCAACTAGTTACCAGTCAGATAATCTGTACATGTGTTTAACTATTTGATGAAGCAAAATATATCTCAAGTCAGGTTTTCACTAGCCCAGTCAGTTTCTCTCATGGCTGACCTAAGTTCCTGCTGAGCAGCAGTAGAGTCCAGTGTGTCCTCAAGCTCAGTCTTTAGAGCCTCCAGTTCCTCTCCCAGGTCCCTGCGGTGTTTCTCAGCTTTAGTACGAGCAGCTTTCTCTAGCTCCAGATCTTCTTGCAGCTCTGAGAGTTGCGCCTCCAACTCACGAATGTTCTTCTGGGCAGCATTCTTAAGCGCAGCTTCCTCCTCAATCCTACAGTAGGGTAGAAAATAAATAAATAAAATTACAAAAATGTATTTAAAATGGAAAAGCATGTTACTACGGGAAAATGTTAGTCCTAAACGACATATGGAAGTGATAGGCAGATGAAATGGAAGTTAAATGGTAATCCTCCACTAACCCTCGTTTTACTCACCTTGCTAGTGCAGCCTGGAGCTCTTCCTCTTTCTTGGCTAGTTGGGCACGGAGCTCTGCGATCTGAGCCTGGAGCTCTGCAATCTGATCATGCAGCTCTGTAGAGTCTCCCTCCAACTTCCGTCTACTCTTCTCCAACTCTTGCCTCTGCTTCTCTTCCCTCCTTAAACGATCTAAGAGAGTGGACGTTTAACATGTCATTACGCTTTGTTAGCTTCTGTCTGAGAGCTTTGATGTACACTTACCCTCCAAGTCAGTAATCATGGCTTCATGTTTGTTCTTGAGTTTCTGCAAACTCTTGGATTTCTCTTCCTCTTCAGCCAGGTTAGTGGTGAACTCAGAAATTCTCTCCTCCAGCTGCTTTTTCTCCTACAAAAACAAATACCAACACACAACTATCAGGACAAGCACTAAATAGGCATAGATACCTCATGCAGTCCGGTGGGTTGGAGTAATGGTTGACTTATATCTGGGTTGGAAATCGAGAAATGGTTATTTGTTTTTTTATTTTGTTTAAAAGACACTCATCTCAACTGTAGTTAAAATAATCCTTTCCTCAAAATTGAGTTTAGTTAGCGAAATCCTAAGACAGCATTTGTCATGAATTGTCTGGAGTCAATATATGGTGGAATCAGAACCAGGTTAAATTTTAATTTGAGTTCCACCCCAATTACTGAATAGTGCATTGTTGATAAATGTGAAACAAAAACATGTTTGTTAGACCTTGTTAAGTTTGGCATTTTGGTCATCAATAACCATAATTTCCTCCTCGATCTTCTTCAGCTTGGCATCCATGGTGACTTTCTCCAACTGCAACTTCTGTCTGGCAGCTTCCTCCTCATCTAGTTGCTGCTCCAAATCCTGGAAAATGATTTGAGGTTTTTCCAGTTACAAGTTAACTAAAGCATGCATCTCTAATGTAAACCATTTTATCTAACTTGCTCTCTCACCGAAATGTTCTGTTGCATCTTCTTCCTCTCCGTCTGAAATTGTGAGACTCTCTCCTCCTCTTCTTCCAAGCGGGACTCCAGATCATGCAGGATCTCCTCCAGCTCCTGCTGGCGGGTAGCAAGACGTGCTCTCATCTCTTCAGCCTCTTGACACAGCTCTGTCTCTGCCTGCAATTGCTCCTGCAGTGCCATCTTCTCTGAGTTTAACTTTCACAAGGACATATCTGATTAGGTTATGGACACAAATATGGCTTATTCTTTCTTGTAGTGGTAACACACCACGACCACTTATACCTGGTGTTGTTTGGCCTCAAACTCTTTGAGCTGATCTTCAGCCTGTTGCTGTCTCTCCTTCATCTTAACCAACTCTTCCTCTTTAGCAACCATTTCCTCTTCCTGTCTGGTCACCTGGAGCAAAGGTTTCACCTGAGAGAAAAAAAAATGGAAACATTGCTTTAAAGCTCTTATTGTTTGAATATACATACAGGGTAATGAATCTGGATGTATACCTTGGTGAAGAGTCTCCACCAATTCCAATTTCTGAGTTTCAAGTAGGCTGCACAGTTCCTTTGGATCACCCTCATGGCAGTCAGCTGCTGCTGCCTCTTGGCAAAGGCTCTACGTAAAACAAAATCCAATTTATTAGGTCAAACGGCCTTTCTAGAATCAAAACTTCCGATCTGCAGTAACCTGTTCTTCAAGCCATTTCAAAGTAAGTTATAGTTATAAGAAGCACATATTTAAATATTTAAAATACCCACCTCCTAGCAACATAGCCTCTACACCAGGCCTGGAAAGTGATAATGACATCTGTGATCTTCAGATCTCTCTCCTCTTCCAGGTGGGCAAGAACTCCAGCCCTGAAGAACACTTTACTCTGACCTATACGGTACAAGTCAGAACTCAGCTCCAGGGCTTTGATCTGAGAGAGAGAAGAGAGACAGAAATAGAGAGAATGTGATTGACAAGTTAAGACTTTTTAAAAAAAATTTATAAGTTTGTCAGGTGTGTTAACTCTTACCATGCGAACACAGGCCTGCTTTCCATCCATAAAGCCTTTGGGGATTGCATTTGGTGTGAGGATCTCATATCTGAAATTGTATTAGAAGACTATTAAATAAGAGATTTAAGACTCTATGGATGCTAAATCAAACCAAATCAATTCTATACTTGCATTATTCACAGTATACAAGCATTCAGAATAACAAGCATGCATGAAAATCCAAATACCTTTGTCTGAACTCCTGAAAGACAATGCGGTTGGGGAACCCTTGTCTACAGATTCGAATTCCTTCCAGAACTCCATTACAACGTAGCTGCTCTAGAACCAGGTGGTGTGCCAATTTACCAGCCTAAAGGAGAAAAGCAGTGATGTAAATTGTTAAGAAGAGACCTCAAAAGGGCCTTGACCTCTCAGGCTGCACAAATGTGTTAAAATCTTCTCTTCACACCTTCTTCTCATGATTGGGGATGATGCATCGGACAAAGTTAGGGTTGGTGTTTCTGAGAGTGGTCATCAGATTTGTCAGCTGCTCTTTGTACAGCTGTCCTACTGTACGGAACATTCCTTTGCGAGTCTTGACGGCTCCATGCAATGATTCAGACATTCCGGCCACTTTGTCCAATCCCACAATTCTGTCCACTGATGAAAACAATGGGGGGGGGTAGGACACATTATATGCAGGAAACTTACAAAAGAGTTTTAAGTTTATCTGTGGAGTCATTTAGTGTCCAGGGTGAACCGTAGCAGACCACCTGCATATTACACACTGGCAGAACCCGACTCACTTTTATCTATGACGACCTAAAAGCCTGACAAACAAAAGCTCAATGCAGCAGGTGGATTGTCGTCAAAGCATATTAGACTTTAGTGACATCTCAAATCGAACTTTAAATTTACCAACCATTAAATCAATTTACTAGTTAATCTACTCAAAGTGTCATACCATCCTTCCAGAGCTCAGACACAAACTTGTCTGATGATTGGTTGAGTAGATTAGTCACATTGTCATTCAGAGGGTCCATGTTTTTCATTAGCCATTCATTTGCCTTGTAATCAACCTGTAAAAACCAGACAGACACGAAAACTTAAATAACACCCAATAAGGCGTTTCCTCTTTATAGCCCCATTTGTTTTTAGTTTAATATGGGTAGGTAAGGTATTTTCTAGAACATGTAAGTGCTGAAATTTTTTTTAAAATAGGGATTCGTCCACTTCAGCAATTTCCACAGGCATTGCTTATGCAGTATGACTTCATTATACAGACATCCACAGTATCAATTACTTCAAACATATGAGAAACTAATCCCGTTCAAATAATGTTTAAGACCCATAATGGCTCTTACTTTGCCAGCGTAGTGAATGATACAGAAGTCAGCATCATCTTTAAGCTTCTTGGGTTTCTGGAATTTTGAGTTGTTGCCCAATTCCTGAACAACTTTCTCCACAAAGGATTTGTCTGTGGCTTTTGGGAACCAGCACTCCTCATCCAACAGAGCCAGGATTCCTGGAGGACCAGTCTGAAGGAGGAGATTTAAAAAAAATAAATAAAAATAAAAAGTCAGGGAATAAAATGACGATGTGAGACAAGCAAAGGAATCTACAAAGTTTGAAGAAAAAAAAAGAATAAACCTACAGTCTTCTCAATGAGTTCAATGCAGGGCTGCAGGTCAAGACCAAAGTCGATGAAGCTCCATTCGATGCCTTCACGCTGGTACTCCTCCTGCTCCAGGACGAACATGGTGTGGTTGAACAGCTGCTGAAGCTTCTCATTGGTGTAGTTGATGCAGAGTTGCTCAAAAGAGTTTAACTACAGACAGAGAGAGATAGGAAGACACGATTTAAAAATCACAATGGTCTATTAGGACTATTATGGAGACACAAAAATAAATCTGGGATATTCAAATTCTTTCCCTCAACCCTTTCACACCTCGAAGATCTCAAATCCAGCGATATCCAGGATTCCGATGAAAGAAGCTCCTTGGCGCTTGGTCTTGTCTAAAGCTTTGTTGATGCGCATAACCAACCAGCGAAATAGTCTCTCATAAGTGGCTTTGGCCAAAGCCTCCACTGCAAACTCAGCCTGCTCTTGAGTCTGAGCCTTCTGAACGTAATCACGACCCACTTTGATGCGTGGTGTGAGAATGGCACGTGTGAAATCGGTCACATTCATGCCCAAGAGGTGGCTCACCTTCTGGGCAGCTGATAAATGAGAAAATGGACATAAAACTCATAAAAGATGATTAATTTCACTCTAAAATAAAAAAATATATGTATAACATGCGAGAGTAAACTAAGCTGGGACTCAAAAAAAGAAAGAAAGTCAAACCTGTGTCATCGGGCATGGAGGCTTGGTCAGTATTGCGTTCCTTTTTAAAACTCATGTTTCCCAACTGCATCACAGCAGACACTACCTTCAAAAGACCTGGGACATGATAAAAGAAAGCATTACATTTCCTCAGACCAACACACCACTTCTCAGAAAGACAAAACCAAACTTCAATTTCAGTCAATATAACAACTACAATGTATAGTTCAACACAGTCCATCACGAGAAACTGGCAAGCTTCCCCGAGACATTTAAGATGTCACACCTTTAGGCGATTAAACACAGTGCAGAAGAAATACAGATGAGGGTCTTTTTTGAATCTCTTTACCTGTCTGCTCCTCCTCAGGGATGCCCATAATCCTGAAGGCATCTATGGTTTCGGCAAACAATTCTTTATCCTGTTGTCCAGGGATTGTAACATTTCCATTTGACAGGAAGCGGTACTTATTGTAGTCCTCTAGGCACAGCTCAGCTGTAGAGTGGAGAATAAACTTTAGAAACTTTTTGATAGAGATTAGTCCTAGAGTATACTACACTCATGAGTCTCAGTATTCACTAAGTAAGTAAACTTGGTGTATATTCACAAAACCCAGTATCATGTTAAGAAAAATATTTTTTTATGCATTTAAAGAATATAAAACTAACATGTGTCTTTGAAAAACTAATAGCTTGAATTTGTTTATGGCATGAAATGGTTCTCACCACGCAGTTTGTCTCCTGCTCCTGATAGCAGGTAATAAAAAACATGGAAGGTCCGTTCATCTTTGGCCTGTCTGATTGCACGAGACTTCTCTAACAGATCTGAAAAATTATTGTTAGGGGAGTAACTGAATAAAATTTATGTTTTGCATGAGAACGGTGAAATATAAATATTTCAGATTTTAGTTTCCTAAAGGTTTCATTCAGTTAAAGGATACAAGTCTCAATATTGGCTCCAACGATGTAACCAGTAACGTCAAAGTTTATTCTGATAAACTTTCCCTGTGAATGAACAGTTTATATTGATTCATGTCAACATTTAAGACCTTTTTAAGACGAGTCGAGTGGATTTTTGTCTGTGCACACTTACAAATCGAGAAGAGTTATCGTTTTTCACAGTCTTGCCATTGCCAAAGGCCTCCAGAATCGGGTTAGCCTGGAGCAACTGTTTCTCCAACTCCCCCTGGCAGACAAAGACTTGATTAGAATTAAGAGCACATTTTAACTTACAACATCAGGATTTGATAGAGATTAGTAAAAGACTACAACATGAAACAAAAGTTCCCAAACTATACACAGTAGACCCAGATCACTTATTTGTAAATTAAACCGTTACTTAAGGCTGAAAACTAATGCCCATTTTTGCAGTTAAGAACATTCTTCCACTACGTTTAAAGTATAACTCTAAGAATCATTTGTGCATTAAACTTTGCTCCACACCAGTGTTAGAGTTTGCATTAGCTGAAGTTGCAGCTGTTAGGAGACTTTGCAACATAGCATGACATCTAATCAAGCGTATTGACAACCATTATCAAATATTCTGCTAAGTGGGATGCATACACTGCAAAAAAAAGAAAAAGAAAAGAAAGGATGGTATGTGTGGACTAGGAGGAATGAGGGAGGTGTATAACTCACATGTGACAGGGTGACACTGCTCTGGAGGATGGAAAAGAGAAAGTCTCAAAATATAGGCACAATAATGAAGGGGGACTCAAACATGCTCAACTGTATAAACATTCAACAATGGGATGCTTGTGTTTAAGGGTTTAGTATATAAATCAACCACAAACAAATATGGGAGGTATTCACAAAGTCATTAGAGATCCAGTGGGAACAGGTCTAGGCCTGATACAGGAATGTGAAAACAGAATTTTGACTTCCTGGTCCAGAGAGGACAGAGAAGTTTCAAATGCATAAAAAAACAATGATTTTTTATGGAAAAAAAAAATAAAAAAAAAAAGGGGGAGAAGAAAAAACATCTACAGGAAGAGATAAAACGGATATCAACAAAACATTTATAAAACAAAAAGAATAGCTGATGTTAAAATTAAAAATGGATGTGGTTATTTATGATAAGCTCTGTCAAGACAATCAGCACTCGTCTCATTGAGATGCAGCTCTGCACACAAATGACTGGACGGGAATACTCACTTGATCTTTCTTTATTTTGGAGGATGATGCTACAAACGCAAGGTACTGAATGACTTTCTTGGTGTTTTCAGTTTTTCCAGCACCAGATTCACCCCTGAGGAAATATTAATAAAGAGTACGTCTTGAAAGAACACAGTGCTGGTCATTGTGATATTTTATTTGGTACTAGTATTTCAGAAGTTTCAGTCCAGCTTACGTGCACAATATGGACTGATCCTCACGATCTGAAAAGGATCAAGAAAAATGAATGAACAATACTCCATCACATGAACAGGCATGCCATCTTGGCATGAATGGTGGTATCAGTCATACAGTTAGTGTTCTCACCCTGCATCATGCTCCTGTAGGCTGTGTCTGTGATGGCGTAGATATGAGGGGGCATCTCATGCCTCTTTTTGCCTTTATACATCTCGACGATCTCTTCCGTGTAGATAGGCAGATGCTTATATGGGTTTATTACCACACAGAAGAGCCCAGAGTATGTCTGAAATAATGATTTACACAAGTCACTCATCACAGCGTTTTAAGCTGATTGACAAAAATGACAAAACAAATGACAAATCACAAATAACTCAACATTTGATGATTCTCTGGAAGTAATCAAACAATTATGCATTCCAAGTTTTCTGCATACTCGGCTTGTTTAATTTGTTAGCCTGCCAGTGCATGCACAATATCTAAACTTGAACATCACAAACATGCGCTCTTCAGAGAGACTTACGTAGATGAGCCCAGAGTAGTACCTCTCCCTCAGGTTGTGCAGAACAGAGGCTTCATTCAGGCAGGTGAGCTCCGCCATATCCTCCACTTTGCTGAACTTGGGTGGGTTCATCTTCTGGATGTCATCTTTGTTTACCTTGATCTTCTTGCCAGAGTCGACCAGCTCCACGAGGCACTCATCTCCAGTCTCCTCTTTGATGGAGCCGGCCTCAAAGCCGAGCTTCTCTGAGGGAACCCACACCAGCTTCTTAGAGGCCCAGTCCGCCTGAGCCAAAGGGTCATTGATAGTATTGCGGTCGGCATAGAGGAACTTCTCTGCGTCTGACATTTTGGCTACACGTGAGAGAAAAAGTGAAAGCGTTTATGTTTTTGTGGTATTCAAGTTCCACAGGATTTCCACAAATTTTTAGGGAAGAGGATCTGAAAATTAAATTGCATGATGACAGTGTCTTGGGGAGGAGACAAAAAAAACAAAACACCTGAATGGTAACTCGTTCAAGCATCTGACTCCAGTATGTGTCAATATTGTCCTATAGAATATTTAAACCACACCCGCTCAGGATTCTGACTGATACAGTGATCCATCAACTCTTTTGCTCCCTCCCTGCATTTATTCAATACGGAGTCAGTTCCTTTAACAACCTGTAATTATTGGAATTCCATAAATTCCCACACTCATAAAGTAACCTCACCAATCACAATTCATATTACCAAATACAAGTGCCTGGTAATGTGTTTTTTAATAACTAGGTGTGTGCACATGTAAACATTTTCATGCAGAAATCATGATACAGCAAAAGTTCACATTTCTATTTATCGTTAGTTTAGAATAAAAAACTAAAAAAATAATAATAAAATTTTATGCACAGTACTATACGACAAGAATTTATTAGTGATTGAGACCCACCGTTTCTATTTTACCATAACATTTCTGGTGTCAGGCCAAATTAAGCAAGTGCATTAATTAGTTTGTATTGCCATACGCATGGCAAGATGAATGTAATTTAAAAAAAGACAAATAGCAGTAACAGAGCAGTAATACAAAATGCTAGTGTGCAATGCAATGGCATGTACAGCACCTTAAGGCACTATAAAAACAAAACACCTACTGTGTGCTGGTGCAAATATACACACGACACAAGCTCCTATTACTTTGAAGCGGGGTAACATCTGCTCTGAAGGAGTAATTCCTAAACAAGTTTGGACAAAGAAAATTTCATTATCCGCCACACCCCGCAGGAGACTCCAGCACTCTGAAGTTAAGGAGAACACCTTGATTTCGGTCAATAAGAGCAAAAATGTAACCTAATAACTTAAAGAGCTTACAGCACTGTGCATGTTCAGAGTATACATATTCAGAGGGAATAAAACAATTTTGTACAGCTAAAAATATCTGGATGCAGATGAGACTGGAAGCTAGACCCTTAGAATGTACAAATGGCAGCGATGATCTTTGCGTCAGGAAAAAGGTGGCGAATTTTCTTTAATTCTGTGGATGCTGTTAAAATAAATCATATATGAAGAGATCATTTGCAAAAACAGATAACACCATCTTTAACAATTTTCAAAAATGTGTTTTTCTACTGGGAATTCCAATCAAACTGCAGTTGGGTCATTATGATTGGGTTAAAAAAAACAAAAACAAAAAAACTTAAACTTAAAATTCTTAAAACAACTTAAAATACAGCTAACACAAACTATGCACCACACCTATAATACTGACAATCATAAATAAGTTTGCTGCAATTTGTATGCATGTAATGCTAATTTGTAATATGGTTGCTCAACAAAAAAAAATAAATAGAATGTATAAATAAGGAAAAAAGGAATATAACTTGAAGAGCAAAAAACACTGGGTTATCACTTTGCCAAATGGCTCAACTTGAGTAACCAGCGTCTTACAAAGATCCGTCCCTCAGGGGCAAGAAAAAGAGAGGCTTCTGAGAGTCAAAGTTCTCTGCCTATTCAAACATTAATACTTACTGCCAGCAACCGCTACACTCATTTCAATCTGCAGAGCGTGACAGCTAAAGTTGGCGAAAGATGCTAAGTGATGTGCAGTGATACCATTAATAGTGCTTGGAGCGTTAGAGAAGTATCTTCAAAGTGAAAAGAGATGACAACAGCCCAGCTTTAGAGTACTGTTGAGATGGAGTGAGTGTAAGAGGGATAAGGAGATTAGCAGGGTGTCATCTCTGTCTGGAAGTTCATTAACAGCTCAAATACAGTCGATGTGATTAAATGCAGATGACAGCGTGTGCCCGTGCACATGACATGCACCTCTGTTGGGTTGCGTGGTGGTTTGTCATGCAATTATACAAGAACACACAAGGGAACAAACTATGAGTAAATTACGATACATTTACGTGACAAAAGAGTTGGACAATCGTGGTTTAGCAATGAGGAACAAACAGCCACCCATTACAGAACAAAACAGTGAAACAGTTTCTGCAACTGGTTGATATTGAAAAATTGCTTCACCACACTGACACACTTCCTCTAGCTTGCAGCCTTAATGCAAGACCTTAGAAGGCAACATGTTAGAACTTGCGACCTGAATTTAGAACTTGTAACAGAAGAACTGCAGAAAACAGCCTGTTTATATAATACTTCAAATTGTGTAAAAAAAAAAAAAAAGGGTGTAGAAATTAAAACCTGGTTATATTTTGCCATCAGGGCCAAACATAGACTGTGAAATATGAAGGATATTTTACTAGTGTAATCCAAATTAATATGCATTACATTATATTTAATCTGAAAATGCTTTACATTTAATGCCATACCTTTAAATGCCAATTGAATGAAAGCAAAAACATTGCATTTATTTTTAAACTTATAATTACGCTGAAATATGATCAGATTAAGCTCAATATAAGCTTTACACATCAGAAGTAATTTATTTTTGAAAAGTGTAATGTGGGACATGTTTTAAAAGGTCTGTCCTGTCACCTGCAGTGCCATGCTTTATTTTATCCCTTCATCAGCACGTTCTCTCATCCCACTGATCTTGGCCTCGGTTCAATCCATGCTTATAGTTCAAATGCCAACAGCTCTGAGATGAAGTCAACAACAGCAACACAGGAGACACCTGTACTTAGAGTGATTATTTTATGAAGTGCAAGCTGAAGCAATTCTAATGCAAAAGCCTTCACAAAAGAAACGAAGACAATCATGCAACTAGAATTGTGACATAAGGGTTAAGGCATCTTGTTCCTAGTCTTATCTGAATGCGTGTCCTCAGGGCTGAGCAATTCAACAAACTGGCCTTAATGCAGACTGGGCGTTGCACAGACCTGAACTGAGATGTTACAGATAACGCTCGTGCATTCTAGTAGCTACATTATCGTGGATAACAGTACAATAAAATAATAATCTAAGTATCAACATGTCATGACGTTCTAGTTTAGAATGTTTCAAGGAGCCACCCTAAATTAAGACTAGTAATAATTTCCTTTTTTTCCGTAAAATGAAAGTATTTTATCAGCAGCAAAGTCCCACGCGCGCGCACTGGCTGATTGTGCAGAACAGGTACAGGTGCGCGCTCAGGTGAGAAGAACAGAAGCTCTACTGAATATTAAACGTTAGCTCACCTGTTTTCTCTCAGGCGCCGTTTATTGAGAAGACCTGCTTTCCCCAAATCTCCTGTTTTTTACGGAGAATGACACGGATGCGACAAAATTATCCGAAAACCTGTGGAGTTCGTGACACTTTCCTGTTTGCTCATCGGCGTTGTGCTCTCTAGTTCCCTCTCAGTCTCAGCAAACTCCCTCTGACTCTTAAATCAGCTGTGTGGGCGTGTCTATACAACGTCGACAACCCTCCCATTTGTGTGATTAAGCGCTTCTTTGGACGTGTCAATCAAAAGATGTGCTTTCGTTGATTGGCAATTTCTTCAGCACGGCTATAATTGTGCCAAAAAAGTGAACTTAGGTTAGACTGTTAGGTCTGAAATACAGTCCAAACGTGTGATACAACATTGAAATTGAATTTTATTTAGTCGAGCTTTTGTTTTACATAAGAAAGAGGGATTTTAGAATTTTTTTTAGAAAACATACTTTACTAATTAAATATAAAATATTTAAATATTTAAGAAATATGTACAAGAAAAAAAATAAATATTGAACGTAAGGAATACAGAATAGAATGCTCAATTTGAATGCATTTTTACACCACAAACCTCTAAATTTCTACAAAGTTCCACTCAACATTGTGCTAAGATTACAATGAAAACATGATAAAATTGACTTGACACGTTTTATAACTTAAGCTACTACTCACAAACACAAAATCATAATATTACTTGTAGTTCAGAGATTGGGTATAAATGATTAGCCTCAATGCTTCATAAATGCTGGAGGAAGTGCGAGTGGAGGAAGGCTGTTGGTGGAGGGTGAAGGAATGCAGAGCTTTGCCTGTACTTGCATTCCTGCAGTGATTTTCCTCAGTAGCCTACATTTAAAGAGTCATACTGTGGAGGTACTCTTGAGAGAGAGAGAGAGAGGGCGGGAGACACTGCTGTGAGTCAACCATAGGATATCATAAACTAATAAACACTGGTCAGGCGATAACTATGATAAACTGGTCTGTAAACTACTGACACATGATCTTCATGGCATTTATAGATACTGCATTTTTCTCTGCATGTCAATCGGGAAGTTGAGATATGTGAATTGATTATTGTAAATGATGTAGCTGTTATTGACAACAAAGTAAACAGGATAAAATGAAAAAGTCAAAGTTCAAGAAAGTCCACACAAAAAGCCAGACCGACTATCCATGTAATCCTATGTGAAATTCTAGGGAAAATATTTACATAATGGAGGCTCACAGCAAGAAAACTTGTTTAGGAGACCTTAAGGACACTGAAAGTATGAGTCTACCTAGCTTCAGGTGTGTTGATTCTTCCTTTTATGGTATGATGCAAGCACATAGTGAAAGGATGGTCTGTATAGTTTAAACAGCAGTGGTTTTGGATTACCACTGGCCCACCCCATTTTCTACCTTCCTTCTTCCTCTTCTTCATCTGGAATACTCAGTGGCATGAAAGATGAAGAGATAATTTCCAAGAAAAGACTTGTCGCTACATGACCACACACACCAGATAAATGCAAATGACAGTAAATGAGGTTTCTGCTTGTTTTTGCATATTGCTCAGTTGAGTTCTGCTTCACATACACTGTAGTATCTGTAATATGAATACCAAACATGCGTAGGGAGCGTTTCTTGATATGATAATGAAATGAAAAAGGTGGCTGGTTGATCATACCACTGTCTGCTTCTCAGTCTGATGCAGTTTCCTGTCGGGAAAGAGTGACAACTCAGACGACATAGCACTTCACATCAGTGTACTGTAATCTAAACGCTTTTTCCTCATGTTTTAAAAAGAAATTATCTTATTATTCAGCAAGGATGCATTAAACCGTTCAAAACATTTTTCCTTTGATCTTTATATTTACTAAAGAATGCTAACAATGCATCACAGTTTTCACATTAAGAAGCACAAACTTTTTCAATGCTGATAATGATCAGAAATGGGTACTGAGCCTATTTGAACGATTTCTGAAGGACTGTGTGACACTAAAGACTGGAGTAATGATGATGCAAATTCAGAAATAAATTTGATTAAATATATTATATTTTTGGCTTTATTGTTAAATACGTTATACAAAGAGACTTAATACTTAAAACCCATTTTAATATGACATTTAGTTTATACAGTAATGCATATATATATATATATATATATATTGTCTTAATATGGTTTTGAATTTGTCAAATCTAGATGCACAATCACATGACCAGAACCGAGCCTGTGTTAGACTCTTTAAGTTTCATCAAGCACCACCAGAGGGCGATCTGCAATAGTAATAAAACAAAAGCAAGCCATTTCCTTTAAATTAAATGTTTAATTAACAATCAGCCGATCTGCAAGAATCATCTATACTCATATTGAACTTTTATGTTTATTGTTATTATACCTTTTTTTTTTTTACAAAATGAAAGGAGGGCTATACCTGAACAGTCACATTCAAGCACCATGTTACATACAGAGGCTTTATCTCACTTCCTTCAGTGGATGAGCTATGTAAAAAAATGCTGGCTTACAAAATAGCCAATAACATCGATAGACAAAATGCCTGACAACAAGCTTTACAGAATATTTTCAGTTTCACAATCTCTCAAAAAAAATCACAAATGAGTGTTTGACGTAAGTCTCTTGTACACAAGTTCAGTAAATTCTACAGAATGTTGTAATGAAAACATAGTAAATTGTATGTAAAATGCCAAAAAATTATGTGATAAAGACAGTTATTTACAAAACAACATTATATAATCTTATGCGAGACATGGACAGTTGGTAGATGTCTCCCATTAACCTTAGGATAAAACCTGAGGTGATTCCTTAGTCTCTGTATTTTTGGTTCTGGATTATATTACTAAATTGACTTAAACTGTCAATAACTCTAACAGTAAAATTCCAAGGGAACACGTTCACATTTTATACAGTGTAAGATATAAAACATTTGCTACATCCTGTACATATATGTCTCTTTCTCATCCCACCTAACTGGTTTTTAAATATATTATAATCTTAAAACTGTCTCTGTACAGCTATTGATTCTCTATAACCCTATTTCTGAATAATACAATATTTTGCTCCATGGATATTTAACTTAAATACTTATTCATAAAAATAGTGCTAACAATCTATTTATTATCTTTCAAATATGCTTAATAGTAGTTTGCTACATCCTATACCTAATCTATATTTCCAAAAATAGAATTGATTTTCTTTCTTTCACTCTTAAATGTCAGTAGATGTTAATTTAAGTCTTAAATTTCACAGTTGATAATCAGTTTCTGTATGGCTGGTTTTTTTTAATAATGTACACAGAATGTGAGTGTCTGGCATTAATAATGCAAATACATAGCAAATTTACAGAGATGGAAGATTATTATCCGTTCCTTTAGTAAAAATAATAGAAAACTCCCACTCAAAAGATAAAAGACATACTGTGAGGATTCAGACGAGCATGAGGCTGTCATTACAGAATAATCCAGATTGAAATGAGTGGCTATTGCTGTCATAGTCTCTGTCAGCCGGTAGGGGGCAGTAGAGGTGAGTACGGGGAGCCTCTAGACCTGAGTGGAGTATGATCTGGTGAGGGAGAGTCTAGGGCGAGCGCAGGTAGAATATTCTGAAGGCATGTCTAGACTGCGCTGGAGATGGAGCGACGTGAGTGGATGAGGACATCGGGAGGGGCGGGGGCCAGGTATGGCTGATGGTCATGTGATGCCTGTGTATAAAAACCCTGGAACCTGCTGAGGATAGAAAACAAGGCATTTCTGAAAGAGTGCAGAAGGGAGAGGACAGGGTCAAGGTGACATTTCTCTGGATGCAATCAGGGTCAGAATTTAATGTGGGTAGGGGCAAAAATGCCACCGTAATGAGCAAAAATGCTTCTTAGATTCATTATATACATAGTTTATTACTGCTGTTGCGATTAAAGTGAAATGTTGAAATGAATGAAAAATGTCGATTGAGGCAATACATTAAATAAATGGTTAGCTTGCTTAGTCTGTGTAGCCAGAATGCCGTTTCCACAAAACTACTTTAAAAAAAAGTATTCTATTAATCAAATTTAATACACATATTTGCAGTATTTTAATACCATAATATTGTTAACACCTTATTTTTCGACACAGCCATTTGTAAATGTTATGGGTCTGGATTCTGGTGTCGTTTTTAGCTTAACAAAACAGCTCATTTTGCTGCTTGATGTTGCAAATTTGTGTGTCTTATATTACTTTAATGTACTTTGTTAATTATAAATACACTTGTTTGTAGTGCATACAATTTTTCCATTTACTGCACGGTTTTATTCTTCTCGTAATTTGCCTACTGCAGCAAATGAACTAGAAGTCTCTCACACACACAGAAAATGGCTTACTCTTACTATTGAAAAATAAGGTGGATAATTTACAGATTCTTTTGAAGGCTTTTTATATTAAGCAGGTGTTGTGTAAATGATTGCATGCCACCTTTAAGTAGCATTATAAAGTCTGTAATAAACAAAAATGACATGTCAGATGCCGTTTCTGTTCAGCCTCTGCAATATAAAATACGGCTTTTGTCGATGTTGATAAAATTGTATTATCTATAACAGAAGTTTTCAACCCCCATGTTCATCTAATTTCACTCAATGCCACACTAAATTCAGTGTCACTTGATTACAATGCGGTTTACTATCTATTGTCATGTAGTGTTGCACCACTCATGTCTGGTGTAGACAGGGTGATAATTTTACTGAAACATTAAAAATATAAACAGCTTCCTAAATTTAGTGTGACAGCTGAGCCTGCTTTTCAGTCAGTTTAACCCTTTTACCATCTGTGAAATTCATTGTTTGCTCAAATTTGCAGTAACCAGAGCCAATGAAAACTTGGTTTGACTAGCTGTTAAATGACTAAATGTTGCCCCTTTAATAAAAAAAACAATAATTTCTGACCCTGCATGCAATGTTTGCTTAGAATCTGGTTAATACAAGGAGATTATGATATATTTTGGAGCAGCCTTCACATCTGAAGCACATCTATGATGCCTTAAAATGCTGTCTAGGTAGGCAGCTAACTAGGTATAACTGAGCTAATGAGAAAAAAAAACTCCTCTTCAGAGCCAATAATATCAGTATAACCACATTCTGGATATATGATGCCATTATTCATGGCTATTTTAAAACCGCACGTATGTGGGCAGCAGACCTCATTCAGCTGTAGAATAGGTACATTATTATACAGTACAGTTAGCTGTTAGCTCTTGTTTAGATTGCCCACACCTTCCTGGTGTCCAATGCACCCACCCAGTCACCCCTTACCTGAGGGCCACTTAACTTTTCGAGTGGACTCTCTACGCAGGGCATGGCCACCACGGGCATGTTGAGGGAGGGCTCTGGTCGTGGAAGGTGCACAGGGGGCGGTAAGGGTGGCAGCTGAGACTGGGTCTGCTGGAAGTTATTGATCACACATGTGACCTGGAGGTGGACCAAATACAAGGGTTAACAATGACAGCAAAAACATGCCAGGCATTTACATTACAACAATGCAGAACCTGCCTCTGGTGGATTAAGGCTTTATGCCCAGAGCATGTTCAGTCTTGGCATGGTTGTGATTGGACTTGATTTAAGAGGATGAAGGATGAAGCTTCGAGCGGGTGGATTAACTGCAGACTCACTGAACATCTAGTTATGTTAAACAGGTATGTGCTCAGTAATGACCAGTTTTACCCTCTGACATGACAGGTGTCCAAATTCACACTCTCTCCATCCCAGACAGCATGCAAGGATGTGTGCAGTACAGATGGCGGTCTGGCTGGTATATTATACTGGGGTGGGTTTTATGTTATTCTTTTTGGAGTAGGAATGTCCAGAAAACCTTGTTTTTTTTTTTACATTTTTCAATTGTAGATCACATAGACTCCTGAGCTCAACATTAATGCTTCATTAACGCACACGCAGTCTCTTGAGGACAAAAATCAAAACACGCAACACTAAGAAAGTCCGCATACTAAGGTCAAATTTTAAAATAGAATGTTTTTATGTGTAATATACAATTAGTTAAGCAAAATCACACAACGTTTTCACTATTACAGTAGTTTAATAGGTTTATAAATAGTTCAAAAAAGTGCAACCTTATTTGGTCACTTACATTTAGGATGAAAAACTGCGCTCACATCAACCAATCGATTCACTGCTGAGTGATTCATTGTTTTAAACCAATCGGTTTCATAAATGAATCTGCTGTATGAACGGATGATTTAAATGAATGAAAACTTAATGTCTTTTAAATTAAATGAATAAATTATGTGTGCATATATATATATATATATAAAGCCGATACCATAGAGGTATAGAGGTAGAGCCCCCCCCCCCCCACATAACAAATAAAAATGATTATGGTTAGGATTGGAGTTCGGTTTAGGGTTACTTGCATGTAAATATGCATAATAATTGTTATTATAATACAAAGACACCTTAAAATAAATACCAACATTTCTTATTATTATCAATGTTGCGCCACTAAATATTTTTGTGGAAACTATAATACATTATTTTCTGGATTTACTGCTGAACACAAAGTTGGAAAGATCAGCACTTTTGAAATAGAAATCTTTTGTAACACAATTTTCTTCACTCTCACTTTTGCTCAATTTAATGTATCGTTTCTTTTGAATGGTAGTGTATATTCTCACAGTGGCATGCATTGCACTGCCTGGCTGATTCTCACCAGAAAAGCGGCGATGGCTCCTCCGGTGAGAAATCCAGCTAGAACATCAGACCAGTGGTTGCGATACTCAGCTACACGCATGATGCCCACCAGAACAGCCAGAAAGACGACAGTCAGACAGAGAGTGGGTTTGGTCAGCCTTGTGCCTTTAGTCCTCCACACCAGAGTTATATACATCTGTAGAAAACACAAAATACACATCCATCATACTAATACAACTACAGATTTACTGTAGATTTATCCATGCATTATGTCTATTCTGCCCTTTTATTTTTATTTGCCATATGTTGTTACTTCAAAACACTGCCAGAAGGCCAGCAGCGTCTCTTCTCTTCACTGCTGCAGATCAAGCCATGTGCTGATTAATGGAGATTCTAGCTGCTTCTAAAATACAGACTATGTTCCTATCATCTTGTTGTCAGGACACCCATTTTTCTTTGTGATGGTTAGATCCAGTGGTTTATTAAATAGATTTCATCCCTCCAAAAAGCAACACTAATAGGTTTCTAGAGGAACATGATTCTTCTCGGCCATTTTTAAAATCAAAATTTAACTTGAAGCTGGATTTTACAAAGACTTACAAATGCAGGGGTTTGTTTAGAGTTTTATGGTCCGCAAGCTACGGTAAGCAAGCTGTCCCCAGGGAACCTTTTGGTAGAAAACATGTAATTGTGTGGTACCTAAACACACTTTACTGTACAAATGCACTCATGGGATACAGCAAGTGCAAAAGACACTGCATTGCCGTCTTCATACTTCATTAAACAGCACAATCATTTTCAAGTGTGCTAATAATAGGAGAAAGATATTGCGTACTAAATCAACCAATTATGATAATTTCTTAGGATTATATAACTTGGAGTAATGGCTTTGCCTTTACATTGTCAAGTGTGCTATGCCAATCACATCCAACCATGAATGAATTAAATAAATACATAATTTTAAACATTAACAATCATTTACAATATTACATTGTTTCACTATATTAATTAAATGCTAAATTGAGTGTTTTAGGAACAAAAATTAAGAAATTATATTGTAAACGTTTAAAATCTAATTTTAAAAGTTTTAAAAATAATTCTTATTTTAAACTGTATTTTTATTGCATTTTATTTAATAAATGTTACACTTCTGAGTGGAATTATAAATTTTTCTAATAAAGACAAAGTATGAAAAAATATTGCAATTTATATATAATTTATAAAATATATATATATATATATATATGTGTGTGTGTGTGTGTGTGTGTGAAAGCCATTTTAAATATTTGTTACCGTAATAAAAAAATTATATATTACATATTTAAAAATTATATTGAATTTTGGTCAATTCAATTCTAAGCTGGGGATCAGAATCCAGTCATGCTGATGAACAGTAAGATATGCTGATATTTTCAGCAGGGTCATGACCAAATGCTGTGAATCATCATTTCTCAGGAGCTCTGTTGTCTCTTGGGTCATTTTAAACATCAGCACTATTAAAAGAAAGGATTGCTGTGATTTCTTTGCACGCTGTGTCATGTTTTTGTCCTGGATATACTCACCACTGTATAGACAGCTGAGTACATACTCAGTGCTGAGTCCTTAGAGGGGAAAGATTTGCGGGCGAAGGTGATGAGGTAAGGGTTTCCGGTGCACGCTCGTCTCTCTGTGATATACTGCAGAGGTGAATGGCAGCCCAGCGCTGTGTAGTTTGGGCGGCATGTAGACAAGAAATGAGGTGTCTGGTTTCCTGTCACTACCTGCCCTGCATTGGCAAAGATGGTGGTGGTAAAGAGGCCAAAGGAATACACACCTGAGAAAAAGAGGAAGAAATCATTTCATCAACCACTTGAAAATTATAAGAGGATTTTCATACTTTTGAAACAGTCCGGACAAGCTGATAAAAGAATCACAATCAGTTAGACTCCAGTCCATCAATTAATGTCTTGCATGTGTGTAAGAAACAAATCCATCATTAAGATGCTTATTTATTTCAAACTATTGCTTTTGGCTGCAATGCAAGTTCTTTGTCCATAATATTGGTTTCTCCAGTAAAAAAAAGTCATTTAGTCTTAATCAGGAGAGACGTATCACATCAGATTAAGCACAGTTCACAAGCAAAAACTGTCCAAAACATTTCTAAACAAATATGTGGATTTTTATGTGACAAAGAAACAGAAGATGGAATTTTCCAGTGAAGTATGTGTTATTATGGAATATTTCATCCAGAAGCGATGTTTTAAATGTTAATTATTGATTTGTTTCTTACAAACATTCTGCTCTTTGCTTCCCAAGACATTAATTGATGGTGTGGAGTTGTGTGGATTACTTGTGGATTATTGTGATCTTTTATCAACTGTGTGAACTCTTATTCTTATGCCACAGCCATATAACCCTGCAGCCCAAGCCTGGTTGCCCACTGAATCTAAGCAGGGCTGAGCCTGGTCAGTACCTGGATGGGAAAACTAGGTTGCTGTTGGTAAAGGTGTTAGAGAGGCCAGCAGTGGGTGCTCACCTTGTGGTCTGTGTGGGTCCTAATGCCCCAGTATAGTGACGGAGACACTATACTGTCAAAAAGAGCACCATCTTTCGGATGAGATGTTAAACCGAGGTCCTGACTCTCTGTGGTCATTAAAAATCCCATGACATTCATCGTAAAGAGTAGGGGTGTAACCCCAAATTCCCCCTGGCCCTTGTCTATCATGGCCTCCCAATAATCCCCATCCCCTGATTGGCTGTATCTCTCTCTCCTCTCCACCTGTTGCTGGTGTGTGGTGAGTGCACTGGCACTCTTTTAAAGGCTCACTAGTGGTGGTTGAGGAGAGACCCCCCACATGATTGTAAAGCGCTTTGGGTGTATGGCCATACATGATCTGGTAGGATCCACTGGTAGGCAAGTGATTTCAATTGATGGACTGGAGTCTAACAAATTGTGATTCTTTTATCAGCTTGTTTAGACTCTCATTCTGACGGCACCCATTCACTGTTAAGCAAGTGATTTCAATTGATGGACTGGAGTCTAACAGATTGTGATTCTTTTCTCAGCTTGTTTGGACTCTCATTCTGCATTCACTGCAGAGGAATCTGATTCATTGGTGGGAAAGTGATGCAAATTTCTCTAAAACTCATATACATTCTGGATGGCCGAGAGAGGGTAAATGTTCAGCAATTTTATGTGAACTTTTACTTTCAAATTCACTTAAAATGTACTTTTTAACTTTTAAAACCTAGTGTAAAGCGCTTGGAAACAAACACACAGACCCAGTTTGATTTGTACGTATCTAAAAGATTAATAGTTGGAATAAAAATTTAAAGAAAACCTTGCAGCATTGCTTACCAAGAAAGCGGACTATACGTCTCAGCAGGGGGTTGAAATAGCAGCAGTCAGCCGTAACAATAGTCTTCTCCTGCGTGGCCTCCGGTTTAGTGAAGAAGGATGCGAGCTCCCCAAACAGAATCTGCAGCAGACAGACGCAGAAATGAGATTTCTCAGGTGCACACAGCTTACAGAGAACAGCGCTTAAGGGGGAACTGCAATATTTTCCTTAAACTGATTAAACTGATTGCAAAATGTACAAGGAAACATTTGTCATTGTCAAGTTCTGCTCATGCTCCAATTCCAGAATTTACAAGAAATTCACAAGAACGAGAGAATCTAATTTTCAATCCCATACATGTATATATGCTAAATGCACCAGCACAGCTGAGACAGGTTACATGTTCTAATAGGATTGCATTCATAAAACATGAATCCTCGCAGATTGGAAAGTAACATCACATGCTGACTGAAAGTCAATGACAAGAAGAAAAAAAAGAGCTAAACTCCAGTTTAAAACATTTAAAAAAACATTAGAAAAACATTTTCAAGAATGGTTTAAGGACTAAAATGGCATGTGGTGTAAACATTATGTAAAACATATTTCAGTAACACTTTATTTTACAGTTACACCTAAGTTGCTTATTAGTTTGCATATTACTAGAATATTAGCCATTTATAAGTGCTAAATAGGCACATATTAATGCCTTATTTAACATAACCTTATTCTTCATGCCTAATCAATTTTTAACTACCTTACTAACTATTAATAAGTGGCAAATTAATAATTTACTGAGGGAAAAGTCAAAGTTAACAAGTGTTATCTATTCTAGTGTTACCCATATATTTTAAAAACACATGTGAGTATACATGTATCCTGAGTATTAAGGCATAGATCTTTAAGTTACCTATCATTTTGCATGTTGGTTACATCATCTGAATTTGACTTGGTGGAGAAATGCATAGCATATTTTCTCAAAGTTATATTTATGAGGAAATTACCTTTTTATTTGCATTATAATATTTTGGTCGAATCATTTTCCTGCCACAGTTTGATTCAGAAAATGAAACATGCTCATCATGCAGTAGTATTTTCAAGACATTGTATGGATTATTTGGATTTTTTACTCCAGAGCCTCACTGCTGCTGGACAAGAAGAAAATATAGTACTTTGACTACTTTCACAAAGACACAATCTACTATGGAGTTTAGAGTCTGAGCTAGTTCCTGTGCTAGGTGTGTGCGCTATCTCAAACAGCAGAAGTCTGGAACTGAATATCACAGAGACTTATTAAGAGTTACTTAGCCTAACTGAAATGTCTATTTAACTATTTAAGCTCCACAGATATGAAGATTTAGGTCCGTGTGTAGTAAAAGAGGTGCTTGTTAACATGCATTGTTGCCTGTGCTAAAAGATCTACTCCTCTGTCTAATGTCTAATTTTTCACAAATGCCACTCTAACCCTCTCGCTGAGGGAAAGTGGAAGTTATTCAGGGACATAAAAGCCTGAATTTCTGTAATGTTAATTGATGCTCCATGAATGATATTTTGTGGGGAATATTGCAGCGTTTTGAGGGCTCTTGTCTTGTGGTGTAACAAAAAAGGTGAAAATAGACAGACAGAGGAAGAGTAAGAGGGAGTGAGAAAAAGACAGAGTGAATATTTCACTAGAGCACCCTTGACATATCTGAAGTGCTCAGAAGCTGCAATGTTGAAGCAGCAGTGATACGGCAGCATGGTGCTTTCAAATCCTTAACACACATCACAATTACAACACACCTGCTCTGAAGAGTTTCAAAACTCTGGAAAAACTGTGACACGCACAAAACATTTGGAGTTCAATGAATGCCTCAGTGTCAAACAATAAAGGAGCTCAAAGCGCTCTTTGTAGAGTAGGGCTGACATTCACAGATACTTTAGGGTTGTTTTGTTTTGGTTAGTTCTAAAACAAAGCAGAGTATAAAATTGAGCATTTTATGGAAAAATTTAATTTAGTCATTGAAATGCTGTAGTTCACCCAGAATATTTTTGTCATCATTCTAAAGTCTTTTTTTCTCCATGGAACACAGTCAAGCTAATTTTTCAGCCACGTTAAAATCACTCACAGGTGAAGAGAATAACATTTGACATGGCAGCTGTCAAGGGGTGGGATACATTAGGCAGCAAGTGAACAGCAATTTCTTGAATTTCATGTGTTGGAGGCAGGAAAAAAGTGAAATGAAATGTGAAGTGAAATGAGTTGCCACACTAGAGAAGGCTAGATGAATAGCTCAGAGTTTCTTTAAACTAAAAGTATTGTTGGGTGATTCTGGTAGGCATTGGAGCACTGGGACCAGCAGAGCAGTGGGCTGATTGGCGAAGGAAGATCTCCCCTCCCCTATTGTAGTCATGCATCATCCAGCTACAGTATGTGCAAAAACAGATTTAAAGTGATTTAATAGCCATATGGGATCTCATCTCAAAATAGGTGCTGTACTGTCAAGTGCACTTCTACCTGACAAAAAAGCAAGTTCTTCTCCGTCTGTTTTGATCGCAAACTGCTGAAAAACTCAGTGCTGGCCATGACAAAAAGGTGTCAGAAAACACAGTGCATCACCTTTTCCTGTATGTACAGGGATACAATGGGCATGTGACCATGGAGCAATGAAAGAGCCAGGTCTGATGAATCATGATTTCTTTTAGATCAGCTAGATGGCTGGTGCGTGCGCATTGTTTGCCTGGGTAAGAGATTGCAGCAGGATGCACTATGAGAAGAAGACAGTGCTATGCTCTGGTCAAGCTTCTGCTGGGAAACCATTTTGCAAAAAATAGTTCAGGAATGGTTTGAGGAACCCGATTTTGGGATTCCTGTGGGATTCCTGCAGGATGGGAGTCATCTTTGCTATTAATCACGGGAATGGGACGGTACAGGATAAAATAGTTAATAGGAGCGGACGGGAGCAGGAATCAACCAATAGGAAAGATGTAAAAAAAAAAAGTAAATGCACCATTTTGTAGTTTCCTTGTAATACGCCAACAATGTAACGCAATTAAAATACACAACCCAGCTGTCCCAGAAGCCATCTTTTGTATATATATGGGAGCGGTACAGGAGAGGGAGTCATTTTAAACAGGAGCAGGATGGGACGGGATTATTTTTAAACTTTGGTCTGGGAGTGGGGCGTGACAGGATTTCTTTCTATGGGAGTGGGACGGGACAGAAGTGAAAATCCACTCCCGTGTCATCCTGTAGTGGCAAACTTACAGGCCTTAAAGGATCTGCTGCTAATATCTTGGTACCACAGATCACAAAACAATGTTGAGAGGTCCAGGCCTTGTTGGTTTGGCAGCACAAGAGGGACCTATATAATATTAGGCTGGCGGTTTAAATGATGCTGATCATAGTATTTAAATCAGTGATAAAAACACATTATGTGACTTTTTGACTTTTCTGTGAAATTTTGGTCTCTTCCCACAGATCAAATAACTTCATAAGAGTTATAATAGCTTGTTAGGGACAACATTTATGGTACTTCACTGGACATTATTAGTAATTTAAGAGACTGAAGTTTCAATTAGAAGCCTGAAAAGCTGGAGCTATTTAAAATCACCTAGTAATATTGAAAGCTGCAGACCGTAATTTTCGGTGCTCTAGCGGTTAATAAACAGAACTGCATGAGTCTTGCGGAAAAACATTGTAGCTGGATCTACTTCTCTCTCTTTATGTTTATGGCAAAGCATGCAGGTACGGGGCTACTCAGCAGGGGAACCTACCCGAACTAGTCTAAATAGTCTGAATATAAACTCTTATTATATATGTACTGTAGTGTTTTAGTACAAGCCAAAAATGCATTCATTGTGTACTAGCTTAGTATACAGTATATAAATGTAGTAGATTCTGAAAACAAAAAAGTTAAATGAAATTTAAGATGCATATTGTGCCATCCAGATGTGGAGAGCTGAATGTATGTTATAGCCTGGAAGACAATATTACTTTATAATGTATGCTTAGGACACAAGAGACACGCCAGGTCTGATGAATCATGATTTCTTTTAGATCAGCTAGATGGCTGGTGCGTGCGCATTGTTTGCCTGGGTAAGAGATTGCAGCAGGATGCACTATGAGAAGAAGGCAGTGCTGGATTCTGGAGGCCGCACGGGGTGAGCAGCAGGCTCTGGAGAGTGCACGAGGTGAGCGGCAGACTTCAAAACATAGCGCTCAAAACATAATGGCTAATGTTTGCACACAAATGAAATATTCAGAGTAGAAAATGAAATTCAGGTGTCATAAAACAAGTTATCAAACCTGACAACAACATCAACCACAGCATCAGTGCAAATTACACAACTGAAAACTCCAACCAAGTTAATCACTTACACCCTAATGGATGTCAGGAACACCTGTATTGCAAAGTTTTTTTATATTTATGCAAAAGGCAAGCAATTTTGAAAATGCATTCCATGAAACCTAAACCTTGGCATTACTAGCAGCATGTACTTCTGTTTGAGTTATAGGAACGCTACTTAATTTGCTTAAATTAATACTGTTTAAAAGCACTTCAATTTATTATTTAATAATTATACAAGGTTTTATACTTAAGAATCTATACTTATGAAGCCACTAATGTATACATTTGTGTGTACTATCCTTTAAATTGCTCAGTTCATGTGGGATATCAATTCATTGAACTGACAACGCTAAAATGATTCTAACAGTGATACTGTCAGCAAGCGTTTAGCTCTAGGTTTGGCACACTGTTGATAATGAGAATGAAACTGATAAAGCAGAAAGACTTGCTCAGTGTTTAGCACCAGCAGGAAACCCTAAGGCCACATCATCCTCGCTAAACAGAGATGAAGCTGTCATTGTCATGTCATAAATTAAGACACAGGGTTTTAACTTGTACTCTAGAAGCTGTAGCTAGAACGGACAAAAAAACATGCTCCTTAGAGCGGATTAATGGAAGCTGTTGAAGTAAAGTGCTTACATGTTTAATTGATGAAACAGCTCTGCTGACTCTGAAGACTTTGAGAGAAAGACAGACGGAGGGAGGGACAGGGACAAGGAGTTCAAAGCAAAAGGAAATGGAGAGAGATCGATAGTGAAATCAAGCCGCAGAAAAAGGGTGAAATCAAAGAGGAAAGCGAGATGATGGCTGAAGTGAATGGATGTCTGTTTCCTGAGGAAATCATATGGTGTGTGAACAATGTAGACACACATTTCACGGCGACTGGGAATGCTGTCAAATCAAAAGCTTTGAGAAAAGTAGAGCACCAAAAAATGCAAACCCCTCTGCAGTCTGTAGTGGGTGTCAGATTGTCGGTCAAAAAAATACACCACACAAACACCCCAGAATGCCTTGAGGTGCTGAAAAAACAAAGAAGCACGGCAAATCAACAACAATATTACACTACGCAACTATTCATGTGTCATTAAACATACACTACCAGTCAAAATTATGGTAGCTACTAATACGAAGTAAAGTTTTTAAAATGTTTTTAAAGAAATCTCTTATGTCTGCATTTATAGAGCCTTATTATTTTACAATTAAAAAAAAAGGATTCCTAGTTGATTTTTTAAAACCCTTCTATTTTGAATGTTAACACATTTTCCACATAAATATTAAGCAGCAACTGTTTTCAATGTATTCTTAATCAGAATATTAAAATGATTTCTGAAGGATCATGTGAGACTTATACGTAGCTGCTGAAAAATCAGCTTTGTATCACAGGAAAAAATACATCTTGAAAGATAGACAGTTCTGTTAAATAATATTTCACAATACTGCTAGTTTACTAATAATTTACTAGTTTTGATCAAATAAATGCCACCTTGGTGAATGTAAGAGAAATATCAAAGCATCTTAATTATTTCAAACATGTGATGTATGTATGTACATTTATATATCATATATGAATTAATTGTGTGAGGTCTTTAGATTAACCTAAGATGGGAAAGCATTTTTATGTCAGATGGGATGCCAGCAGTACTTGAAACACCAACTGTTATTTTACCCAGAAAGTTGGCAAAAGGGTCTAAATCCATAATGACGGTGCAGCAGGCAGCCAGATGATTTTTGCACAAGGACAAAATTAACTTTAATTATGGCATTTGACAAAGGTCAAATTAAATGATACGCGTTGCAAAAATACAGCTTACAGAAATTTAATTTCTCAGAGGATATCTGAGCCAAAATACAGTAGGAAATTAGTCATTTTTACTGAGGTTGTGAAAAGAAAAAACACAGACATGTTTGATTAGGTCTTAAAGTACGTTTTACATTACCTTGTCTGGGAAAATTAGTCTAGTCTGAATAGCTCTTAATAAGCAACCAAAAACGTCAGTGACCTTAATGAAAAGACCAGGGGCCAGCTGAATAAATTATGCTGTCACATAATTAATTAAATTAAGCTAAAACTGACCAACTAGCAGATCTAAAGTGACTTAAATTTCAGATTTAACTTAGACCAGTTTACTGGCTATAGATTTGCAAACAAACTTTATATTTGCAAAAAAATGTACTCACCCTAAGGACTTCCCAGACGTAGATGATTTTGTCAACAGACTGGGATAAATTTATAATTTCATCTCTTGCTCACCAGTGGATCCTCTGCAGTGAATGGGTGCCATCAGAATGAGAATCCAAACAGCTGATAAAAACATCAAAATAATCCACATGATTCCTGTCCATTAATTGCCGTAATTCGTAGTGAAAAGCTGCTTGTTTAAAAGAAACCACCAAGGCAACTTCTGGCCAAAATCCAAAATAACTATTCCCCCTGTGACAAATTCACTCAATTCAGACTTATACTTCAACAGCTTAATGTTAAAATACAAGCAGCATTTTGCTTCAAAAACACTTTGGTTTTTAGCAGCTTTTTGGACTCTCATTCTGACAGCACCCATTCACTCTAGAGGATCCACTGGTGAGCAAGCGAAGAAAAGCTATACATAAAAAATACACATCTACATCTTGGATGACCCGAGTGTGAGTACGTTTCCAGCAAATCTGCAGTTTTGGGTGAACTATTCCTTAAAAAATGTTGTAAGGCTAATCAAAGCAGTTTATGTAACCCCCCACAGAATGAAATCAACAGGAATTTCCATGCTGGTTATTTTAGCTGGAAGCTGTTTGAGAAATCTTGCTGGTAAAGGAACCTACAGTAGTAGGAACCCCAGCACAATAGTCTTCTATGCAGATAATCATGATGGTTTATCTTTTCTGCAGGGTGGTGGACCTGGAACAACTTTAGTTTACGAGCAGGACGGTCTCATACCACCAGTGGTACTGGACATTTCTCTGGCAGTGCAGCGCCCCAGGCTTTGGCCCACTTCTCTTCTGCCAAACCAAATCTCTCGGTGGACTGGGTACTTATAATATACCTTCCAGTCCACAGTGACAGAGAACAATATTAATAATTCATTGTACACATCATGTGCCTTAAAGGGGCTGTTTGGAAAAGGAGCAAGGTCATCGTTTCTAGAGAACAGCAGACTTGTGAAAGTGCAGTTTACTGTATTAAAAGTAAAGTTTATTATTATAATTTGAAGTACTAATATGTACCTTTTAGGTACTAAAATGGACTCTTTAGGTACAAACATATACCTTTTGAAAAGGTACCGCCCCAGTGACAGCTTTTATACCTTTATTTCTGCACCATAAAACAGAACTCACTGTTCATTGAACATAACAGTGAACCATACAGTAGCTCTTTTTCATATTTTGTTCAACCCCTTTCCCCCCATTTACACTAAAAAAGCAGCAGCATTAACCTTTGACTAATATTCTCCTTTTGTGTTCCAAAGTAAAAAAAATAAATAAAAAATCAGGTTTGGAGCAGCATGAGGGTGAATAAATGACAGCTTAAAAGAACAAATTGGACATGAGCTTATTCGGAAACGACGCACTGCTCAAACACAGTAACAGTTTGCTCAGCTGACTTTCCATGCATTTCCCCCTGAGACTGACAGTCAGCTTAGGATCTTATCTTGGTGACATGCTTGAGGGTACAGGCGAATATCTGTTGTCATAGTGTTACCATGGCATCAGTATGACAGCTGATGCACTCATGCTCTTGCTAATCCAATCCAAATCACAAATAGACAGCAACACATCACAGATCACATTCATTTCCACATGCTGTCTGCCAAATTTTTAGCTGTCATCTGAATACAGCAAAGAGAGATATCAGCACCAGTGTGTTTGCATTGATCTGTCCATAATGTGGGACCACTGTAATCACAACCTTCTTCAATTTCTTTCATCTAGTCGTTCTTTTCTCTTGTCCTTTTAGTGGGTTTCACACTCTGTCATTCTTGATTTCTGGGATTTGTCCTTTCTTCCTGTTGTCCTTCTCTTTCTGCGGGCATCTCTCCAAGTACCATATAGGGAAACTGGGTTAGCATCATCTCTCTACTCACTGCCAGTTTCTTCTCTCCTTCTTTCTAATGGCTTCATTTCTCATGCTTTATTGTCTTCTTAAAAGTCAACATAAAATCAAAATTGACCCCATTTACTTTCCTAAATCATCTTTTTAGTCTCATTGTAGATGAGTCATCACTGCACATTACTGTGAGTAAAAACAAATGTCGGTCTTCGTAAGCATTTGTCAAAATGTAATAACGTGCACTTGCTCTGGAATAACTTTTCTTGGTGCCAGCAGGTCTAAAATACATAGAGAGTGCGATCCGTTAGCATTCCAATCTCAATGGAAGTTGCTTGGCTGGCGCAGAACCACCTGGAGGTACACGTTTCAAAATCCGCCAAATTCTGGATGCTTTGATCTGCAGCCAGGTTATTTTGAGCCACAAATGCCAAGTGACTATTCACTTTGCAGCTGCAGGAAAATGACATCATGGCTGGCAACACTGATTGGCTGACGGCACCACAAGAATTCGCACAAAAGCCTTAATCAGTGACTATCTATGAAAGGCAGACGAAAGTATTTTACACCAAAAACAAACAGGGTAGTGTTAACATATATGCTTTAATATAACATTTTATTATTTAAAAATATATGAGATGCATTTTAAAGGTCCCATATTGTCAAATTTGACATTTCCTTGCCTTTTTCATGATGAGTGAGGTCTAAGAGCTATGTATTGTAACTACCATATAGGTTTCAAAATGTTCACTCCACAGTAATGTACACAGCCTGCATAAATTAGCAGTGATTTTTTACAACCCGATGTAACTTTCTTTAAAAATGTGACATCTGATCTACTCCATCACCACCCTCAGTCATCACCTAAGCACCGTCCATGACACTGCTGAGCAACAACAACATGAAACCATGTCGAAAAGGCTAACTTCAACAGATTTAACCAGAACAGCTGACCTGATGATCTGACAGGTTACTATAAGGTGAATCACATCTTAACGTGTAACCTATAGTAAAGACAAACTCACCGTGTCTATCCAGTCATGATCATGATGTATACATTTCAGTTTCAGCAGGCAACTATTTTTACAGCTACATTATTATTTTTGTTTGTTGTTTTACACACATGGACACAGACATTATTTCATAAACGACACAGTCATGAGATGCAATAAAACTTTAAGCCCATAACAACAAAAGGTGATACTTTATTAAACCTTTTCTGATAAGAAGTGTGCAAACTCAAGCATTTTTGATCATTATTTCTGTCCAATCCGCTCGTTTTAATAACGGTCTACTACAGCTGTCATCTTTGATTATTGACAAGACTAGATTTATTTGATCAAAATGTATGGTAAAAATAATAAATATTCAAATTGTAAATAAATATATATATATTGGATGAATAGAATGTTGAGAAAAGAAAGTGAGATTTTTTGAAACAATATAAAATATTGATAATTTTACTGTAATATATCCTTGATGAAAAAATTATTAAAAACTATATATTTATTTCTTTAAAAAAAGAAAGAAAACAGAACTATTAATTGTTAATACAATTAATACAATTACACTGCGCTTTTTAAAAAATCACATTTCTCTTATAGCAAACATTTCCCTCTTTTAGTTAGCAAATGCACTTTTCATGCTAATTGTCACTGTTAAATGGCAAACAATTTGGTTTGATACATCCTTCTTTCCTATTTTAAACTCAAGCACACATTTTTACAGTGCACACTTCCAGCTTTCTTGCTACCTAGCAACCTTGAAGAATCGCCCTTCTGTTATGCTTTTCATGTAAAGGTCACAGCCGTACATGATGCTTGTGGAAAACAACGTGTTCAAATCAAGCGAAAGGGCCTTCGTTTTCTCCATTTTCTCCACTTTTCATATTCCCATCCACAAACAGTCCTGCTACTCTCTTTACTCCAGCACATCTCTAGCTTCATGCCCACATGGCCAACTCCCAGTGTTCCCAAGGCTGAGTAGGAGTGTTAAACAAAAGCTGATGCCTTAATCTAAGGCTTACTAAGATTAGGCTGTGGATCGTCTCTGCAGAGAGAGGTTAAACACATCCTCTGGGCATTGGTGTACACTTACAAGAGCTGAATGTGGATGACACAGATCTCAATGAGAATATCATATTTAATGTTTCTCTCTCTCTTCCTTGTTGTTGCATAGTGAGAGACAAGGACTTGCGGATTCAAACGCAGGGTTTTATTTAAAGGGGTCATCCGGTGCCACATGCACTTTTTCAAGCTGTTTGGGCTGAAATGTGTGTTGAGAGTGTGAGTACACAACCAGCCTACAATGATCAAGATCGACCTAGTTTTCTTTTAATTTAATAAAAATAAGTTGCCACTTCTGAAATCAAGCCATTCTTAAATGCATGTCGGTGTGGCGTCACACCAACAGTGGCTTCAAGCCACTCCCACAATCGTTGATTGACAGCAGCGTGTCACACAGACTGAACTGGTGTCTTACCACAGACCTGCCCTGAGTGAGCCGTCCTCAGACCGAGATGCAGAGACAACCAAGACCCCTAAGAGATTGAGGTGTTTTGTTGTTGAATGTATTAATGGACATAGCAGTAGTCAATTACCCCAGACATCTGAGTGACTGAAGACACAGAGGATTAACATTACATTTGGTTCTGAAGGACCTTGGCCAACCAAAATGCATTTATGTTTGCGCATATCATTCATGATCCCGCCTCACCTACAGAAGCAGTGAGTATAATGTCTTTTAATGAATCTTTGCAAATCAACTTTCCTAATAATGTGATAATAATGCGACTAACATAGTCCAAAGGGGTGATTGTGCAGTGGCAGACAGTGGAGCAGCAGTCTCTGCGGGCGAGACAGTACATGCTGCAAGTTTATAGGAGGGCCAAAGCGGAGCAGGCGGGACAGAGGCCTTCCAGGGCAGAGTCGGTGGCACAGACGCCCTCCAGGGTGGAGCTGGCAGCACAGACGCCCACCAAGGGGGAGTAGAAGGGCAGGACTGAGCGACAGAAGAGACTTGACAAACAGAGAACACAGAGAGGTTAATGACGGTCTCCCTGACCGTGACTAGGCAGGACAAAGATTCCTGGACGGCTTTCATAGCTGTAACAGGGCAGGACGGGACTTCAACGGCCTCCATGGCCAAACAGATGGGAGTTTACAGGTAGTCCCCAAAACCGGAGCCAGGATGGAAGGCAGGTCCATGGTTTCTGTAGCTATAACAAAGAGAACTGGGCAGGCTGAGAGTTCATGAGTGGTCCCCAAGGCCAAACCGAGCCAGTCAGGGAGGTCCAGGACTTCTGTAGCCATAACAGGGTGAACAGGGCAGGCAGAGAGTTCTAGAGTGGTTCCAGAGGCCATGTCTAGAGAGGATAAAGAGCTAGAGGTGGCATCAAGAGCAAATACAGACAGGTGAGGTGGTGGTGCAACCACTGTCTGAACCTCCTGAGAATCTACGGGTGGAACCAACATCTCGGGGGGTCGTGCAGCCAGCCAGCAGAACCGCCAAACCCTCTGTAGATACTGCCGACACCTTAGGGGTTTGTGCAGCCACCAGAGGACCCAGCTGGAGCAGTCGGCTGGAGCAGTCATCTCTGGAGGTCGTGCAGAGATCCCCCCTCTTGGATGCTATGGCTCGCCATTTCAATTCCTGTACTCAACTTTGATTAGCCCAGCAATAACAGGACCTTTAACGAATCTTGTCAGTGTTCACATCATTCCAGACAAGAGCATGTGATGAAATAACACACTTTCATGTTTGATATTGCTTAAAGAAATAAGTCTCTTTTTTTCCACTTTTTCTCTCCACTAGCATCCTCAGACAAACAGAATGAGGTCACAGAAATGCACTTATGGCAAACCCACAGCACTGGCATATAGATGCATACAGTCCCCAAACATCCATCATGAATGGAAAGTTGTGACATCAGCCAGCTGCAGCCTCTGACTGCATGACGCTGTATATCTCTTCTGGGCCAGAGCCCACTTCAGATCAAACACACAGCTTCCATATTTACCAGAAAAACAGACTGCCAAAAACTCACATTACAGCATGAATAATTTAAGGTGTATTTGTCAGCATTTGTAGATTTCATTAAAGCACCATTAATGGACTACTTTCACCTGCTGTTACTGATTCCATGGATCACACACAAAAGACTTTCCACAGTTTTCCACACAACAAAGTCTGATTTTTAGTGGTTGTTTACTGGCTTGATCTGAAATTTTATTTATTCCTGTAGCACAAACAGCAATGAAGGTTAATGCTTAAAGCTTTTTCAAATTACTAGCCCCAAGTACAGTATGAGCAATAATAACAGTGGTGCTTGCATCAACAAGCTAATAACACAATGCATAAACTATTTTTGAAATTGGACAGTAACATACTGGTATATATATCAGGCTCTGAGATCATTTCAATCCAAGCTAATTAAAAAAATAAATAAATAAAGGTGTGTTCAATTTTACTTGAAACAGTTGAATATGAATCTAGCAACATTTAATGTTGGTTGCTGTACATTATGTCAGTACTAGAGTGGTCCACAGTGTTTACGTATTTCTGCAGTAGTTCAGTGCTGTACCAGGTGTGCTAGTGAGCAATTTTACTGTTTTTACAATTTTACGTTAGTAAAGCCATACATATGGAGCTGGTCATATGATGCAAACATCAGCATTTATTATTTTGCAAATCATGCAATATTTTGAGATCATAAGCTCTACCCCTGTAATCATAATTGGCATGAAGAGGAATAAACGTTATTGGAGTTTTACTGCCACTTGTGTTCATTTCAGGGAATTGTATAAGTAGGTACATTTTCGTAGCTTCGCCAAAACGTCAGTATAGGCATGTTTTTCCAAACATACTTTGTCCATATTTCTTAAGGAAAACGTGGGCTACAAACACATACTTATGTAACGTTTTGTGCAAAATTTAGTTCCATCAGTGCTTTTGGTTATGGTGTGGGTTTGTGAAGGTTTGCAAGAACCTTTTTCATAACACCTCTACTGGACTCATTATATAATACCTGAAGCCTTCAAAATCCCAGTCATTACTGTTATCCTTATTTCAGTTCAGCATTTTACAGACTCATTCTAATGTACTTCATGTTAAACAAATGGTTGACATGTGTGTACTTATCTAAATAAAGTTTTAAATATCCATTTGCCACCGAACCCTAGGCTATTAACACTATTGCATCTTCAAAATATTTGTGTTAATTGTCTGCATTATGCTTAATTTCTTTCCATCAGGGCTCATTAGAACGTCGCAGGTTGCTGAATAAACAAATAGGTTGTTATGTTAAAGTTCATGTTTGTGACTGAAACACTATGAAGGTCATTAAACTGCTTTTATGGTGTTTTTTTGTTCTTTTTCAATCAAATAACTTTTTTTTGTGTTAAGCAAATTGGTTTTAAAAAACAAGAACAAATATTTTTTAGTTTTTTGCAAACTAGTCTTTTAAGAAATTCAAGGCATTGCGAACTGAATTTCACTCCTCCTTGTTAAACCTGTAGTGAAATGGAACTGACCTTGATCCAGCACTCAGTAGCACTCCACTCATTAGGGAACACAAATGTCTGTGACTGCTGTGAATTAGAGAGCCACTTGACATCTTCAGATGTGGAGAGGCAGCGTGTCTCAGTAATTAAGCCCTTCAGCAGGGTTCAAACACGTGTTTATAGCGGGAAACGATGCCTTGTTTAAGGCGCTAGCACTGACTGGAGAGTTTTTCCTTTTCACTATCACTGTTTCCAGATTCTACTCTCTGCAAAAGATAGAAACCTCTAACCGCCCACACACACTCCAAGAACCCACATATTCACACACGTGCACACACATTCGCGCACACACACAGGGCGCAGATGCAAGCGCTCACTATCCTCGAGACAAAGAGAAAAAGCAGTTACACACAAACAGAGCATGCTTACACGCATGAACACAGTGCTCATACATAGTACATCTCTGAATGAAAGAGTAGAAATGTCCAGATCACATTTCACTTCGACATCATGAAATGAAAAATCAAGGTTCCTTCCTTCTTCTGACATATAAACTCATTTTATTACAGATTCAAAAACAGCTTTTATTGAAATCAAGCTGCCAAAACAGTTTGTCTCATATTTTCTCTCAGTATGATGTAATAGTGAAAGTCCTGCAGAAGATCAACACCTGCTTCTACATCATTGCCTCTTTAGCCCTGTACGACAATGTAGGAGGAGGTGAGTAAAAATGAAAGAGGCGCAAACACTGGATTACTCATACAACAAAATGATAGAGATGCAGCAGAGGATTACAAGATGCTGTATGCCAAATTGTGGAAAGACAGTTTTTATATTGCTTTCCTTGTGATCTTAACACCAGATGCAGTCGTTGTTGCATCACCAGACTACGCTGGATGCAATAAAGTGGCAGTTGAAACTCTCCTTAATGTATGTTGTGTCACATTGCATCACACTGCATTCAGTGTAAACAGAATCACAGATTATAATGGCTTCTATATAGTCTTTAGATGTGTTGTGTTATGCCGCTTATGTCTGGTGTAGACACAAAGAGTTTTTTCCACAATTTCCAGATTGCGTCAATAAGGGTACATTCACACCACAATGATTGGACTAACAATGCAAACGTTTCAGAGGTTCACACTTACATATAATTAAACCAAGTGAAGATTAAGCGTATTTGGCGTGCTGTCCCGGGGAGAGGGCTCAGAGCTCGGCAGGACCCTCGAGCTCAGGGTTCCCCCCTCTCAGTCCAGAAAGAGAGGTCCGAGCTCAACATCCGGCCCAATCCCAAAGCGCTCCCCCAGTTAAGGAGAGAAATTTGCTAAAGTTGTGGAGTCGGGGTGGGGGAAGGATTCGGAATTGAGAGATACCAAGATAGGATATTCTGGACAATTTATAGGAGATTTCTCTTGTTCTGATTGGATGTAATCACTAATAATATACCAACAGTGTAAATTATCAGCTCCTCACAAAATGTGATTATAAAACATCACTTTTTGAAAAGATTTGAAAAGATTGTGAAAACACTTGAAAACGCTTACACAGATCTGCAAAAAAATGACAAAAAATTCTGTATTATGCATGCCTGGCCTACAGGTGGCGATATCACTTTGTGAAGAAATACTACGTGTCTCTGCAAATATGTGTTTTTTTTAAGTCATTGCACACTGAGTGTGACGTTTTCATTTTTCCCATATTCATTATCCTTTCCTATCAAAATGCATACTCAAATGATGCGAAAGTGCAGAAAATCTAACCTAATCTTTTTTTCAAATAAATAAAATCAACTTAAATAAAACAACACAATACAAAGAAAATATAACTATTATATAATTTACATAAAATACTAACTCACATCACAGAAAACATTGCAAAACAATTTATCACTAAAATAATTTAATATTCAATCACATAGGCTAGATAGATATGGCAAGAAACGCACACACAGCCTGCCCAAATTAAACCTCAGGTGCCTCTTTGTGCACAGAGGAAGCCTCAGGTGTCCCAGTGCACCCTGCTGTCATCTTCGTGTAAAGAAAGACAAGATGGTGAGCTTCTTTCACCTTCTGCTCTCATTTGCACAGACGAGGAACGTGTGTGTGTGTGTATGTGTGTGTGCAGAGTGTGTAAAAATACTTAAAAGTGAAGAGAGCCTCTCTGATATTTGAATCTGTGGTATCTCACCATCTGTTTCTGTGATGTTGGGTGAGACAGACATTAATCCACCTTCCCTCTGATAATGAATCATTTGATACCGCTGTAATCTGTATTTTTTCCTGGCTATAGCTGAATCTTTTGTTGACCTCATCTAGCTTCCATTCACTGCACTGCATCACACTGTAGACATCTGACCTTATTAATGTTATGCTGGGACTGACCTAAATAAAAAAACCCTGACATCCAAACAAGAGACAGAGGACGCCCAAAACATGCCCTGTACATGAACACATTCAAAAGTTTGAGCGAGTTTTTCCCCCCAAAGAAATTACTACTTTTATACAGAAAGGATACATTAAACGAAGAAAAATTTAATGTTTTTTTAATTATTATTAATTAAAAAAAACTCAAAAATATCTTGGTTAAAATCTTGGTTTCTGCGAAAAACATTATACATTTATAATTATAAGAAATGTTTATCGAACATCAAATCATATTAGAGAGGGAACATGTAATACTAAAAATAATGGATGCTAAAAATGCATAATTTGTAATCCCAGGAATAAAATTACATTATTAAATATATTAAAATAGATATAAATAATTTATTTTACATTATACTAATGTTTTTTTAATACACAATATTACTGTTTTTACTGTAGTTTTGATTGAATGCATCCTTGGTAAGCAAAAGAGACAAACCTTTAACAGTAAGTTAAACCACTAAAGGTAGGGTCACATAAGTACAATTTTGTGTGAAAAAAGATCATTAGTCTATTGTAAAATTTAACAACGCCTGAAGAACTGCTAATTTTCAAACCAATAAGCTTTGCAACCAAATTGTTGTTGGTCAAAAAGGTGAATTTATAAAACCAACCAGTACACAGAAACATTTCATATTTGCACAAGAAACACTGCATGGATTCCACAAAATTCACTGAACTTAGTATGTTCTGTTGAATTTGTTCCTTTATACACTGAATCAATTCAAAAAGGTCTTGACTAGTTTTAGTAACTGGTGAATCATATAGATTTTTTTTTTTGACCAACCGATTGACCACTGATCACTTGGTCACATTTGGCACACTGAAGTGTTTAACTGAACCATTGAAGATTTTTTCGCTTCTCGTTCTCATTTCCTTTAAATGATCATTCTCCTGTATAACCCAATTATTTCCTCTAGAATGCATTTAAGAGCGACTCTGCAACTACAAGTGATTTTAAACTGATATTATCTATATGAAATCAAAATCTACTCTTCATAATTTATAGCTATATACTTATACTATATGCAAACAATAATTAATAGTGGCATCTTGCATCATTTTGATTTCTCCTAAGAGTGTTAACAAATGAGATGCATAAGATCACATTAACTCACATTCAAACACACTCATTAACGATCCCACACGCCGACACAATGACGTACACACGTGCGGCACCTCAGAGAAGTGTGAGTTTATGAATGGCAGTAGAACTCTTACGGTGACGGTGGGGATGGCGGTGACCAGCGAATACACAAGCACCGGAGGAGCTTTGCTGTCATCTTCAGGTCCTGGATACGGCTTGGAGAAGGCTTTATCGAAGCAGAAGAATCCTTGAACGTGCACCGGGAACGTGTCCGTATACTCAAAGTAGTAAGCCAGGAGGACCGTTCCTGCCATGATCACCAGCTGGAAATAGAACATGATTTCAGTTTAGAATAGAAAATCCGTTTTAATACGTGGATGCTGGCGTTCTGGAAGGAAACACAAGCTGTAGTCGGATTCTTCGGCTGACTGAAGTAATAAACAGAAGGAAAAAAAAAGAAAAGAAAAGACAATTCTTCCCCGTTAGAGAAATGACAGAAGATTTTGTGGCGTGAATGAGTGAAGGGAGCGTGAAAGGATGCTGAGAGAATGGCTAGAATCTCTTCAGCTGTGCCTATCTATAGAAATAAAAAAAGACAGGCATGGAAGACACAAATAAAGAAAGAGAGGCATTTTACGGAAAAGAAAACAAGCAAATGAGAATGATCAAGGGAGAGAAGAAAAATAGGGGAGGAGGAAAAGAGATGGCAATGTAGTAGAGCAAGAGAAAGAGAGAGAGAGAAACAGAAACCCTGGGAGGGAGGGAGAGAGGGAGGGAGGAAGGAAGGGGGGCATGTGCATCTGTGCTCACAGCGGGAGAGGAAATGGGTATATCGCTACAAGTATGCAGTTCTTTTCGATTTTTAGGCAGCAAAGATAAATAGCATGTCATTTATTACAAAAATGGATGGAATAGCACTTCCACAGAATAGGGTACAAATAGGGCATGAAACTATAAAAAAATATTTTCTTTCCAACAAACCGTCGGTGAAACTGTGTGTTTTTTTGACAAAAGCTTAAAAAAAAGCTTACCGACAACCATAAATATTATATTAGCCATGCACACACTATGTTTTCGTTTATTAGTTTGCAATTTGTATTTTCAAGCAAAACGCATTGCTTACATAAAAAAGTATTTTAAAAAATCTTATGGCAGAATGGGAAATAGAGTTCCATATTTCACCTAAACAGTAGCTCAGCATAGGGTTTGCTAGTTTGGAGCCAACAGTTTACAATTGATTACTATTCATTACAATAATGTAACAGAGATTATTCCAATCTAATAGTAATAGTATGTGCCTCTCAAGTGTCCAATGGCTATGACCTTTACAAATAAATCACAAATCTTTGTGACACCATCTAGCATTCTTAGTATGATTGGTGAGAATAAATAGAAAGAGAACGTGAGAGAGAGATGGGAAGGGCTGGAGTGTGAAAAGTAGTTGCACACATAGGTGCACCTGCACAATGCAATTAGATCCATAACCCTTTTATGTCAGTGTTTCCACTAATGTCCTATGAAGCATTAACAGCCTGTAGTTCAGCACAGCCTCGAAGCAGCTGATGTTCAGAGACCTCTCCTCATGTTCCAAAACGTATTAATAAAGCCAAAGTTCTCTCCATTTTTAACAATTTGTAGATATACCAAATAGATAATAGACAGGTTTTGTAATTACTTTGCTAAACACTTCAACCAATTTATAAAAGACTTTTCCAGTATAAGATTTTTCAAATTGGTCAGAACTGCTGGGTCTGAAGTATTTGACTGATATAATTAATAATAAACTGAACTTAAACATTATATGATAGACTTAATACAAGTAAAGGGTGTTTAATTAATGAAATAAAAAATCGATTCTGATATCAGCCAATTTGTTTATGTCTCCATTTATTAACAGCGCACTCAGTTAAATAAAAATGTGATATGCTTTCATAGTTTTCAAAGGTTCTGTACTTTCTGTTCAACCCATTTATGATTCCCCCTTTTAAAAATAATGTACGTTGCTTCTAAGTTCTAACGTAAAATTATCATTTTTGACTACATTTTTGAACACAAGCAAGTGATAGTCCTTATTAGTATTTTGCTTACACAAATCAGCTTCGTGAAGCTCAATAGTTCAGAGTTGTGGAAATTATTCCAGCGATCCAGTTTAACAGACAGACATGGTATTCTGTTTTTGGCACAAAGAAAGAATATTAACTGTGCACAATGAGGTGTGCTGTGAATAAATTGACTTGCTAAACCAGACATTTTCTGAATTAATCATCAACCCCCAAAACATCCAACTGCGAAAACCCTAATAATTGAAGAGCTGTCGATCGCAAAACTCATAGTTTGACCGCTAAGCTGTATTTTGGGGAGGTTTAAAGTAATGCATCCCTGTATGGTGGTCCCTGAGTCTCTTTATCGGGTTTACAGTCAAAATAAACCTTTTGAAATTACATACATAAATAAATATTCCATCACAAATAATACCTACCTACTGTGAGTACCTACAGTGCAACTTTCTCAGGAACATATTTGATCTCAATATGTTCTACATGCATATATATGTGTTTTTTCCCCTAAAGCCTTAATACACTGATCCAGAGGGCTAGTTCTCCTCCTAGTCTCTAGGCAATGGGTACAGATGATAATCGCCATATTCTATAGTCCAGTTCTTGATTCAATAGTTCTATAGTTCAATTCTGAAAACCAAGAAGCTCTTGTATAAACCGTTGCCTACTTATTGCTTCATTCTTGTTGTACACCAGTAAGATATTTTCTGCTGACTGCTTCTGTCTCGTCCCGCTGTGCGTGCTTTCATGTTATTTCTAGCTCCTATCCCACATGAACAGGAACATGAGTTTTCGACTCTCACTCATTTAAAAGCTATGAACAGAGTTCTGCACCCAGCTTTAGTCTGCTTTGTACATCCTCTCAGTGCCTCCTAACCTTTTTAAGGTAAATCAACAACCACCTCTCATCATGAAACAGATTTTACCAACATTATACCGGATATCTATAAAGTACAATTTATTCCAATGATTTACATTTAAGCAAAAACAATACTGTGGGTGAAAAAGACTCCTTGTAATGAGACACATGATCTTGTTCGTCACGAGTCAATTCACAATACTGGTCAACCATGGAGAATTGTTCTTGAAAAAAGATTAATGGTTTACAAATGTATTTACTAATTCATATTTTTGTCTTTCTAATCCTTCTTGGTATGAAAACGACCACCTCGAAACAAATCCTGATGGCTGATTTTTTTATGCAGTCATGCATTTGTAAGATTCTAGTGCTGGCTAATATAATTCAATTCGAATGCCTTCACACAGTCCTGTATCGCAAGGGTGTAAATTATGCTTTCCAAAGTAGGTTACAGCTAACAATTTTGATGGCTTCATCTAACAGTTAATCAAATGAAATAATTCAATCTTGACACAAGGCTTTGAATAATAATGCACTCATGCCTCATATCCTGTGTTGATTACAGTATAAACACCAACAGTCGAATGCAGTTTTAGTGTGGAATTAACAATCTGCTTCAAGATAATCCTTATTCAAACATAACCCAGAAAACTGGTTTCAGATAAATCTGGAATATAGATCATCATCAACACAGAGGCTGCAATACCCAAACAAACACTATGGGTACAGGATGTTCATCACAACAAAAAAAAACTTCGCCAACCAATCAGTAAGAAGAGGTGGGAATTATGCGCGTGTTAAACCCCACCTTTTCTTTCCTATTAGTTGGCGAAGTTTGTTTTTGTTGTGATGAACATCCTGTACCCATAGTGTTTGTTTCGGTA
>JAUCMT010000114.1:3175058-3186729 GCA_032357475.1 Enteromius thamalakanensis
AGTCTGACTTATTGCCAGTTAATTTGTATTAAAATAAGTCAGACTATCTGCCATAAGCCTGGCTTATTTGGTAAACTGGTTTTATGGAACAGGCCCCAGGTCTGTGCAAAGTATTGACTTGCATAGGCAATTTCTACGTTTGTTTCTGTTGTTTTTGACCTTGCTCTGTTAACTGACTGTAATTGTTCGCCGCCTGCTTCGACCCTTTGCTTTGTATTTTGACATCAATTTTACTCTTCCTCCGTTGAACCTGTATGCCTGTGATTTTTGACCCGTTTGTTGACTTCTGAAATAAAGCTCTTGCGAATGGATCCGAACGCCCATGTCTCCTATGTTACAGACACTGTGCCATGCAAGAAAGACGTTGTGCTACACAATAAAAAAAAAAAAAAAGCTTTTTTAAAAATAAACTAATAACTTTTATATTTTGGGTCCATTGCTAACAAAGTAAAACCAGTTTGGAACAAACCAAATGTGGACATGAATGTCTTTAATAATGTGTACAATGTGAAAGCCTGTGAATTCTGATTTCTGTGGAAATCTGATGCAAATGTTTTTGGCTGGAATCATTGCCTCTGCACTGGGCCTAGAGCGACTGAAGCAATCAAGCGCTGTGTACGCTAACGCTGCTCATTAGCAGGATTAATTAAGAGCGCTTTTGAGGGTATTTGCCTCCGAGACTTAGGATCCAACAAGGACTCTGGAATAAAAGGAAGTGGGAACATCACAGATGAGTAAAGAGGTCATGGAGTTATGCCAGCCTGACAGTATACTGTGACTGAGTTCAAAGGATGGCTGTACTGTTCATGCTAATCTTGAAAACTCTACTGCGAAACTCTAATGTGTTTGGTTCTGGAAGTATTTATTAGAGCTGGCAGTCAAGGGGGAAGAGTTTCAGGTACAGTTAAATGTATTTCCGCTCCACAGAAGATTGAAAACGGCAGTGCGCATCTCAGGTGGAAAAAACCTCCTACTTACTGAGGAACGTTGAACACTTTTAAAAAGTGTCACCACAAACTAAAGAAACTCATTCATTATTTACTCACTTGAATTTCCAGGTCTTTAACCTGTATCCTGTTCACTGTTTCCGTGAAATACAGAAGAATAATTCCGACAAACCTTCATTGAGATGCTTACTTAATAAGGAATTCAAATTTTTGGATTAATTATTCCTTAAGTAATCTTCTTTAAATACCCCAGTGGTAAATTATCCCGGTTTATACAGACACAACCAACTTGGAGAGTTACTATGGTATTTCATAAGCTACAAAGACAAGATAAAATCTCAAATGAAAAGCTGAAGATGACCCAAGAGGATGTACAATCTCTTTGAAGGCTTTAAACACTTAAATTCATTTAAGTTCCACTAGAGGGCAGAGCATAACGTTCAAGACAAAAAAATGTGAATATATAAGTATATGGATGGGTAGAACGAGAAGTGAACAACTTTTAATCCAGTGTATAGCTACTGTAACTCACCTCTACGAACAGGAAGCATGGCACTATATATTTGCTCCTCTTAACTCCTCCCTTTCCCACAATCCTCCTGTCCATTTCTTCCGTCTTCAGTATATCAATCAGACACCTAGGACAAACACAGGCATGAAACCAGAGACTTACTTTCAATAAGATTTCCTTACTCATTCAGTTACATTGTCCATATGGACAACATATTAGATTTAATTCCTGTATATTATTATCTAGAGCAGTACAGTGATGATTACTTTTTTTTAGGTAAACCCATAAGTTCGCATCACCTTATTCACTTGGCAAAAACCCAAAAGGATTTTTTCACTGGCATTGCGGACACACACACACACACACACACACACACACAAAGAAGCAGGTATTAGAGATGCATCTTAATAAAATGAGGTGCTACAATGCTAACAGGTTTTGGCTCACAAAAGTAAGTAACCCCAGCAGCACTCTCTGGAATAAATCAAAAGCATTCATTTTAAACCTTATTATGCATTATTACAAACCTCAAAGGTTAAAGGTTACCAGTTTTGGGGAAGTTGGGGGAAAAAGTAATCCACTGTAATTATTTCAAAACCACCTAAAGTCCTTTATAACTAAGGACTAAAATAAAATCTATGAATGATTATATTTATTGATGCATTTAGTAATATACACATTTCTTGCTTTTGCATAAACACAGCATGGGTTCATGTTTACAATGAAAAATACATGTATAAAAACTTTGGTTTTGCCAATACTTTTGTGAAAAACAGTCCCAGTGAGGCATAGCTTAATTACAAAACTAAACAATAAAATATGCAAACGCAAAAATTTGAGGATTGGTTTCAGGGTAGTGGATTGAAAATATTGTTAACATAGTACAAAAAGAAATGAAGTCAATGAAAAGTCCACACTATGACCTACAACAGTGGTTCCTCAGATGCACATCTGCTCAATGAACCACTTGTTGAACCTACAGCGTAGAAAAACTTTGGTGTCACAACAACGGTTTTCAAACTGTGGGTCACAAAGTTCTGACATAACATTTCCCAGAGCTCAGTGTTTCCTTCACGGTTAGTCTGTGTGTTCACACACATTGCATGCAAAAAGAAAACAATGGAACACTTTATATTAGATTCTCTTAACTAGTTTACATTACTGCACATTACTTGAATATTAGCCATTTATTAGTAGTAATTAAACACATATTCATACTTTATTCTACATCCCTAATCCTACCCAATAACTAAACTTAACAACTACCTTAAAAACAATCAATAAGCAGCAAATTAAGAATTTATAGAGGGAAACGTAATTAAGTGTTTGCTATTCTAAACAATGACAGCACAATCTGTGTAGTCCAATTCAACAATAAAAGACTTCTATGAACCAGTTCTTTTAAATTAATCAATCATTCAAAAAGATTTACTGAAATCCCTGAAACCATCCGAGCCGCTGCTCAGTCAACATATGACTCACTGTGAGTTTGTCAATGCATCATTACTTCAGTAAAGCCGTTAGGCTGCTCTTACTCGCTGTGCCACCAGGAAACCAACAGTAGACTCTTTCATTATCTCTATACCTCAACATCACTTCTTTGTTCATGGTTACTGATTGTTATATTGGTTATGCAATATCCATGATATGACTAACCAATGTGACAAAAACAACAAAAAAGTTATCTTTAAAAGGAACAAAAGCATAAACTAGATGAAAACAAGTTTCAAATGTTTTACAGTTATATATTTTATCTCGATACTGAAGGTTACTGGGTGTCCAGAAGCATGCATTCGTAGCAAAATAAATGCACATATTATTGCAGCTATTCCATAAGCAATGCCACCATGGCATGAGATTATCCATTATTTTTTTCCATCACCAGCTCTGTGTCATCAAATTGAAATCCTGTCTTGCAGTGCAGCATCAAGAACATTATCAGCACAGTGGCTGCTCGTTTCATTTGCAGCCGGGACTCGCAGAAAAAGAAAACCAGATTCCCACTTGCCGAACAGAAGATGAGTTATAGGACAAGCTACTGAAATGTGAGATTACAATCTTAGTGCAGCTCTTCACACGTCTCTCGTTTGATGTGTAGGTCACAAACACATGCTCACATACATGTTGCCCCCAACAAAGAATGCATTAGTAAAGAGAGCAACAATGAGAATATAAGCTCTCTTTTGAGACTCTGCAATGATCAAGATCACTTTTATGTTTTCTCCACTATTGTTCCATAATGAGGGGGAGAGGGATGAATAAAGACATAATGAATAAAACATGAGGTTTAGCTTCTGTCTTTAGCGCTGTGTTCCTCAGGCCCGGCAGCAAACACAACACCACAAACATCTTGTAGCTGTCACCATCTACAACGAGTCATTAAAATTCATCATCTAAAAACGCTGAGGCTTGAGTTGAAAAAGCACAAAAGTGATTTTATGCACCAATTACGAACTTAGGCCTGCAAGTCACCCGAGTTAAAATAGGGAACAAGATATTTGTGCTCTTTACTGGTTTTCTAAAATATTTCATGATTTTAAAAAGACAGCGGAGCTAAATCTTCCAGCTAACAACTCATTGTTACCAGATGCAGCACCAGAACATTCCCTGCTGAACAGGCAAGAGCTTCTCAAATTTCTTTGCTGGATCAGGCTGGTTTATGCTGGTTTGATAATGATGTCCTCCATAAATAACTCTCTCTCTTTAATTATTTGACTGTTTTCTCACATCTCTGTTCTAGTCTGCGCTTCTCTAAACAAACTTGATACTCTGTACTGTGGTACTTGTAATCTTTAAGTCGCTTTGGATAAAAGAGCCTGCTAAATTAATAGATAGACGTTAACGTTTGGCATCAGTATTGTCAAATCAAAATACAACCCAACTGAGGCAATGCAGGGAAACATTATTAGTGCATAATACATTTTGTTCTGTCCTACACACAAAACTAGTGACTAATTACATGCTTTTATCAAGGGTTGTGTTTTTTTAAGCAGATAATCTGTGAAAGAAGAGCACTTTGCAGCCCTTCGACCTCAGCGCAGTAATATCAGCCCTCTCACTTCTTGATCAGGAGTGATGATATTACTGTGCCGAGGTCAAAGTGCCATGAGGTGCTCTTCCGCCACACATTATGTTTTTTTATCCACTTAAAAATCATGTTTTATTTTGTGCCACCATACTTACTTGTGTAACTAGTCATGTAACAGTCTTTAAATAGGAAAAACATGGAATTGTTTGGTTGCTTCTAAACTCATCCCTGTTTGGATCCAAAGGAATTAATGTAGCTAAGCTCAACTCTAACATTTTTACATACACTGTCAACCCTTTAAAGTTCACTACAGTAACTTGCAAGTAGTAAACAGATATACACAGAAGGTTCAGTGTCACGTCTCAAAAATGATGCAATACATGAATTATTTAAACATTAGTTTATTATCTTAATAAGTAACACAAAACTCTAATTCACATAACTGCACAAATGAAAAAAAATCTGGGAATATAATGCACCATTTTTCATAGAAAATTCTAAAAAAAAAATTGGTTTTTCCCCCTACTTTATCCATACATACATCGATATTTACATAGTAAGGGAACTTTCCATTAATCAATACCATTAACATGTTTTTACAGTATTTTTTACAGTTTTTAGCATTTACAGTAAATTACTTTAAGAGGTAAAACTAGGTTAATTTTTAAAGTACAGTCTAATAGGGAACAATCTGTTTTGCTGGGTTAATCATAACTGTGCTAAATCAAACAACAATTTCAAACACGTCTGCCATGTTCTCGTGTCTAAAATTCTGTTTGAAGCCTTGTGTTGACTAGCTGCTGAAGTGACAGTGGCGCTAACACATTTTAGTTTTGTCCTGAGAACCAGCTGCATCTGGATAATCCTTTACTCCTAAAAGCTTGATTTGGCTGAGTGGGTGTAATGACTATACTGCTTAAAACTCTTGAAAGTGAACCGTCAAGCCATCAGTTCTTGTGTGAGTGTCAGCGCTGCTCTTGCAATTAACAAAACACTGACAGACCACTGACATGCATCATAAAAATCTGGCACCACGCTGAAAAGTGGGGCGCTGCATTTACAGCAAACACACAGCAAAGGAAAAATGAGCACAGGTGTACGTTCTTAAGAAATCCGTCTTCAAAGGGAACTCTAAGGCAGCCCTTATGATACATCTATCCTCTGAGTGCTTTAAAACATACACTCTTAGAAACAGAGAGAAAGAAAAGACAAATTCAGGTCACTGCTAAGGAGTACGTTAGAGACAAGGAGGGCACAAGGGACAGAAAGGACAACACAGCAAGATCTTTAGCTAACATTGCATCTTGAAAGTAGCTTATATGGGTTTAAAACTTTACCTTGAACAACAATTTTTAAAAACCTTAACCATTTTTTTAGGCTACGTTCATTAGAATTCAGGTCAATTAGCTTAGTCAAGTAATACTAATGAATATCTAATTTGCTGACGACACTGGTTGGTTGATGGCAGCACAAGAACACACAGCCACAAATCCTGTCCTAAGCTGTGATGTGAAAGGCAGCAGATAAATATAAGCCCATTTCACGCTTTTAAGAGCACTTCAAAAATAGGGCACTGATTAAAACATATACCATATAATGAAATATCTCTGATTTATTTGTCAGAAAGCAGGGTTATTTTGAATGGCTGCCAATGGAGGAAGATGCAATTCGTGCACATAATGGTGTACTTATGATATCTTCTGGAAAAGGCTATCTGAACCATGCTAACCAATAAAGACCTTGGGTTTGCTGATATCAGGTTGGCTGGCATGTCTCTGCATACAGAAGCAAAAAGACTGAAATTGTTTACACACCTTTAAGCCATTTACACCAATCAAATTAACCATAAAAGAAACATTCTGCCACTAAAAGAGCTTTTTACACCATGCTACAGTAAATCCTGAGGCATTATCGATAAAATGTTGAATCAAGCAGCATTAAAAGCTAATTAAAAAGGTAAACATGCATTTTGCACTTTCGAACCATTCTATCCACAAAAAAAGGGAAGCACATGCATTTTGCTGTCCTAATGCAAAATTGCAGTGCCACAAATATACAACGTTTAAAAAAAGTGCTTGTAACAGCAAATTGTTTAGCAACAGACAAACGGCCGTAAATTGGCTCATTTAACATTCATGCATTTTGTACAGCCACAGAAACTTTCACGAACTCTAAATGTTTAGCATGTTTTTAAAGCAGATAAAAAAATATCTCTGTTTATGATTTTTCCTTGTTTTTGTCAAACATAAGACAACCAGAACAGATTTATGCCTAATAAACAGCATGAGATTTTAGTAACCTAATGTTTTTTGTTAATACGCTAGCTTAACTAGCAAGACCTTTTTGTTAATCCACTTCACAAACACAGTGAAATATCAAAACCTGACTTTGCGGTGTGAAAATGGCTCAAGATAACAAGATAATATTAAAGCAAGAAATAAAATACGAACCCTAAGTGAATAATTCCAAGTGTGAAGGCCCAATATTGTCCCACCTACTGCGTGAAAGTACAGCACAGTTCATTATTTGTTAACCAAATGTTGAACTGTGTAAACCAGAAATACAGTCTTATCAGATCACTTGCAAGTGATTTGCGGCTATCCTTTAGCTCTGTTGCATTTCAAACAACAGCAGCGCACTCAAAGACAGGGAAAATGGCCCTTGTTCATCCAGTATGATCTGAAGTTAGAGAATGAATGCCATGACAGTGCTCAGATGTTTCATGCTCTCTGTGTACACACAGAAAAGAGGACATGTGGGTCTCTGTGTCACTCACAGTGCCGAAATCTTCAGTACCAGCTGCTGACATGGCTGCTTTATCCTCTGCATGACGGCCAAGACACGTCTGCATACTCTGATTTAATTGCTGTCTGAATCCACATAGTCTCGGGTATGGCTTTTGACTTGTGGGATTAAGTCTGGTTCACATTGATTGTAGCTTATTCTGTCCAAAAACCACCTACATAGAAAGGAAATGCCACTTGACTGTTGTTAAAGCTACCTACTACAGTTTGTTTTCATCTGCCATTTAGGGGCAGATTTAAAAGTATTTATATTAAAATAGATAAAGTATTTAAATTGCATATTGTTTTGCAGAGAACAAAACCAATATTAGCAGGAATATGTGACCTTAGGATAAGAAAAAAAAGTTTTAGGGCTGAGTGCATCCTACTGTAATTATTAAATAAATGTTATTATGTTACATAACATATTTATATAGGATGATTTTGGAATGTTTAATTTTTAAATGTGACAGTTTAATAAAATGTTTCACAAAATTGTCCTTTGAATTATAAGTTAAAATTCTTCATTATACATGATAATAATAAAAACCTTTATTAAGCACCAAATCATCATATTCAGGATCATAATGTGACACTGAAGACTGGAGTAATGGCTGCTGAAAATTCAGCTTTGACATCACAGGAATAAATTATATATATTTAATAATATTTTATTAATATTGATAATATGCTATATTGTATTGTATTTTTATCAAATAAATGTAGCTTTCCTGAGCATAAAATATTCTTTCAAAAGCATGAGAAATTTGACTGACCTCAAACTTGTGGCTGTTAACGCTGTCGCAGGTGTTTGACTTTACCACCAACAGTGCAAGCGTGAGTTCAAGCTGCTGTGAGGTACAGTGTTTTGAGGTCAAGCTAATAAAGCCAATAAAATCATAAATTTTATTGAAACCAGATGGGATCCTGCTCCCGTTATACATCTATTGGCACAGAGCTGCAGTTTTACTTCATGTATTAAAAAAAGCGTAATTCACTTACTTCACCATGCATTGAACCTCAGCCATTTTACACAGAGTACCTATTGCCCAGTATACACTGTATATTTCTACTAGTTCTTTCATCCAAAGTCACATTTGTTGCTTTACTTGGGATTTAAATCTAGGACCTTGGCATTGTTAGCACCATGGTTTGCTGTTTGAGATACATGGCAACAACTCAAAAAGTCTTTATGGCAATCCCTGTTCTAGATGTATTATGGTGAGGAAAGCCTTAGCGCATGTCTTAAATGAGTTACAACTATAAAAAAAACTATGATCGTCATAAATGGATGGATCAGAGACTATATAGAACATATATAGTTGATATTTGTAGATTATGCATGTAGATCATGTTTTAGACCATTTTGCCTCTGATCAGGACAAAGTAGGCTAGTCAGTGGAAGAGATGGCTTTACAGACACAGAAACAACTCTAGTTACGTCGTAGATAGATCTACAGTATAACCCTGTGATATGAATATGTACTGTATGTATGTATGTGTGTGTGTGTGTGTGTGCGTGATCTATACAGTAGAATAAAATGTATTGCTTTAAGTTTTTAATAACTAATACAAGTTTAGAATGAGTGTTTTAAATTCAGTTTTCCATCATATTTTTCAATCTGATCTGGGTTTTGCGTTGTGCAGTTTTATGTGCAATATGGATCAGATGGCCAGCGGACAGACTGCGGACAGGACGTGGGTGTGTCGTCTGAGGCTGACACTCAAATTTAAGGGATGAAGCATTCTGATTAAATTCTGATTACATTAGAGTTTACACACACACACACACACAGTGAGCTTATGCAGTACTAAGAGGCAGTATTCATCATTGCATACAGCAGGTCCTGGCAAAACAACGCAAGTATACAATTGCCATAAAATCCAAGCATTTTCAGTGAACGGTTCTTAAAGTAATAGTTTTTCCTTTTAGTTTAAATAACATTTTAACAACTCTATAAAGTGGAATGGAAAGCCTTTAAAAGCACCTTTATTTTTAAGTGTACACTTACACTACCAAACAAACTAATACAAAAAAAGCACAGCATGCACTCCCGAGTCAGTTGCAAAACTTTACATTTACATCACTGTCACTTTTGTTCAAAGGAAAAAACAGGCTTTCTGTGCGACACGCAGTGCCACTGCGCTACGACTCGCTGATTTGGGTCAGACCCCGAACACAGTTTCTCCCTGCAACAGCCTTGATCTTGTACCGCCTCTGTTGCCTTCGCATTCAAAACCATTGAATCCATTACAACCGGCTTATTGAGCAGCCCAAATGCCTGCCCACAGCCCACATTCACCATTATAAACCCATCAGCGAGAGTGAGAGTGTGTGTGAGACAGAGCGCTTACCTCTGATGGTTGTAGCAGTGATGGAAGTAAAGGTGCTATATTACAGCCATTCCGGCTGGACGTGAACACAAGTGGAAGTGTGTGAATGAAACAGCAGCACCTGCTTAACTCAGCTCTCTGCGTTTAAACGGCTGTCTCTTCACCAGAGGCATACTGCCACACTTCTCTCTCTCTTTTCTCTCCTTCTCTCACTCTGTTTCTCTCTCTCGGCACACACACATTGCCAGTGGCATCAGCGCCACCCCTCTCCACATTAAGAGATGAAATGTGAATTGTGATGTCCCAGCGTATAAGAGCAAAGATCAAGCTGATTCATTAAGAGTCGATTATAGAATAAAGGTCTGAGAGGAACTTATAGATTAAATGGAGCGAGCCACAGTAAGAGGAAAAAGCAAACAAAGGATGCTGGGACAAAATGAAAGGAAGAGGAAAATGGCAGTAATTTTCACCAAAAAAAAAGTGCATGTAAAAATGTCATATTTAACTGGATGAATTGGTTAAGATCTAAATTAACTAATTGTAATACACTACAAAATATATTTGAAAAGTCAGATCATTAAGTATAGTACTTGATGTTTCTCATTATTATAGAGTAAAAAAAAACAGTACCACAAGAACTAACACATTAATCAACAAAAGCTTTATGCATTAAAGTATCAGAGAAACACAGCCTCGTCAATATTGACTGATGTTAAAAGCCTTACAGTCTAATGAACTTATAGAAGTATCAGATCTTTGTCATAAATACAAATTTATGTATGATGTGGGTGTATTAAGTAGCTGGATAAATAAAAAAAGATAAAACAGAAAAGCTGTGAATAAATGCATGCGAATAATAAAAGAGAGAGAGAGAGAGAGAGAGAGAGGGAGGGGACTATGATCAACCCACTGCTTTAAGTGAGCTAGTTCTGCTGCATGACATTGTTAAAAAATATCACAAGGTCTACATGTAGGGCGGGAGGTAGATTTGCAGTTCCCATGGAAACTCGGGCACCATGCCTCACGAGAGAGACGTACTCTTACACTCTTTAACATCGACGGATTCCTTGGACGATCTGTGCGAAAATTGCAACGTTTCGGGTCAGCAGCAGTCAAGCTAAACAAAGCAGAGCAACGCTTTAAAAATGCATGAATAGAACGTGTTAAGCAAATTAATTTACTATCGATGTAAAAATCTCAACCAAATAACAAATTGGCTTACTGAATAGCCTGAAGTATTCATAGACAAGATTTTTGGATATAGTAACATTACAAACACGGAAAGAAGTTTGTAATTGCTGTGCCACCTGTGGCACTGCAGTGAACTAGAAGTGTTTTCAAACAGGTTTCCTGAACAGCCACCCTTTCAGCCAATGGTTGGACAGACAGAAAGTCCGGTACCAAACTCAAAGTTGGGAAAATGTTGCAAGCTGTTGGGAGACAATATCTACAAATAACTTTTTTATAAGTCTCTCTATATATTTAGCTAAAACAGAAGGTATTTGAATATGAAAAAGAAAACAAATCAGTCCGTCTTATTTGCTATTTTATAGGTAGATTGCTTTTGTTTTGGCATCATTTTGGTCAAGCTTTGTGCTGATAATAGGTCAAAGATAATCTAGTCAACCACAGAAAGACATGACCTGAGCTAGAGGGTTACTGTAAGAAGCCTTATCATCAGCGACGTGCTTGAGCAAGTATCTTAGGAAGCTGTAGGCTATCACAGCAATTAGTGTGTCGTACATTATAAGTGTGTGCTAAAATCTAAATGTGCAATACATGAAAACTGGTACCAATACATCAAAACCTAGTGAAAAGCATCATAACCACTGGTCTATATAGCCATCTTACTATTCCCTACCAACCGAGGGCTCCAACATCTGCGCTACAGGGACCGGTAGTTCCACTTCAAAAATGACCCGCTGTGCAGCCTACAAGTGTGACACAAAGTTCGCTAAAAGATGTGGCAAAACTGCACACAGGGTAAATTTAAGAAGTTTTAGTAATTTATGTTTAAATTTGTATTTTTTGTACAAGACAAGAGAAGTGTGTCCTCACAAAATTAATA
>JAUCMT010000114.1:3191905-3205569 GCA_032357475.1 Enteromius thamalakanensis
CATATATTATGTAAATAAAGACTTTTATTTTGGATGTGATTAATCATGATTAATCATTTGACAGCACTAATATAAACATATGTTATAACAGCAACTCTAATAAATTGTTTGTAACCGCAAACACCTAACATGCATAACATCAAACGCTTTGTTGTTTTAATGAACAAGTCTTTTTTAACACCACATGAAGACATTTTTGATACCAGGCCCTATTTAAAAAAAACCTCATGATTTCTAAATATTAATTACAAAAAGGGTTTGTTATTTATTATTGCATGTCTTTGTAATAAAATAGGTTTCTTAATGGATTTTGGAGTAGTGAAATAAATAATAATAGTAATATTGTTAATAATAATGTCATGAGTTGAACAAAAGCGAAATGTGATATTTAAAAAAAAAAAAAGTCATTAGTAGTTGCAATTTCATATAGCATACACATTTCTAAATTGCCTACAGCAAGTATATGAAACCTGGCTTTTGACAGTGTCAAGTAACACAAACATTTTCGACAGTTTTATTATTATGCCTGAATCATTACTGCAGTAAAACTACTAATTGTTCAAAGGCTCACTATTCAGACACTGCTGTCAATGAGATGATAGTTATTCTGGCTGTTTTAGGGGGCTTAATGTTCAATGCACAAATAATACTTTGTTTAAAGTTAATCTCACATGGTTTAATATAACTTGACGTGCCAAGCAGGTGTCTTTATGTTTAAAGCGGGAGTTTGCAACACCCTGTGCTGTTAATACCATCAGCCTACATGGTAACAGAACCAAATACATCACTTTAGGTTTCACAGGCTAACTGTCGTTTGATGCAAGGATCAGTATGTGTGGTGAATGTTATTTGCTGGATTGGTTCTGTGTGTATAATCCAAGGCGGAACAAAAGTATTAATACATCTAAATAAGTGCCAAGTGTAAACATTCCACATTTAAAGTGAGAACATATCTGCAGATACTTTGCAGGATTAGTTGGCAACCCAATTTCATGCAGTAGTCATTTTTAAAAGCATGCGCACACAGAATTTGGACATTTTAAGTATATGAGTGTGTCAACACGAAGAGCAAAATAGAGCTCAATGAACTGAATGATTGAAGAGAAAAAGAAAATCCACCTGAAGTGTTCCTCACTCCTCAACTTGTCTGCTCACTTCTAAGAACTTCTTACCATCGACATAAAGAGTTTTATCTGGAACTGAGGAAACAGGCCTAAAACAATTGGTAGCAGAGCTGGAAACCGTCCTTGTCATTGCACTTGCAACCTGTTCAAGTGATTTAAATGAATTCCATCTGGTGCTTTTCCACCCATGAAGGGAGCAACTTTAAAGTGCAGTTCAGGTCCACCAGAGTGAAAAGTACAGAGATTTTGAAAATGAAAATAAAAGTGCAAATAGTCAAAAATTGAGTGGTATAGAGAAGGAACGGTCTCACTTGGCTACCATGTCCTGGTGAAGATGCTCTGAAGTGTTCCTAGACCTTTAGATGATGGATGTTCAGTTTGCTGAAGGGAAATTCCTCACTGTGTCACTATGCCATCAAATACTCAATTACACCAAGACAAATGACCTGTGCAGTCTGAAGCATTGATTTGCCTCTAGATTTAAAGCAGGACCCACACTTTGACTGACAGTTATTAATTGTTTGTCTCTTGTGATAAACATCTAAGGAACTTGTTGATGTTAAAACGTCTAAATTATAGTTTGAGCCTGATGTAGCAACAATACCTGAACCAATAACATGAGTTTGAGACAAGAATGTTTTCCCCTGGTGGATGGGGGAGTTTGAGGGAAACATGTTTGAAAACAGACAGTGTTTTATTAGATAATTTGGATTTCATTGTTGAGGTTAGAGCAACTAGAATTTTTTTTATGCTACACTTAAAAAAAAATGTCTTTATGGTAATCTGAGGTTCTAAATAAAGCATTTAACCTCCAAAGAACATTTCCTTTGGCTTTTTATTGTGGAAAAAGCTCTTTACATAAAAAACAGTTTTAAGAGCTATGTATTAAAATGTGTTTTGGTTATATTTATTTGACATCTGATGTGAAAAACATTTTATTTTACAATCTGATTGTTCTGCATAGTCATTCAATAATGAACATCCAAATCCTAACAAAACAGGACTGAAGGGTTGATGTTTATTGGTGTGAAATCTGTAAAATGCAAATTCGTTTGGAGCTGGTGAGATGTTCCAGTTCTTTGGGTTCCTCTCGGGTTGGTCTGTAGGCGTTGGACTTGAGTGTTTGCCAGGATAATTTAAGAGAGATGAGAGAAGGCTACACTCAATCTAAATACACCCCAAAGGTACACTATCAGCATAATCCAACCTCCCCCCCCAGAAATCTCTGTAGAGCAACCTGTCAAAGAGTTTAAAGCTTTTGTTTCTTTTTCGTTTTGTCTTCTCCACATGGGATGGTGTGAACAGATCTACTTTGAGAACTGTGTCATGCTATTAGATGCACTTTGGTTTGGATGCTAAATTGATGTTTATACATGCAGCCTTCCAGAGAACCTCTTTGTACAACAGCCTGAGGCCAAAGACTCTGTTGCTCAGTGTGTAATTTTACACTGAGTATTTCCCCCATCATCCCTCGCTGGTGTCTTAGTACTCATCTCTCAGTGTGCGCTTGGACCGATTCACAGCGTCCTGCTGGCTAAAGAATTGGCTAGCTGTTGGAGACGTGTTTACTTTTGATGGGAAACCACTGTGGAAAACCACAGGAGGACAATGAGGCGACATCACACTGCTGATTCTTTGCTTGTACACACATACAAAAATTGTTAAAAAAATAGCTAGCCCAAAAATGAAAGCTTTGCCATAATTTTCTTATGTATACGACTTTCTTTCCTGGAATAAAAAAGGAGAAATATAGCTTCTTATTCTCTTAAGGCACATGTCATGTTCATTTCATTTGAAAACTGAGATATTGTTTATTCCAGTATGTTTATAGTGTTTGTTCTTTATAATGCTTTCTCAGTGACGGCAGCTCAAAGCAAACTGCAATCTGAATCCCATATTAATTTTATTGTGAAAAGATGCAGTGGAATGTCATCACGTCTCCACTGGACTCGCTGTCACTCAGAGCTTATTATTATCTCGTATAATGGAAACTGCTGGGCCTTGGGAAGCTAACTCACCCTTCAGTTGCCTGTAGGTAATAAATCTGAAGTTTACTGAGCGCCTCTGTCTATTTTTACTGATGGGCTCAGTGGCACAGAGGTTCTGCTCCGTGCTGTGTTAGTTTTATAAGTGAATAAATCTTGGTGAATCGGATTTAACTTGACTACAACTACAGTTTTTTTGTAGATACTAAAAGGACTTTACTATAAACTTTTCACAGTCCTTCTGTTGCAGCATTGGAATAAAGTATTGTTAGACTGATATATTGGTCAGACCAATGTATGTGGTAATTTGAGATACTGGGAATTACAATATGAGCCAGTAAACATGCTTGCATGGACAAAGAGCGACTTCTCTGTTAATAATTTTGTTAAAGGATAATTAAAATTGCTTGTAAATATTGTGTAAAATGCATTTCTAAAGTAACATTTGAAGAAAACACAAAAAAAAATGTGGTGCATGTTTCTAAAAAAAGTGCAAGAGTCAATACTTACTTCTGTTTAGTTGCATTATATCGGCCAGCTTTGATTTCTAGATGTTGTCAATGATGCAACCAATAATTGTGAGAAGACCAAACGAAATATTTTAAGAATTAGTTGCTGAAACACTATATTTATTATTGCATGCCTCACTAATGTTTGTGGTTATGGTCCTGGATATTGTTGTAAGCATCAGCCACTGAAAACCTATAACTGAGTAAGACAGGGATGCCCAATCTTGTTTCTGGAGATCTGTGTCCAAGTTCAGCTCCAGCCTTGATCAAACACAGCTGAACCAACTCATTAAGATTTTCAGGAGCACTTGATAACTACAGACAACTGTGTTTGGTCAGGGTTGGAACTGAACTTTGTAGCTAGGTACTGTAGATCTCCAGGAACTTGCTGGGCATCCGAACCTAACCGCGTTAGACAACCTTCTCCAGGGTTTGACCACACCAATTAAATACTCAACCATAAAGTGACCTATATTGATCTATCAGAGCCACTTTTCTCTTGAACTCTGATGCATGAACAATGAATACGCCTCATGAAGAGGCTTAAAACCCAGCAGATGCTCAGATACCCTGCAGAGCGTGAAGGATATGAGGTCACAACTCTTCTGTCATCTCTGCCGTATGGAGCTGGGAATTAGTAATGAAAACTATGAATATTTTGAACGCAGGCTTACTGTTTGAACGTTACCTGATTAATTTCCTCTGCCTGCATGAAGGGCAGATAGGGATGCTTGTAATTATTTATGAATAGCAGCTTGTTATGATTTATATTCAGCTGCTGCTGTTAAAGTCATGCTTAAAATGCTCTAATTTGAAACTGTGAATGTGTTAAATGAACCTTTGTTCCAGCTTGTTTGCGTGCTTCATTTTCTACAGATATTGCTAGTCTGCTAGTTTGTTTGATATCTTAAAACACTGTGTTTTTCATGCCAGGAAACTCAACTCTTTCCCCACTAATTATCTGCTTAGTTGATTACTTCAACTGCTCTATTGACTTGAATGTGGAATCCCGTCAATGTTTCCTGACCTTTATACCACCTCTTTATCCTGATTATCTTGTTGACATGCTACAAAGATTTGCAGGAGAACCCTTTGTGATGTTGTCTCACATTTCACACACTCTAGTTCACGAGTAGTGTGTTGTGTAGTCTGTTAACACGCTTTGTAGTTTGATGTCAATTACCCTGTAAATTGGCTTGAGCCATTAGGCATAATTAGCCAGTGTTGTCAGGCAGAACTTTGCAGTAACCTACCATAATGCAAAAAAACTCATTCATTCTCATTACTGCAATATAATAAAATAATGATATATTATTTGAGGGTGCGATTTTGTGTTTGTTTTGCTGGCCAGCAGTGTGCATATGAATGCAGCATCATGCAAAAGCAATTATTTTAGCGATTATTTTATCACAACATAGGCTAATATTTAAAAAATATTGATTTTTCTTCCCCCACATCTGTCGCATTGAATTAAATTTATGCTAATTTAACGGTTTTTGGGACTGCAATGCAGAGAAATCTTACTAATCTCAAAAATCGAATTCCATATTTTTTCTTTAGAGGTGAAATATGTCCAAGGCAGCGCTTTATGAGATTCAACCAGAAGAGTAAAACAGGTTTATGTTTATTTAGGAAAATCAGGAAAGAACTTCAAACGTGCTGGAGACGTCTTAAAATGAGCCCTTGTTTTTTCAACACTGTATAATCATATTTTGAGTGACACTTTGTGTTGATGGTTGATTTGTCTTTGCTAAAGCTAACTCAAGGGCAGTGGAGAAGCATGCGTGTGTTAAACATTAGACACTTTATTCACTCAGTCAAAACAACGACTCGGGGCTTTTGGTTCTAAAGAGCAGATAATGTTTTTAATAGGCCAAAAAAGTTTCATATTTAACATAAAAATTGAGCAGAGCAACACATGCACTCTTCACACACAGATTTCAGATGGGACTTTGTGATAATATGATGCATTTTAAAATAAGGCAGGATATTCGGTTAGAAATTGATTTTATGCATCAGAAATTAATCGATTCTATATATTTTTTCTGGAATACATTATGGATTGAATGATATACATTCTTTGCTATCTAAAATGGCTATGCTAGCTAGTAGCCCATCACAGATATAATTATTGGTTAACATTAACTAACCCTGGTTAACATTAACCAATTAAGGCCCGTCAAGGATAGCTGAAAGTCACTGAAAGATTACAAAGACCGACATTTTCTTTTATGGAACAACATGCATAAATCATTGACTATAAAACAGGGAGCATTAAGTAAATAGGATCAATTTTGATTTCATGTTCACTTTAAACACTCATAAAGAAGGCCATATCAATCTTCGGTTGTAATTTTCCACACTTACCAGCTCATTACTGCGTTTGATTGGATCGGCAGAGCAGATGGATATGTGCATTTAATTCAAAAGGTCTTATACAAACTGTTGCTTAATCACTTCCATATATGCATTTAATGGACTACGTAATTATTACTTAATGGACTATTAGTGCAGTAGTTGGTTTGCACAAATTCCTCAAAGTAGGTGCACATTTAATCTTCAGAGTATATGTAAGTGCAGGAAAACAGGGCACAGCTGTGCTTTAAACGAAACAAGACCATTTATAAGTGTACACGAGTATGTGAGGAAGGTCAATAATCACGTTTGACAGGGTAAAATGACATGGTTGAGGTATGTTTCCCGCGTCCTGGAGCTGAAGTGTGCTGATGGCAATCAGTGCGTTTGGTTTAGGCAGGATTAGGCTGGTCCCGCATTCTTCCCTAAACCCGTTTAAGAAAATCACTAATCCCAGACAGCAACAGCAACATGCCATTACATGTCACTTTGCCTGCCTGCCTTGATCATGAGAATATCTGGTGGAATATCCTGAAATGATTCATTATGAAGGTGCGGAGGGGAAAGTGTGCTTTGAGATCCCATTGGGGAAAGAGATGTTTAATCATTGACAGAGGCTTGCTGAGTCTCTGTTCATTAATGTCAAAATGAATAATTGACACTGGAGCTTAAAAGAAGCTCGGATGAATGTCAGATAGCGGTATTAGTAACTTATCTTCTTGTATATATTCACAGTCAGCTGAAGGTTATTGTTTAAAATCCTTTTTGACCTGAGATGTCATAATGCGGCTGGTTTTGGAAAGTCAGGCTTCTGACACGGTATAAAAAAAGATTCCAGCATTCTGGTCAAGTACTAAACAAATTACTACGTTTATTGGCAAACAGATAAAATTTATTATATATTGGTGTCATATTATTTAATGGAGAATGTTAGTGTTTTATTCTTTTCTTTTATTAGTCAATATTGGATATTCAGCTGTGTTTTTACCACATTTTTTAGATTTTATTTATATTACCTTTGCCATAATCAACCACTTACTTGAAGTTAAAAATATCTTTAAAAATGTACGTTTATAAAATACAAATAAATTTGATAGCACTATAAAATGTAATTGCTAGCAAATCAAAAAAATCAATATTTATATACTTAAGTAAATATTTTTTTAATTTAAATTATATTTAATATTATTAATAATTATATAATTAAAACTTTATTAATAATTAATGGTTATTTATAATCATTTTAATTCTTCATGTAGAATGCATTTGGTAAGTACTCATAATGTACATTTATGCATTATATTGTCATTAATGTATTATAATATTTGCAGATTCCTTGTTAAATCTTAAATGGGATGTTTGTAGTGTTTTAATGCATTATTCTTTCTAAAGGTGATTCATGAGATACAGTGCATTGTAATGTGCATTAATTAATGCATTTATGCTTTTAATATGCATTATATGTATGATTTTATTCTTTCTTAATTATATGAAAATAATTATGCGCTTACTGTTAATTCTCGAGCTACAATATCTTTGCATCTCTAGATAAAGTCTTGTGCACCTTTACTGAAATAGCACAGCGTCTAGCATCAGATTGGAACTTTCGGTATGTGGACACACTGTCTGAGGCAAATTACTGGCTGCGTTTGTAGAGGAAACTGTCCGGAAAAGTTTTGGCAAACCAGAAGTTCACTTGAACCCTCTGATGTTGTCATCTAAGCACATGCGTATCAGCAATAAAACTGATTGAGCACAAGCACAACAGTGATGCGGAATATGCTGCAATATTAAAGGTGATAAATAAATAAAAGCTATATTTTCATGCTCTCAGGTCTCATTTTCAGAGCTGTTTGTTCATGTGAATCTAGGTGATGTGCAGCAGAAGTGGAATGTCAGCTGTATTCATGTAGAGGTGACGTGCTTTTTAATGCCTAAAGCCCCAAGGCGCTGTCAGGGCCCGTCAGAACAGGTGCCTCACCATCTGGGTGTCTTTTGTTTCCTGCTTTTTTCCACCTTTGAATTTGCTTAGTATACTTTAAGAGTTTACACTCCGAATATATAATGTCCACATACAAGTTATACATTTGACATGAGTGATGCGTTCGTGGTTCGCACTGTAGGTCAGAAGTTTAGAATATTAATAATGTTTTGGAAATAACTTCTTTTTTTTTGCTCACCAAGACTGCATTTATTTGACCAAAAATACAAAATTACTTTAATATATTTCAATAATTTTTTTTTTATAATGATTAATGATTATAATAATTTTGAAATGTAATTTATTTTTTAAGCATCATTACTCCAGTCTTCAGAGTCACATGATCCTTCAGAAATAATTCTAATATGCTGCTTTGCTGCTTAATTATTATTATTTATTAGTAGTATTAACAGTGTTTCTTATTATTATTATTATCAATGTTGAAAACAGTTTTTGCTGACCAACATTTGCATGCTTAATATATAACCCTGATCTACTTCAGGATTTGCATTAAGTTCAAAAGAATAGTAATCATATGAAATAGAAATCTTTTGTAACAGTTTAAATCTCTTTTCTATGGTTTTTTGATCAATTCAATTATTATTTTATGAATACAAAAATATTTTTCTTTTCTAAAAACATATTCAGAACTTTTGAATATCAGTTTAACTAGAACTATATTAAGCAGCACAACTAATTTCAACATGGATGATAAAAAGAAAAGTCCCTTGAGCTGCAAATCAGATTTTCAGATTAATTTCTGAATAATCATGTCAAGACTGAAGAAATGATGCTGAAAATAAAGCTTGCATCACAGGAATAAATCACAATTTAACGTATAATAAAACAAATTTAAATTGAAAAACTATTTCACACTATTTTAATATTTCTGAACAAATAAATGCAGCCTTGGTGAGAAAACGAATACTTATTTTTTTTAAAAATGTTAAACATTTAATTTTGTCTGATAAGGCCTCAATAAAAGGAAAATTCTGAACATTTTAAATTAATACCCAGATGGGTGCATAACTGACAATTAGTATGTCAGGCATAAAGCAACACAACACTTTTCTTGCTTCGTTTACCATGTTTCTACTGAGCTCTGCGCTCTGGGATAGCTTTCTTCGTATAAAAATGTATGTGATGCTGGTTAGGATATCTTAGGGGGCTGCATAATTAACGTCAATTTTTAGTAACATCCTTTGAATTGTGAGCATGCCTGCAGTATAATGCCTAAAAATGCTGCCTACACAGGCTGCTTACTACATTCTGTAAGAATTTTCTGTATGTCAACAATTGATTCTTGTATGTCTATTTTTAATTTCTCTTGAGGAGATTTAGAGGAAACATCTGAAACGTGTTTATACTTGACAAAGTGTGCACTTCCACATAATTTAACCCAGCAACCTGCATTTCAGGTACTTGAACCAGCTCTATGCCAAAAGTGTGCTAAACATGCATTTAAATTTTTTTTATTTAAATGTAATTTTCATAGAAGACACAAGTTTTTGCATGAAAATAAGGACATTTGATTTTATTTAAATTTGCATAGTGCAGTGTTATAACAGTGCCAGGAATGTCTGGATAAACTGTATTGTGGGTGGTTAGTGAATAATAACAACATTTTTGTGGTGAAATGCAATGCATCAAGTGACAGAGCTGTTTGATGAAATCTCCTCAGACTGTTCAAATGCCCAGCTTAATTTCATCATTAAAAAAAAACAAGAAAAACATTTGACTTGGTAGAAAAATAGCTCTGAGGTGTTTTTGGATTTAGAGACAGAGGATTGAGTTAAAAACAGACCAAAAAGCATACAGAATCTGGGCATTCCACCAGTGCAGAGAAAGAGAGAGAAAAGGGGAAAGCAACACTCACATTTTTGTCCTTGACAAGGGCTCTTCCCTTCCTCTGTAATGTGTGTGTGTGTGTGTGTGTGTACTGTAAGTGTCCTAGAAAGAGGGAAATAAGCACAAAACAGTTCTCTACCATAACAAATGTTTCAGACATTCCTTTGCAGCATGACTTCAAAAAAAATACAGTAAACATGAGCATCAGGGGAAACTTTAGTCAAGCCCTTTATCATTAATTTAAGACACCTGACAGCTGCTCTGTCGTGGTAACATGGTGCTAACATGCACATGCACGTTGCACGCTGTGTCTGCTGTGCTGTTTTGTGGTTATCTAGCCATGACTCAGAAGTGGCATCATGATCCGTGGCCTTTGCTCGCACATGGCTGCTTTTCTCGCAAGCTGTTCAAACAGAGCTTAGTGGCTTGGCTTGATAAGGAAAAATGAGCATGACAAAGTCTCTAAAAATAATCTTCGATGGTAATTGATAGTGAATTTGAGGGAAGGGGTCCTGTACGGCTTCAGAAGATTATAGACAGCCCAGAGGGTGACATTTTGCAGAACCTGCCAGAGATTTGACGACTTGCAGCAACGTTAAAGCACATTTGTTTGCACTGTTTAAATATGAAATCCTCTTATGAATCAGAGGATTTGATAGCTTTTCCAGTTTATAATTAGCTGAACTGTCGTCTTATGCATTTTGATGAAGGCTGACCTTTCCTAATGTGCCTTCATTTCTTTTTTTTGTCACACATCCAAGCATTTCCTGCACTTTTTTGACAAACATCCTAAATTGATTAAGCGAAGCTTGCTCAGACATTCTAGCGCGAGCCAGAGAATATTTGAAATATTCCATCTGACACCTGGAATCCACCATGAAATAAACTCAAGCAGTGTTAAATCTCAGGTTAAAATCTCACCGGCTCTCCTGTTAAGCTGACGGATAGCAGTAATGGCAGCCCAGCTTGATGATTAGCTCACTGTATGACTTATTGACTCATCTTGTTTTAGTGACTGTGCAAGAACCCGGTTTCCAATCTAAGACCAGCTTTCCCCAAAAAATTTTAGGTACTTTTGACAACATCCAAGTAGTCAAAATCAAACTTCTAGCTGTCTGTCTTGGGAACTTTACAGATAAAGACCAACCACTGCCATATTTGATGCTTTTTCCATGACATTTCAGGGCATTTAGATGCTGACAGCCCAACAGGGATAGACACCACTGCGTAAAATCCAACCCTTAATAATATTTTTGTTTAATATTCCAGTTAAAAATCTTTTTAAAAAGGTTGTAAATCTACTCTGCATTCAAAATAAAACCTATCGATCATTCAAAAATGTTTTTCCAAAGGTGTAAAAAACGTATTAAGAACAATCAAAGAACAAAATGTTGTTTTGATCTTTGTTGACTTCCAATGTAGAGGCAAAAACAAGTGTAACATTATATCTTCAATTATTAATCTTCTATTATATAACAAATATATTCTTTTGTGTTCAGCAGAAGAAAAAAACACATGAAGATATTTTTTTAACACAAAAAAGTAAATTAAATAAAAGTTGTTTTGTTAATATTACGTTAATTTTAACATTTACTACATTATTAAAATGAAACACATCTTTGGTGTTATTTAATAAACCTCAAATAAAATTTTATTAACTAACAAAGATGAATGCTTTTACTGCTTGTTAATGCACTTTTTTTCAAATTTTTTCTTACTCTACTGGCAGATTTTTACTTGTGTTAAAAGGTGAAATACGTGTATGTAAAAGGTAAAAATTGTGAGTAAAAACAATTTTTAATAAGACTATTTACAACTCATGCAACCTGGCAACTTTAAACCAAACTTTGTTTCCTGGTAAAATCTGCACACCGTGAAATTGTTCAAAACTTGCAAAACAGATGTAGACAGTTTGAGCAAGCTTTTGGTATTTTTGTGTGCAATATGCATCAGACAGTCGGTGAATGGTCAATGGGAGTGCAATCAGCCTGAGACTCTTACTAACAAGCATTATACCAAACGGTATCAGGGACATCAGCTGGTCTGATGACACTGTCAAGTTACAGTATATGACTCATTAGATCATGGACATGAGCCTGAGCTGCAGGTATAGACACACACCCTCCTTCCTCCTCAATGCCTGTTATTTTAAGGTTAGTAGAGGTGCCTGAACTCCACAGTGTTTGAAAACGTGTGATATTGCCATTATAAGTTCCTTTGAGTCTTGGCTGGGTGTGGAACCATGCAGAGGATGGAGAGCTTTGGAGGTTGTGAAGAGCATGTTCCTGTCTGAACAGAGACTCTATTGTACAGGGTGACTAACGTTTAGCACAGAGGAGCACCTGACAGAGAGGCCATTGATCCATTTCTAGCTGCCCTGTGCAGCTCAATAACATCCCAAACAAGTAAGAGAGACGTCCAGGGAGGCCGACACAGTTAGCTGTCTGCTGGCCAGCAACCCCTGGTGCTCCCTAGAGAAGTTTAAGAAATGTTATTACACCAGTGGTTGAACTGAAGTTGCAGGCTGAAGGGACAAATTAATATAACATGCTTTTTTTGATGAGCTCAGACTGAAAATGCCATTGTGAGTTGCACCTAGATGACAGTTTACAACAGGGTTAGAGATGAACTTTTCCATATTTCCCCGTGGGATATGATTTACAGTGGCATTTTTTTCCTTTTCGACTTTATTTCTTCTATGACAACTCTTGTAAAGTTTAGCATGGTAATATATATAGCAATGTAAACAATCTTGGCAGCAAGACAAGACATTTTGCTGAGAGCATGTAGAAAACACTGCTGATATAACATACACGAAATAACTATTTCTTAACTATTACTTTTCTCTTTAGAGTTATTAATTAATGTCTGTATTAGTTAGCTTATGTACTAGGATAGCAAACATATATCCGATTAGCCTGATAATGTAGTTTATACCGGAATTTGCACTTATTTTGTGGCTATTTTTTTAAAGTATTGGTTCAGGCACTGAATTGATAGAGGTTTTTTAGTACATTTCATTCATTATAATCGTTGCAGCAGTAGTTATGTTTAATTATGCAGAGAGATTTTTCCACCTTCTCTGGAATTTGCTTAATTTATTTCGTGCATTTGTTTTGCTCCAGGCCCGTTTATTTCTGAATCTGGTTTACAGTACATACGGCAGAGAGAAAGTGTGAGAAAATGTTACATTATTTCTGGTTTCTATTGTTTTCAGGCGTGCATGTCATCATACCGTGTGATATCACCTTTGGAATCTGCCCTCAGGGCTGTCTTGCACTGTTTGTGACATACACACACGTTCACACATTCATATTATGTTTGGATTCGTGCACAGACCTGGAATCCTGTGTATTCATATGTTGTGCATTTACAGTGTCACTAATCAAGACCTGGCAGCGTTGTTACAACCGCCACACTAAACGTTTCAAATTCCTCTCATACCCCCCAGTGAACATACACAGGCACTCAAACACACACACACACACACAAAGGCACTGTTTTCTGCAGTACGGTTAAATTCCTCTAACACTACTTTAGTGTCTCTGGCCTAAGGAGAATCAAAACGGGGCCGGACTGCAGAAAACAGCCGCAGTGAATCGATGCTTGTAGAAGAACTGCCCCCAGAGAAGTAATAAAGTCAGAAATATGAACCGGGGCTCTGCTAAAGAAAGTAAATGCACAGAAAGTTGATACTTACTCAGCCTAGGGAGTGACACAAACCAATGCAAGAACATTTAAAGGAGAAGTTCACTTTCAAAAAAACTTTTGCTGATAATTTTCTTACCACCATGTCATCCAATATGTCCATGTCTTTCTTTCTTCATTCGAAAAGAAATTAATGTTTTTGACGAAAACATTC
>JAUCMT010000114.1:3210714-3222749 GCA_032357475.1 Enteromius thamalakanensis
ACATGTGTGAAGTTACAGAAATATTACAGCTGTAGATACTATGTACCGGTGTGTACTTACACTGTGGTTACATACTACATACACATTACTATGGAAGTACACAGGTATTAGGGACACTTCATATAAAGTGGAACTAAAGTTCTTTTCCCCCACTCTGTTAACTTGTTAATGTATTGTCTTGTTGTGACTATACATACTTACACTTAATATAATAATAAAATAATATTTTTTATTATGTACTGTATTTCTTAACATAAGTGATTTACCTGTGTTTTCATTTTGTTTATTTATTTATAGTGTGTAATTAATTTTTTAAAGAAGAAGGAAAGGAGGCAAAGCGTTATTAAGTGATGATCAAATAACTTTTTGTAGTAATCAACATTTTCACTAATGCTGTTGATCAGCTTTACTTGTTCTGAGCCTAGAATATTCCTTAAGGATTTTTGGGCAAAAAGAAAAAATCTATACTTACGCTGAGACCTGACCCATATCTAGAGACCAGAATATCAGAGAGACTTGTGGGTGGGCTGTTTTGACTAGCAAGCATCCATCCTGCAATCACCAAAATACCCTAGCAACATGAGCTCACAACCACTCTCGAGACCTTAGCAACTACACAGCGCTGCCCTGGCAGACAAGTGGGAGTGATTGTGGTAGTGAGGATGTGTATTAAAGCTTTGTTCACTTCTCAAAAGTGTCTTTCTAAAAGCTGACATTGAGCCAGAGTATTCAAGAATACATATTCCAAGACTGTGCTGACTCACTTTGTGTTTCTTCAGGGTTTACCTCAGTTTCTCATGAACATGCATATTATTAGAGGATAGGTAGTGGAGATTATGACAGCAAGGCTATGATGAAAGAGCCATTATTATATTTCCTGATACGTTTACAGCCTTCCTTCATGTAAACGAATGAAAGTTGTGAATATTAGCAGCAGGCATGTTAGTTTGTATGTGCGCGTCTGCAGGTTTCATCTCAGTTCCCATGATCCCCTTCCCCCTGAGGCTCCATTCATCTCTCCAGTGGGGTATGCCAGTCAGTCAAGCCTGCTCTCCAACAGGGTAAATATACATTGCGTCTGACTGGCCCCAGCACACATATTTGACCTAAAACCATGTCATTTCTGCTCAGTGCTGTATTTACAAGGGCTCTGCAGCATGGCTTCAAGAATATAGTCATGAACTTGTAGTTAGCAGTTTTAGTACTCCCACACACTGCAGAAATTACTTTTTTTTTTGTATGTTTTTTTGCAGTAAAAAACAAGATACATTTAAAAAAAACAAAATGAAGAATTTAATTTCAGTAGTTTTTTCCACATTTGTTTATACATAAAATTATAATAATTAATAGCTAAAATAGACAGTTCCACTGGACAGAAAGTCACACTATAAAATAAATATAAAATTAAGTTTATTAAATAATTTCAAAAGTTCACCTTTCCTGGTAATCAAATAGAATAAAACATAGCGCAAATTTGGCGAGCTGTCTGGGGAGCGAGCCGGGAGAACGGAGGACTCAGAACCCTAGGGAATATAACCCTAGCAAGGGTGAGGGTTCGGCGCTTGGCTCCTTTGCCGTCTGCCCCCAAAAGGAGCTTTTAGAGACAGCAGCCAAATTTGAGCGTTGAGAGAGGATGCTGTGTCTAGGAAAATAATTTAAATTAAACACAACGAGAAATGAGGGGAGGTTTTGGGAACTTCGGAGGAGGTAAGGGTATGGGGCAGGGAAGCCTACGCGGAGGCTGGGAGTGAAACCTTCGGGGAGGTTTTGGGAACCTCAGCGGAGGAGGGTGGGAAGAAGGAAAGAAATTATATTACCTTTGGAAGTGGAGTGGGGTGATTCAAAGCTTTGCGTAGGGCTGGTGAGAGTTAGCATGGCTTGGAAAATAGAAGATGGAAGAAGGAATTTTTTTAATATAAATTGAGTGCAGAGCAGATTAACTTATTAATTAAAGAATTGGGCACCATGGGGGCAAAGCTTGAGATAGAGAACTTCTAAAATTGGTAAATGGGTGTGTAGAATACGTTACGTGACCATGGAGAAGTGAAAGGAAATGCCGTGCTGACGTCATGGATACGCGGCTTGCGTATGACGTCATCTGGCGGCGCCGGACAATTCATGTGGTTTCTTGAATCGGAAGCTATGGTCTCTCGTGGGGATTCAGGCTGGCTGGAAGGAGTGCTGGGTTCTTTTTGTGTCTCGCTGGGGAAGTTGTTGTGAGCCGGGCTTGAGGCAATAGCAGTTTGTTGGAAGGCAGACTGGAGGATTGGAATTCTCGCTGAGGAATGTTTGGCAGACGAATCAAAGTAAGACGTTGGGTTTGTAGGATGTGTCTTCGGTCGTGCGATCCGAAGAGAGTGCAAAAGCGAGATGTCCAGAGGGAGGAGGCGACCGCGAGGGTGCTTGCTTAGCAGGCGAGCTAGCCTGTCTGGTAGGCCTGCGACCTCGAGTTGAGCTGCAGGCGGGGCTGCTGCTTGTTGAGTGGCGTTGAATGGAGCGGGAGCTGGGCGAGGAGTGGGCTCTTCGCCAGCGTAATCGTATGAGTCTGGTGCACAAAAAGCGAGACAAGGCGAGATGTGGGAACATAGAAGCTGGGGTATTTTATAGTAAAGGGAGGTGATATGATTGGACGTACTTGATTAGGAAATCGGCTGCCAGCCGCGGGTGATTACTGTGTTCACGATCCTCTCGAAACCATGTTTTTTGGAAAACATATACTTAAAAATACAGACATGATAAACAATGCATTTGTGTTGCAACTTTCACAGTACAAGCACTATTTAGAGAGACCTAGAAACAGCAACTACTTCAAAATGGGTTCTGTTTACATTTTGTATCTGTAAAAGCGACTAAAAGCGCCGTATTACACATTTTTTCGAAAGTTTGTGTTTTCAGACCCCAAAACACTTTTGTCGTGTATATGAAATACCCCAAAAATATAAAAGGTTTTCTGTTTTTAGTTAAAAAACACATAAGACTTTAAGAAGCGTTTTCAGAGAACGTCTTCTGAGGAATCTTGTGAGGTTTATGCTTTAAACAGATCTGTTTGCCACTGGGGTACCTCATTAATTCAAGATATTTTCTATTATCAAGTCTAATAATATCTCATGCAGATTTGCTCTTAATTCAGTGCCTTTAGTTTTAAAGATACTGAGTTTTTCTTTCCCTCTAAAACACAATAAAAAATACATAAAAGCATATATCAGAGCAGCAGCTTTATAAGATATGAAATGTTTATCACATTATGTAATCGTAATATAATTTCGTGCTCCCTGTGAGTTTTCAGGTCACAATAATAATTAAACGGGTGTTGGTGTCAGTGCACCTTTAAAGATGGAAGCACGTTGCCATAGCAACAGCTTGGGTGGACACACCTGATAATAACAGGTGTGAACGAGAAAGCAGAGAAGCTCATTGTTTCTCGCCTTTTCAGTTGCATTTTCCCCGTCTTTTCCTCTTCTCTTTATTTGTGCCTGACGGATACGCAGAGCTCCACATTTTAATTAGCATCGAACTTTCTGTTGAGACCTGAAGAGAGTGAATCATCAAAGGCTCGTTTTTGTTTATTCCTCGGTGCTATTCTCGGCAAAGTTTGTCTCCAGAACTCTGATGAGACAGCCTGTTCCCCTCGCGGCAGTTTGGAAGTTACCCATTAGCCTTGGGGAAGAAGATGAGTAAACACTTTCATTCTTGGTAAAAGCATATCTCTCCCCACTCGCAAAGCGCAGGAGATACACAAGGAAGGTTCTTTGTCACAGTCAAGGCCTCATTTGACATAGACTTTATAAGTCCTGTGATTCCCTGCCATAAAAACCCGAAGGTCTCCACAACCTATGTCAAAACAAGCTCCGCAACGAGCCAGTCAGAAAGAAAAGAGAAACGTTTTGTTTCATCTTCCTGTATTTACTGGTCTGACTGTGTTTGTTGGCACGAACTCAAACAAAGGTGGGTTTATTCTGTTTAGCTTTTGCACTTCCATATATTTATTATACACACCCATATTTTTTCCCTACTTAAGAAACGGGCTCTCTCCTGTGGGGTGTTCAAGGTAAGAACATCAACAAGGATCAAACAACCCGATCTGTGTGTGTTCATGTATGCCGGGTCCAACGTGACCTGAAGGGAACACACTGCTTCTGTTCTCAGCCCTGAGAGCCGAAAGCGAATTTCCTGCATAGAACCGCTTCAGGCCTGTATGATATTTCATGTTTGCTTAGTCAATATATAATAAAATATTAAATGTATACAATAGATTCCCAGGAACTAATGTAAATCAGTACGTTAAAGGGTTAATTCACTGCTTCCAAGAAGAGTTTTTAATAAAAGTTGGCTGTCTCTACAGCAGAAACATTTTTTGGGTGCTTCATCATGCCTAAAAAAAGGGCTGTGGTGAAAAAGATGGAAAAACTTCAACAACAATTCACTCAGACTACCTCCGAGTGGAGATAAAAAATGCGGAAGGATGATTTTTAGATTTTACAAAAACTTAGTGCTGTCAAAAGCACGCCTTATGTTTTGGAGGACTTTTGCAAACAAATAAATGGGGATATCTTCCAAACACGGGGAAAATGAAACAAATAGTCCAGTATAAAACAGTATAAAGCTGTGCTGCATTTATTCATCAAAAATACAGTAAAAATAGTCATACTGTAGTTGAATTTTCAACATCACTCCAGTCTTCAGTGTCAGTTGTTCAGTTATTTTTTTCATTTACAACATTTTAAATGTCTTTATTTCACTATTGATCACTTTCTTGTGTCCTTGATGAATACACGTTATGGAGGTTTTAGAAATGGCCGAGCACTAAAACAGAAAGAGGTAAAATGAGCAAAACACCAAAGATTTGTTGGTACACGCTTAGAAAGGGAACCTAAGATTCATCTATGCATAATATTAAGTGAGCTGTTGTGTGGGAGCACTTTATGAGAAGTGCTACAAGCCAATAACAAAGCACAAGATGAAATTTCACCTGAATGTCATCATTACTGACTCCTAGTATGCAAAAAATCTTCACAGCTGTCATTGCTGTGCAAATAGTGAAACAAAAAGTCATTTGTAACATAAATGCACAAGGCTGTTGCAATAAACAATATATAGACTCGTCGCGCTATATATACATGACCTCAATCATTTGTAATAATATTAATAATAATTATATTTACTTAAAAAGGATGCTACCATGTTTTTTACATTCCTCTTGTGCCTGTCTTTTGCAGCTTCTAATAAATAACGTGGTGTAGTCATGAGGTGTCCGTTCAAATTAAAAAATGCTTTCAGCTGCAGATATGGCCTGGTTTAGGGAACTGTGCCTTTGTGTATACGGACATCTGACTGCTAAGTAGGCTAAGTGTTTTTCAGCAGTAGTGTGCAGCCTTAAGTTACAGAGAAAAAGCAATCAGGGAAAAATCTCTAGATGAAAAAAGTTTTTGTTTTTCTTTGTACTTTTTGTTAGAAAATGGCAATTTATTATTTATTCAAGTTTTTTTAAGGTGTTCAAAATTATTCAACCCCCACTGAAATTGAGTGTTTGGGCCAGATTGACATTGATATTGATCATTTCAGTCATCTTGTTAACAATGAAATCAAAGAGGCACTTGTAAGTCAGTCAAATATAAAATAACCATGAAATAACCACAAATGTCTTTTCTGTGCTCACATTATCAGTTTTATTCAACCCCCAAGTGACATTCATTCTTAGTACTTAGTACAACATCCTTTTCCAGTTATAACAGCTTTTAAATGTGAAGCATAGCTTGACACAAATGTCTTGCAGCGATCTACGGGTATCTTAACCCATTCTTCATAGACTTGCACGTTGCAACTGCTTTCTTTAAGTCCCACTAGTCCAGCCTTTAATCTGCAACCATGCTCTAGTCTAGTGGACTTAAAGGTATGCTTGAATAGGGCTGAGTGATAAATATCAGTGTTTTTATGACCCATTTAATGCCTATCGCGATACATATCGTTATCGTTTTATCGCCCAGCCCTATGCTTGGAATCATTGTCCTGTAGAAACGTCCAACGTCTTCCAAGCCTCAGGTTTGTCTCTTGGAATGCTTAACATCTTTGCAATCTTCTTATAGCCATTGCCCTTCCTGTGAAGAGTTTGTTTCTTTAAAAAGTCCTTGTAAGATTTTATTCTGAACACAATTACAAATGTACACAGAATTCCCTAAAACCCTTTGCAGCATTGGGGGTTGAATAATAAAAAATAATAAAAATAATAACTGTATCTAATATTTTAATACTCTTAAAAATGTGTTTATTTGTTTGTCATTTGCAAGTGTGTAGGCATTATTATGCTGTTACATTATGATTATATATTCAGTGGCATAAAATGACAATATCATTTATTGCAATTATTTCTCAGGCAATATATCTCACAACAAAAAGTTTGTGACCAGCATGTCTTTACTGAAACTTTTTTTAAATGGCATCCTTAATGAATAAAAATGCTAACTTCTTACAGTAATATTATATTTTCATAATGATTCCACAAATTTTAAACAGCCCCTGCAATGTTTAAATTCAAGCGTTTTAAGGCAAACTTAAAATTACTGGGACACATAATGCAACCAATGTTTCTCATATTCCAGGTCCAGGATGGAACATGAAGCAGAGAAGTACCAGCAGCGACTGAAAGCTATAGCGGTACGTCCCACAGAAGCCATGTTTGTATTTCATATATCATTATATGACAAGCACACCCTGTCAACAGCATGCAGCAAATTAATTTTGCACTTTAAATGGCAGTGTTACTTAAGCCCTGCAAACAGTGCCACGCGGAAACATACAGAAACATCCATCATATTAAGAGCCTGCTGCTGTTTGACAACACTTATTATTGCAGTACCTGTGGACTTCCAGAGGTGTGCTTTTAATAGAAACATGCATGAAAATAAAAAGTTTCAGAAAGGGGGTTTTGACAGAAAACAACATGTATTTACATTTAGGTACAATGCACTTATTGTGTCCATATTACAGAGTCTAATTACACTGTTACCCTTTTACCTTAACCCACCCTTAAACCTACCCGTACCACCAAAACTGTTACCCATATCCCACCTCACTAGCAGCATAAGTGTTTTGCAATACCATACTGTATATGAACACCAATAAGTACATTGAACTTACATCAAAAAATGAGTATATAGTGGGCAAGGCCACCGTATATAAAGTGTGTCTGAGAATCTTCAGTGCACTGAAAAGGTTTCATGGGTGTTAAAGGTTCTTCATGGATCCATAGATGTCAACAAAGAACGTTTATTTGTAGAAGTGTACAGTCTGTCTCTCACAAACACTCACAGGCATGGAAACTGGTGTTAGATGTGTTCACGACTCATTCTGTGCTTCCTGAATTATTAAGTGTGATGGAGTCTGTCCAGACCAGGTAAAACTACACCAGTCAACAGCAAAGATGCTCTATCCAACAGTCACCTGCTCAGTTTATTACCAAATATTTGTGTTCTCTGAATGCATTTTAGTAGACATTTCAAGTCATGATGATCCTCGGGTTCATTTGTCCAAAATTCCTTATTTTAATGTAGCACCAGCATTAAAAGCTTATAGTTACGGACGACGACTCTGAGTTTAGAAATACAATCCAGGTTGAGAGATGATACTTGTCTGCAGGCACGCACACTTGTATCACAAAGCGTTGCTTAGTTTTTTTTCTTTCTTTGGCATATTAAAATTAAATTTATAGAGCTAATTTGCAAAAACTATGATTTAAAAGTCCATTCTAGTGAATAAGTGCACTGAATTCAGGTCAAGACACAAGGCTAGGAGTTTAAAAAGACACGCTAGCTGAGAGAAGTTTTGTCAAAGTGATCGAGAACAGATAATTTCAAAGAATTTGATGATATCTTTTTCAGGGCGTAAAAGGAAAATAAAAGCTGAAGCGATTTCACAGAGCCTTGCAAAGGCAGGGCGTTACAGTGATGAGGGAAAAGCTCTGTGTATTGTCTGTAATCACATCCATAATCTGTGATTGCAACAACAACATTTGTCATCTGAGGAGTTTTTTTTTAACTCTAAAACTTAAAATGTGAGTTATCTGCTTTTGCAAAACAACTTTAGGTTAAAAAAAAAAACATACTTTCATTTTTGTACATTTCCTGTATTTTTCAAGTTATTATTTCGTAATCAAAACAACCCAACTGCAGTTTGATTGATATTACCTGGAATGGGCAAATAAAAAAAATGGAGTTATCGATTTTTTTTCATGACTGTGTAAGAAAATGTCACCAAAACCTACTGTTTGTTTAAAATGATTAAAAATTGATATATAAGTTTTTAAAAAATGTGTTGATTTGCTAGCATTTAAAACGGCAGTTTCACACTGCACGCGTAAGCAGGGCATCAGCAGCACGCAACACACAATTTACACAAGTTTTTGCCCAAACTTCAAAGGTCTGTTAAATGAATAAAACTAGAGGCATTTGTTAACTTTAAAATAAGATTTTCAGTTCAATTATTCAATCCAAATACACTTTACTGTTGGAATTCTTTCCGAAATGCGTCTTGGATCTCAAAGCATAACCTATTCAATCTAGCATCTGTATTCAAGCCTTCCTTTGCATGGAAAATATAATATTTCTTATACAAAATGTGAGAAGGGTCAGACACTGCTCCTGCTTTGCACACGCACCGCTTACGGCCTGCAATTTTTTAAAGGTTTTGAAAAAAAAAAAAAGAAATTTATTTAACCAAATTACAATAAAATTTAAATGATAACACAGAAAAGGCTGATATATTATTACAATTTAAAATAGCTTAACAAAATAGCCTAGCAAAGCTGAACTTTCAGCAGCCATTACTTCAGTCTTCAGTGTCACATCATCCTTTCAAATATCATTCTAATATCTAATATTATAAGCGTGAAGACTTTATCAATCAGTGTGACAGACTGAAGAGTGCAGTAAGTCGTGATTTCATGAAAAAAAACTGTTGGTAGATGTGACGTCCCCTGACAGAACTGAAATGTATCAAGCTAGCAGGAAGCCACATTAAAGCAAAGTGCGTGTCAGTATAGGAAGGAGCATGTTAGGTGGTGTGAACGTTCTGAAAAGTGTTTTATGTATACTTCAAGCCGTGATATTTTCTGCTTCCAGGAGAAACGGCGGGTACAGGAGGAACAGGAGCGAGCAAAGAGAGAGATTGAGGATGAGCGACTGAGACTTCAGCAGCTCAAGGTGTGACCTCACACACACGCACACACTCTTGCCAGTACGTCTGTGACCCTGTTTTGCAGCCGGACACTTCAGGTCACGTTTGTGTTAAGTAGCTGCGTCGTGGAGTGGAATTTCACAAATGCAGGCCTTTATGCTCACACACTAAACACTAAATGCACCAGAGCCACATTCAGTGTATACACACACACACACACACTTTTCTTGAGCTCTGAAATGTTATCCTGGAGAGTTTCAGGACTGTGTGTACATTCGCTCTCTCTCCCCATTGTTTCCATAATACTTCCAGATTGGCGTTCCCTCTTCCTATTCCTTTGTGTTCTTACTCTGCTGGTTCCAAGACAAATTTTTAATACACTGTGTGTCTGTGTGTGTACATTCTTTAACTATGGGCCATTTTGTCCTTGTGGAAAATAAATATCCTAAAGCAAACTTTTTACACTCACACTATATTGACAGCTCTTTATTTCAGCTCAAATCATATTTTATGCTTACGGTAAAAAAAATGTATTATAGAAATGATAAAATGCTAATTCAATAATGAATAAAAGTAGAAATTGTGAGAAAAGGTTATGAGGGGGGGAAAATGATGAAAGTAAGTTGTAATTATGACAAGAAATGAGAAGAAACATAATTAAAGTCTATTTATGTCATTTTAATTTTATTTTAAATAACTTTATGTCATGATTAATCATGATTGTAATAATATATCATATATTATCATATTATATCATGATATATATTAAAATATATCAGTATGGTTTATGCTTATTTTATCATAGGTTTTAAAATATTCAAGATTGAAAGTCTGGGTCAGGGACAGCTATAAAATCTTGGAATTTTGTTTTAGTTTGATCACAATGAAGTTGAAATGTCTGAGTATTACTTAAAACCACTGGAATAGAAAAGTCGCCACTGGACAAGAAACGCGCTTATGATAAGTAGCATAAACTGTGTGTTTGGGTATGTATTTAGGGTTTATAATTGTTTATAATTAATAGTCGTCTTGTGTTATCTTTAGTCCTCATGCGTTTTCAGTTTCTTTTGTGCACATCACTTCCTGTGTGGCAGCTGGTGGCTGCACTTTCGAGAACATTTTGGATTTCCCCATCTATCTTTGTGTCAGAATACACACAGCCATGTTTTACTATTAGTGAAATACACTGTAGATGTTCCTGATTTAACCCTTCAGAAATGTGTTGTTGCATGTTTTGCTGTTGGAGGTGGAATTAGCAGAGGAGTGAAAGTACATTACGCTTCATTTTAGACTTTAACCATTTGGCATTCTCTAAATTGTATAAAGGATGTTTTGCAGCAGAATGATTCACTCCAAGTGCACTGTAACTTTTCTACCTTCTACAGATTTTTCTAAATTGAAGACCCCATGAAATGGTTAGACAAACACTTTTTTCTTTTCTTTGTATTGTCTCCTCTGAAACAGGAAGTTGAGGTTTTGCATATCAAACAACTAGATTTTGTTTTTCTAATCTTGAAAGCTTGTACCATAGATAGAATCTAAAGACAAACACTTACATGCATACATGATTTGATCTTCTGTGAATTGACCATCAACAGTGTTTAGGAACATTGTTAAGTTTTACAATATTTGGGGGGTTTTAATTCAAATACGTATTACACACCTAACAGACCACAATAATATGCTGACTGCTATTGCTAGTCAGTGGTGGGTAGGAGGGACATTGTTATTTTAGATATTATTAGACAAACATTTGCATACACAAATTTTATCAGCACAGAATGTAAATTTTGCCTGCATCTTCTAGTTTATTTAGTCAACTTTTAGAATTACATGTAGGCTTAAGATACAATAAAACATGAATTTAAAAGCCACAGACATTTCAATTTAGATTTCATGTGGTCTTCAACAAATCAAACCAAGCAACATCACAAGAACAGACAAAGTTTAAGCTTAAGCATAACCTTGACATCCTGGTCACTTTTGCCTATTGGCTTTCTAATACATGCATTTTTATTATTTTATTTTATTTTATTCAATTCAATCTTGTGTGTTTTTATGGCAAATATGAACTTTTAGTGTGAATGGGCTCTAGAAGCTCCAGAAGCCAGCATGCTGCAATGCTTTTGTTTGGCTGTTAGTGTGAACCGCTGATAAGAAATCTATTTAAATAATGTGTCGCCACATTAATTACTTCTTCCTCCTTTCCCTGTTTCTCTCGCAGAGGAAGTCCCTCAGAGACCAGTGGCTGATGGAAGGACCTCCTACATCTCCTGACAGTACAGGACCTCGATCACCCCTCTGGGGCGCCAAGGCTCAGGAGATAGAGACGCACATTAACAAGTACGACTTTTCATATTTTATTTAACCCTGAGCTTGGTTACCAGAGAATTTAAATGTGGTTGCTAAGGTGATCTGAATTGTTTTTGGCACATTGCAGTGCAGTTTATACTCAGTTCTTTTAAGCAAGTTTTTTAAGCATGTTTCTACACAGTTGCAAATGTATAAGTGCATTGATTGTTGCAACTGTGTTTTGGGTGGTTGCTTGCCAGGCCACAGGTCTGATATTCTGCTCTCTATATATGGCTTGATATATATTTGAGATATTTTTGATGAAAACCGGGAGGCTTGTGACTGTCCCATACTGCCAAGTAATAAACACTGTCAAAGCTGAGAAAAGTAATAAAGACATCGTTGAATATAGTCCATCACTGCCAAGCAAAGGCAAAAGGCCGTAACTTCGATTTTAGTCGAAATTGAGTTATTGATATTTTTAGAATATTCAACACATCCTTTATCATGTGGATAAGTATCTTGAGTCAGTTTCATTGTTTTTTCGAGAAAATAATGCGTTGTCTTAACAGTAA
>JAUCMT010000114.1:3229145-3247212 GCA_032357475.1 Enteromius thamalakanensis
AGGGCAACGTGAGTCGAAAAGGGCATATGGGCAGTTGCCAGGGCAACCTGAGCAACCCCCCTGTGCACGTCCCTGTTTTTATGCAAGGAGAAACCTGATATGTAGTGACCAGTAAACACTCTATGAACCACATAACAACACCCTAAAATACACCCAGAACACCTTAACCTTCACATAACACACAGCAACAATCCACAATACCTTTAACATATTCTCCTACTATAACTCTCCTTTTCCCGTCTTTCTCTTTATGTCTGCTTTGCATTCTTTCTATCATTAGATTAGTATTGAGGAAAAACATTGAATATTCCATAAATTATAGAATTATAGCATTGCCTTTCCAATGCCTCATCTTAATAACTTCAAAAGCGATTCTAAATTCATTCTGTGGGTTTTCTTTTGCAGATGATTCTGTGCAGGATGAAAATCACAACATGGAGGAAGCAGAACCGGTTCCTGATGATAAAACAGAAACAGACACCACACCACCTCTTAACGGAAGTGCTTTTAACGGAAATGTGGAAGGAGAATCGTCACACAATACTCCAGAAGAAGCCGAACTTGCTTCTGCCAATGGCTTCAACAGCCACCCTGCTGAAGGACTAGGTGCTGGTGGTGTAACTATGACCTTCCTTGGCTTCAAGGAAGTGGAGCCTGGGCAGGGAGTAGATGAGGATGATGATGGCGGAGCGGTTATCCGAGCAGAAAGAGTCATCATCACAGACGAAGGGGAGGAAATCCCAGAGGAGGATGACAAAACTACTGAAGAACCTACTACGGATTCCACAAATGAAGACACTTCCAGAAACACAGAAGAAAAGGGTGCTGAGGAAATGACAGAGAACCATCCGGAGGCTTCAAGTCACCCAGACCAGGCACAAGAGATTGAAGATCCTCCTGCTGAGGAGATACTTACAGATGTAGCTGTGGAAGTTGAAACACAAGATCTTGAGCAAGAAGAGAAAGATCTTCCAGAATCGACGGAAACGCAATCCCAGAATTTGACGGTAGATGGCGCTATCGAGGCAGCCCAGGTTCCAGTGTATTCCACAACACAAGCGTCTCCAACAGTCACACCAAAAGTCGAAGCAAACACAGCAGAATCGCAAACCCCAAAAGACGAGGAGGTCACGCCGGCCACGCGCCTCTCGCTCAGCCAGTTTCAGGAGGTTCCACTAGATGGCGCCGGAGAAACGGTGGAGTTTAAAATCAAGGCAGAAACAGAGAAGCAGAGAGCCGAACAAGAGCCTCTGCTCGTCTCCAAAGCAGCGGCTCAGCTGGATACCAGCGCCGCAAATCGAGCAGAGGACGCAGGTGCACCAAAACAAAAAACCTGCCAATGCTGTTCGGTCATGTAAACAATCTGTTGACCTTTGACTGTGACTCTTTTTATTCTCTATTCTATTTCATCCTGTCTGTTACTCTGAATATAGGGTTTGAATTTCAAGACGTTCGTATTTTGATCTTCAGCTGTTCACATCGAAGCAGAGTGTTTATAATGTACTGACGCCTTCAAGACTTGCATCGCCTTCACTGTATTGAATCCCCATAACTCTTTTCTATGTATGAAGATGCACATTGCCTCGCAGGAAAAGACTGGAAAAGGCTTCAGTGTGCATGTTGTTGATGATGTGTCACCATTGGTAGCATTCCCAGCCTCTGGTGTCTGGTTATGATCCTGTTTTTATGTCTGGTGACTCTAGAGCGTTGGCTGCCGACCAACAGAGGCCTTGATGGTTTTAACACTACCGTATAAAAATATTTTGTTTTTCTCACTGCCGTGGGAATAGACCCACGTGGGTAATTAATAAGTCTCGAACTACAATAGTTGTGGCATTCTCCATTAGACACCATTCGTGTGCCTTGTATTTGAATCCAAACAAAGAGACGGAATGGTTACCTGTGATTTTATACCTGCTGTAACATCTTGAGAGTTTTTTATTGTTGATGTGAACAGAGTTTCAGTTTGATTGCTTTTATTGTTACAGTGCCTTTAACTACCCGACACAAGTGTTTTTAAAATTTAAAGGTATGGTTTACCCAAAACCTAAATATCTATGATGAAAATCAATACATGTTGTTCCAAAACAAGTTTCTTCTGCAGAACAAAGATGATAAATTGAAGTGTTTTAACAAATAGAGATTATTTTGTCCTGCAGAATTTTATGATTGTTAGTAAATGATGAAAGAATTCAAATGAATTTAAGGTGAACTGTCCCTTTAATGTGACCCTGTGAACAGTATACAGCATAAACTGCTTTATTAATCTAGGCAATTTTAGGTTAATTCTCCAACTAACATTTCTATAACGACTGCTCCTGTTGTCTCTCATTAACACTGTTTAATTTGTGTGTGACAGCGACTCATATTTCATACTACGATATGTAATCAATACTACTCAAAGTTTTCAGTTGGATTCAGGAATTTTTTTTTTCGTCATAGAAAGTTTGATGTAAATTCTCAGTGCCTTAACTGAGTGCCTGTTTGTACAGTTTAAATAAAGAGCTGAATGAGAAGCTGTGAGTGGAAGAGGTGCACGATTAATAAACTAAACTGATGAAATTTAATCAGACTACCTGTTTTTCTAAAAATAGATTGAAACAAGAAATAGTTTACAATACGGACGCATACGCCGTCAACATAAGGATAAAACAAACATTTTTGTAAATTATGCATAAAAGGGAATCAAATAGTAATGCCTTTAAAAAAACAATGACAACAGCCCTGTTATCATGAAACATGAAAAAGAATATTCAGTGTTTCAGTGCTGATTGTTTAAATATTCAATGGGTTGAACTGTTTCCATATTTATATTTAAATATTTAATTAACTTTGCTAATAAGTTTTCTAGTCAAAACGAGTTAATGCATTCGGAATCGTGATCGAGCATTTACAGTATTAATCATAATTATATAAATGCTGGAAATGTATTGTTCATTGTTAGTTCATGATACCTAATGCACTAACTACTGTAAACATTAAAACCTTATTGCAGATCTTGAGGTATAGTGTGTGAATCTAAAAGTTAATCATAAAGAGATCCCGTTCAAACCCGGGATTCAGTCATGAGAGCTTTGAGAGCTGTTTGGATTAGTGATGCAAGGCCCGTGGTGTACTCAGCAGCTTTAGTGGAGTGTGGAAGGAGGACAGAAATGAACCGCACAGATTTTAACCTTGATTACTAAGTAGGGGGTGGAGGTACAGAGCGAGAGAGAAAGAGAGAGTTCAAGAGAGAAGGAACCAGGTAAAGAAAGGGAAGAAGGTGAGAGGGCCACACTTCAAAACGCCTTGGTGGACGATTTCAGTTCTTTGTCTTTTAGCTGGCATACCATCCTTTCTTTCATCTCACTGACTGGTAGGTCTGTTTTCATTTTTTTTTTCTTGTTTTATGTATAAGAATGGGTCATGTAATACATGTAGCTCTTTAACTCATTAGTAAGTGCAACATTGTGAGGAATTTCAGCTTGGCCTCATCTGTAGAATATTGCATGATTACTTTATTTAAAGCCCTCCATATTTCTAGTGTATATAGAGGTACATTAGGTGAAAGTGCACTTATTAATATTCAGTGACATTTATATTACAAATGGATGCTGGCAGCAGTTTTAGTATACTGTAGCTAAAAATAGATTTGTAAAATCTAGATTTGTGAAATTTTTTCGACAGTCTTTTCCATCCCTTTGAAATTCCTTCATGACTTTAATTATATGCTTTGTGGGTGTTTTTAATTCATAGGATCACTAAGAATACCTCACTATTGCTGTTATTCCTGAATCAGACTTTGTTTTGTCACTCATGTCCAGAGTATAATCTGATTAAACAGTATTAATCTGCTCCTTATGTAATTAGCATTATGCTATGACACACCATTAAGTCTTTGGGTTTCTTCTACGTGCAGTGGAAAATTCAGTAGTGTCCTAATGTTATATTGGGAATGATCAACTCATTGTCAACAAAAAAATATTACCTGACTGCATGGATATCTGATTTTGTATTTAAGTAAATTTGATTCTGAGAAGAGCTGGTTAAACATTTACTTTCTAAAGTATTAAGATAAAATTTATCGACTGTGAAGGTGGAAAAAGTTCCACTTCTGACCCTGCATCCTGTTTAATGTTTTTCTAATTTTAATAACTTTGTTAATCATTCTTAGTCACGTGCCAATATGAAAAAAGAAGAGTATGGATCAATGTGCCAGACAATGACATTATCTCAAAACAAGAAAACAGTTTGCCTCGTCTTTAGACTGATATGAAGACATAAATAAATTAACATATATATAAATATATATACACACACAAAAATACATATTACAAATAATTGCATCAGGTGACCTATTTTAAGGTGAGCTTAATAGGAAAAGACACTAATCTGACTTGAAGGCATAGGTGTTAAAGAATAATTGACCTAAGAATTCGATGAAGACATAGAGGTCAAACAACTGTGAAGCAAAAACCCAAAAGCAACCATCTGCAACAGTGAAAAAGATTCCATGCAGTCACACTAACTCAATTTAGTATGAGCCTTCCTGAGCTACTGGGATTGAAACATAAGCTGATTATAGTTTCCTAAATCAGCAAAAAACTATAAGTGTTTCCTTTACAAAGAAAGCCCTTTAGGGGTCTCACTCTATGCTATAAAAATGAAGAACGGGTGAGAAAATCAGTAAGGCATGGTTGGAAGAGAGTTGACTTTGTTGATTACCAATTCCATCAAATAAAGGAAGCCTGCTTCTGGCTTGTCATTCTGTTATTTTATAATGCATTTTACCATTTATTTCATTCAGATCTATTGCAAAATGGATTCTGTGACTTACCCTCAGAAATATGAAATCCAGGATGAATGCAGTAGTAATGAAGGAAAATCCCACTTTACTAATGATAGTGAAACATCAGTAACAGAAAAAACAGAAACACCTGAGAGCAGTTTTCCAGCTCAACCTCACGATCAACTCACCTCCTCACTAGTGGATGGAGCCATTGAAGCAACAGAGGAGTTATTAAGCAGTACGGTTGAAAATGACACAAATATTGATCAAGAGTGGCCTCCAGTACTGGAAGAGGATATCCAACCAGCAAGGAATGAGTGCCAGGCCAAGGAGAGTCAGGATGAGGTGAAGAAAAACATTGAAAATGTTCAGACAATTGAAGAACCTACCATGACACAGGCAGACAAAGGCTCACCACAAATACCAAAGGCAGCCAGTGAAGAAGACGGACATGAGCTTGAGTCACATGGCGACTCAGACTCAATAGTGTTCCTATCAGAAAACAGTGAAGAGCAAAATATAGACAGCAAATCTGTGGACTTTGCCACCACCAGAGAGCAGTGGGTGAGACGGGACAGTCGTTGTGAGGAGCAGTCAAACATGACGTATTCCAAGAGCTCTTCAAAAAGTCTGCTCACTGAGACCGAACCTTTATCAGGCACCCAAGGTGAATCCCCAACTGAACCTGTGGTTAATGCTGAGAACATCCAGCAGGGGGAGCCTGAGGTAAACAACCCAAGCACTCTGAATGAGAATGAGGAGGTGCAACAGGTGTGTGTTGCTGCTCCGCCCCTAGAAACAGTTGAAGGCGAGCCAACCAATCCAGAGCAAGGTAACTCTGCTTGTATCTCTACTGAGGTAAAAGAGCCACCGATATTGCCACAGGGGAGGAGAGACAGTAAAAGGGAGGAGAGAGAGAGCAGTGAAACGGGTGAAGAGCGAAAGCAAACAGTGTGTTTCACAGAAACAGGTGGGACCGAAGGAAAGCAGCTGGGGGAGGTTAAAGATCAAAGAGAGGAACGGGAAAACAACGGACAGAAAGCAGAGTCCCAGTCAAACACAAAGCCTCATCAAGGAGAAGGGAAAGTCAACAGAATGCAGGTGGATCATTTTGACGACAGCCAGAGCGATAGTGGCGTATCAGCTGATTTCTCTCCTAACAGCACAACGGATGTCTTGGAGGGTCATGATAATGGTGCTCCTCAGCCTTCTGAATCTCCGCCTAATGAAACTCCTATTGAGAGAGAGATCCGTTTGGCCATGAAGAGAGAGCAGAGTCTAAGGCGTTCTCGTGGACTCAGTGACACCATGGACAGGACTAATGAGTTTGTGGAAATTCCAGTGAGAAAGCCTATACTATCCCAGGACCCTCAGATAAGACCCAACCCAAGCCACGGCAAAGACCGGCAGTTTGCTGGAAAGAAGATGCAGAAGGAAATTATTGCCGAGACAGAGAGGGAGAAGGTTCTGGTTGAACTGGGCCGACTTCCTGGATTCTATGACAAGGGAACGGAGGTACAGCTTCAAGACAAAAAGCAGCTTTTTGAGTCTTTCCAAGAGGCGAAGGAATCGGTGGAAAACATCAGCAGAAGATTGACCACTGTAGAGTTTCCTGCAGGAATACAGGAAGTTGATTCTGCTGTTGATGTTAAACAACTCCTAATGCAATTCTCACAAAATTCTCCCACCCCACCAGCTATCCTGGCCCAGTATGGAGCCACCAACGGCAACACGTCTGCTGCTCGGGGACCTGGTCTAACTGAGGGAATCAAGGGTCAAATAATCATCATAGAGGCCAACACTATTCCCACAACTGTGGGAGGACCAAACGGAGGTTATAAGGCAACCTCATGCACAGATGGAGGATCTGTGAGACCGATGAATTCAACAGGTGTTAGGGCTTCTTCTGCCGAGCCTGTCAGAGCAAGACAAGGCCCAAATCTAGAAGTGACTGCAGATGAAGACTCTGGTTTAGTGAAGGAAAACCCTTTCTTCAAGCTCCGCTCTTCTATGTGTCTGCAGTCTCAGGTGGAGCTAGACATTAAGGAGGCAAAGGAGAGGGAACAAGAACTGCAGAGACAGAGAAACAGCCTTTATGGAGGAGCAGCCATGTGTAGAGAAGAGGGAAGAGGAGCAGGAATGGATTTGCGGACAGACATTAGAGTGAGAGAATTAAGGGCAACCTCTAGCCAAGAGATTTTCCCACCTCAACAGACTCCAGCAGGCCGCCAATCAGAAACATTCACCACAACGTCAGGTGAGTTATATAGTAAGCAGTATGTGATATTTTGATGTAGTGCAAATCAACTGAAGATATCAGTCACAACATTGGTGCTCATTTTTGTAGTTAAATAAGAACATACTAAAAATAGGGATGGTATAAATTGGATGTTAAATGAATATAGGCATGTGCAGACCTTGTTAGAAATCACTCTTCCTCAGTAGAAATCGAGATCCTGGGACACCTAGATCAGAACGGCAGAGGATGTTAGCTTTGGCGATTAAAATAGCAGAGGCTCGAAACATCTCTACTGTAGCAATATACAGCTCATGCATTATCTGCGATTCAAACAAATGACTTCTGCATTGTTAACCCCATACACAACTATTTAAGTTGCTGGACACATACTAAGAAGCATTTGTCATTCAAATTCTTTTGCTTTCAAAATATACATTTTATCAGGGTATCCATTGCTTGTGAACAAACCCATAATCTTTGCATTGCTAGCGCCACATGCTACTGTACAAGAGTAGAGGCTAGACAGAGAGGATACATAAACAGAGGTTGCATATGCAAAAAACACATGGCGTATCTAACAAATCTTTAAAAAATAACTTAAATTGAAGGCTATAGATCAAACTCACGACCTTGGCATTGCTAGCACAATGCTTTACTATTTGTGCTTAACCTTAATAACAGCCACACTGGTAAAACTCAACAATTGTGAACTATTATTTAACAGTGTGTTTCTAACACTCTTCTGTGTGTGTGTGTGTGTGTTTAGAGTGTAATGTAATCATGTTATCATTTGACTGGAAGCTAGTAGTTTGTGCTTTACCATGGCAGCAAACAAACAAATAGCCAAAATGCTAATATGGGGTTATGTCACCAGTTCTAGCATAAACGGATATTGAAATGTCTGTGTTATTAGTCAAATGTATTGACATAAGCAAAGTATGGACAAAAATACCGTGTTCTGGAAAGGTGAATGTATTTTTTTTAATATAACGTGCATGTCCAATACATGATATATAGTTGTGACCTCTTAAAATTATATTTAACTACTGTAAAAACCTGCTGTAATGCCTGCTAGTCTTCGTATAGAGAAATGATCCAAGCATTTACACTAATGATGGCACAGATTTAGTAAACCAAAGGGTAAGTGAAATCACGTCTCCTGTGATTTTTTTAAGCTTTTATCATTTATATATTTTTTCTGTTTTATTTACTCCGAAGAGCAATCCATTACAATTATTCAGCATAGTCATTTCTGCCAAAACGTCCTGTTTTTGCTGCTGTAAAAAATTCACCTTCTTATATAGTGAAATATTTTCAGAATCCTTCAGTCATTTTATCATTTTATATTCTTTCTTGACTGATGATGGCCAATATAAATTTACCATAACTTTAATATGATAACTTTATTAACTAAAGTATTTTTGAGGAAAATGCAGTAACCATGGTACATTTTTGTAAGGGCAGCTAACAGTTATAGACCAATACTGCCGGTGTCATAACTTTATGCTAATGTAATGCAATAGAAGTGAATTCCCTCCCAGTATTAAATATCTGAGTAATAGTTGAATTACATTTTTCTTTGTTGCTTTTCATAATTAGATATTCCGCTAAATTTGGACACACCTCATTCATGTTTCTCATCTAAATCTCAGTATAAATGCTTTAAATCACTGATCCAGCTAATCAAGGTCTTCAAGGATTGAATTTGAGACCAGTGCTTATTTGAAATACGTTTGATGTCCCTATTTGTCCGTACATTGTTGTTTTATAACTTTATTACTTCATTATCACTTATTATGCATGGATATTGTCATAAACATCCAGTTCATTCATGGATTATATAATAAATTCATTAAAATAAATATCTGTCTTCTGCTCAAAGCACGTCAATCCACTGGAAAACTGGATTTAATGTGGCCACCGCCCCAAGCTGATGAAGAACAAAGACCAGTGTCAGAGGTAAATGACTTTTTGTTTGAATCTTTTAAAAGGCATGTGTGTTCTTAACTATATTCTTTTCTGTGTACCTCTCTGTTACTAATTTTGGGCTGGTGGAGGTCCAAGGTTCAGATTTTGTATTTGATAGTCCATGATTCCATTGAGGTTTTTACCTGAACAAGAAACGGATACCAAAGCTCATCAACGTTTCAATAGGTAATCAAAGAAGTATCAAAGTTTCAGTCACCCTCCCTGCGCAAACACAACCGCACACACATAAATGTGACGTTGCTGAAGTAGCTTATCTTCATATAATGAGTTCAGAGCAGAGTTCATATAGCTGCGTTCTTTAAAATCAAGATTATGTCATCACTGTATTATCACTATTACTACCGAATCATTTTCCTCAGCCAGGAAAGTATAATGCAACCACCTCAATCAGCACAATCAAAACCAATAGGTGTTGCCAAGTGAACACCTTTATCTGAAGACAGAGGTTTTTTTTTATTCATCTCAGGTCTCGCTTGCTTAGAGAAAAGTGCCTGCCTTGATATTATGAGGAAGTTAAAATTGCATGCGTTGCTCCTGTTTATTTTTACCATTTATAAGAATAATTCACCCCCAAATAAAAAGCCTGTCATTTTTTTTTCACCCACATGACTTTCATTTGTCAAACGCAAAATGTAGTTGTTCACAAATGAATGATGACCATGGGCTGTCAAACTCCAAATAAGTGAGGTTTGTGCAATATATTATATGATACCTATACATTTTTTATTTAGTGAAAGGTTAAATGTAATCACTTCTCAAATCTAAATGCACTTATTTGAATGTGTGCATATTCAAATATGTGTGCTGTGAGCACTTATGTGACATGTGAGAAGCAGTTACGATATTTGGCACCATTGAGATCAAATCTTATGTGCCATATTTAAATATATGCAAATATGAATGAAATCGGAGAGAATTTTCAGTGAATAGCAACTCAACTTGCCTTCAGATGACCACTTTAATGATGCTTTTTGGAGCTTGACCCATTGTTTTCCAAAAAAAAAAAGTTTAGAAATTCTTAAAAAAATCTTTTATTGAGGAAAAAATGTCCAATTTGTTTAAACAAAGCATGTTGTCAAGTCAACAATAACAGTTTGCATTTTGATCAAATTAGTCCTTCAGCCAACACTTTCAGGAAAAGATAAAAATTACAAAAGCTGTTTCTTGTGTGGTACCCTTTCAAAAGGTACATAGTTGCACCTTATTTAACACTAAAGGTTTAACACTTTAGGTTACTCGTTTAAGTAACCTAAATGTATATTTTAGCACCTGAAGTGTACATTAAATGGTAGCATCCCAGTCTATGTTATTTGAGCTTAAGGCATTCAAATGCACTTAATCGTGTCTTACTTTAATGTTCTGATAAATACAGAAAACGCTAAAGATCCCAAGGCAGAGAAATCCATTACTCGAGCGCTGGGAGTCAGGGATGGTGAACGGCCATGTGGACGATGACGACTGAGACTGAAATCCAACTACAGCATCCTGACATATACAATACGGAGCCCAGTCAACCAAGTGTACCAGCCTAAAATAAAGCGTAAGAACAAATGATCAGTTTTCCCAGAAACCCGTCTGATCTTTTGAAGGAAACCAGTTTGAGTGTCACGTGCCATTATGGATGGATAAAGAGCATCAATTGCCTCAAAAAGACAATGCGAGTTGGTTATCGGTTATCCAATCTGATATTCCATAACACACACTGTGTAAATAACAAATGAGCCAAACTGGTGTTAATGGTAGTAGGCATGGCAGTGTTTTTTGTTATTACACGCACTGCAAAAAATGCTTTCTAAGACTAGATTTTTTTGTCGTGTTTCCAGCCAAAATATCTAAAGATTCTTAAATAAAGAAGGATTTTCTAGACAAGAAAAAATGTCTTTAAAAATCTTTAGATATTTTGGCTGGAAACAAGACAAAAAAAATCTAGTCTCAGAAAGTATTTTTTGCAGTGCGGGCTCAAATGATTTCAGTGTAATGAATATGTCATATTGAATGTAATTTTCTGATTTAGTTATACAGATATTTATAATCGGTTAAAATAGCTGCTCATCTCATAGTAACAAAACAGTCTAAAAGCCTGAAATTCTGTAAGGTTATATAAAAATGATATTAAAATAAACATTGTCTGATAGATATTTCATTACTGATTTGAAAAGTTAAAAGTAAAAAGGCATTATTGATGCATACATAAGATGATCAAATAAATACAAATGTGTTAATCAGCTTTTTTGGGTTATTTGCGAATGCTCTGTATAATTGCTGAATATGACTCATTGTTAATATAGGCCCTTGGAGTCCGAAACTCGATAACTGACTTCACAAAAGGAACAATGACCAGCATGTAATGCTTATGCCACATCTAGGGCTTTGGTTTTCCAAATAACAATTGAAGAGGGCTAACCTTCTAGCATTCCTTTGAGCTTTCATGCAAAAGCCCTTTGCTTGTTCAGTGACATCACAGTCCATTCTAAGCTTCTGCACACTCAGCCCGTGCTGTGAGGTATGAATACTCGACTGTCGTGACTCAACACGCCAGTGGGCATTCAAATTCGTCGCTATGGTGATGATGGTACTGTAGGAAAGGTACAAAGAAAATGTCTGAGCCGGGTGAGATTAGTCATGAGTGAGATCACGACACACACACATGCAGCATGCTTTACTGACCCTCTAACTGCCTGTGAATTATTCATTCACTCTTTCTCAGCACAATTAGCGAAGGCTGCATGGGAATGCTCATTTCGGATATGAAAGCGGCTCATCGATACCACTGGAAAAAAGCTGCCCATTGCTTTCAGTCCTCAAAGAGGTTCCTCCTGATGACCTTTGAGACACAATACTATCCTTTGTGATGAAGTATTCTGAGGAAAACAAAACTGTATGATTAGTGACACATGGGTAGTTTCTATCAAAACATATTAGTATTTGTTTTATAGTTGTATAGTTTGTTCCTGACAAAAAATCAATTCTGTTATTATTAACTCACCCTTAATTGTGAGTTTCTTTCTTCTGAAAAGAAAGGCATTGGTAGGCAGACAGCTGACGGTAGCCTGTGACTTTAGCCATAGTACTTTTTTCAATGGCTTTGGTTACATCTTTTGTGCTCAACAGAAGAAGTAAGCTCATATTCGCAACATGAGGGGTGAGAAAATAGTGACTGAATTTCATTTTTGGGAGAACTACGTAAAGGTGCTTCAGAGTTCAAAATAGAGAAACTTCCGTCAACCATATGCCGTTATGACTGGTTATCTTAGACTGTAAGAGAGCTATAAATGGTTTATGGCCTGCTAAATCAAAACATTATCATGAGACTTCATGTCATTTCAGAGATAGATCAGAGCAAAAATAAAGTCTAATAAAAAATTGGCATCAAATAAAATATAAATGTTTTTTTTTTTACTAGGATGACGTTCTGGCATGACTGTCAAATTAATTTCCCTTTAAGTTTCATGATAAGCAAAAGGGGAACTGAAGGAAGTTCTTAAGAACTACTTGAACTTAAGTGACACTGGTACAAAATGCAATGCAAATAAAAGCTTTCAAAGCTTTAGTTGATTAAATCTATAAAACGATTTGCAAAGATTCAATGCCCAACGCTCAAAACTCCCAGTGCTTTACTAAAATGTCAATCTGAAATTATATCTGGATGTCCAGAGCCCCCTGCTGACAGAAACATTCATATCTCAATAAAAACAAAAATACCAGGAACTACAGAAAGTAGATTGTTTACTCATACAGTACTTTACAAAAATACAAAATGTTTTCACTTTTAAATAAACTTTACAGTTATACAGAATATATCAAACATTTAGCACAAAATATACTAGCATTGACAGACAGATACAGTAGATAGAAAGATCAGTAAACGCTGGGATTCTTAAAGGTTGCCATGGGATAGTCATAAATGGGCTCTGAAAAGCAGGGTCTTCCTCTGAGTGTTTGTCCACTGCCCTGTAGATTGTAAATATGCATATATTAAAAACATGCAAGAGACGTAATAAGTCAGAGTTTTTCACGGCGGACATATTGCAACCGGAGGATATTGGCAAACATGGCATGATGTAAAAAGATCTTATTCTTCCTCTCTCGTTCTTGGCTACTCAAATCAGCATGTAACCTTAGTACTTGGACCGAGATATAAGATACTACTGTAGTGGGGCCCTTAGAAAAAAGGAATCACAAGAGAAGGATTGAAATGGGGCATCATTACCTCAGAATCCATGTCAATACGCTGTAGAGTGAGGTCTGATGAAAAAATAAATCAGAGAGAGAAAATCAATCATCTTGAACACAAAATCTGATATCTGATGTAATGATGGGAGATATAGCGATTGGAAGATGAGCACCCAGGTCAATTACTCGTGACTTACCAACAATATGATCGTTGGAGTGAATGTGTTGCCAGAATTTTTCTTGATCTCTGTGGGAGAAGTTTTATTATATATTTTATACTTATATTAACAGTGTACAAAGATATTACAATTTAAATGATTATATAAATGTACTAAATGTTATATCTAACAATCATATAATCAGTGTTTTAAATACCAATTTAAGTATTTACTAGAATTATTTAAATAATAATAGAAATATACACTACCATTAAAAAGTGTCTGTAAGATTATTTAATGTTTTTGAAAAAGTCTCATATTTCAACAAGTCTGCATTTATTTAATTTTATAGTTTTAATATAATTTCAAATTTAAATCTGAAATCTTTTCAGACGTTATAAATGTCCTAACTGTAACTTTTGATCAATTTAATGCATCCTTGCTGAATAAAAGTATCGAACAGTAAAAAATGTAACAGTAGTGGATACTTTTCTTTTTTTCCTGTAACTCAAATAGCACAATGATAGGAACAGATAGTCATAATAATATATGAGTAATAATGTATACTCTTGAGTTAACTGCAAGTCGCCTAATGTCTGCACAATAAATAAATGTAAGCAATTTTTGGAAATGACCTTTCATGCAGTCTGTAACACAGCTCTAAGAGAATGAAAACATCCTACAAAGTTTATATTGTCTCTCAAAAGAAAGAGTCAACTCTGGACCACTGAAAAGAGTCGTCATGTTGACATCAATATGAAATATAAGCATATTGCCTGCCCACTTGCTTGGCCTTTCACACTGGTCTGAATGAAACTGCAAATTCATTTTTTGCCACAATTTGCTGCTTTTGGAGCATTACAAGCTCACAAACACTTCTTTAAATAAAATCAACCAATCACTGGAGGGGTTAAAAATGAATAGATGAACTAATCATTGAACAAATAAGGTAAAAATAAATGCATCTTATAAGAAAATCAGTGTTTTTTGACCTTGCATGCATGTCACCCTATTGTTTGAGACGCCCAAAACCAAAATATATACCTTTCATAACTCAAAATAGAGGCTCTTTAATGAAATATCAGGTACGCTCTACAGTATTGTGTCTCACCTTTGTCTCCTCCTCTCTGACATGTTTTTGACTGCAAATAAATGGGTAGAGATTACAATTCAATTTATATTAATGAGGATTACATGCATGAACGAAAAACAAACAACGGGTGTGTTCACTTTGTTTTGTTCCATTATTTAATTAAATGGATTGAGAAGATAATTACCACTGGGTTTTATTGTTCATCAGAGCCTAGACTTCACCAATGTAAACTTATGAGCAACTAAAATAAGAGACCAGATATCTAATACTCACAATGTCTGTGCAAGGCAAAGCCCAAGATTGCCACCACCATGAGGAACAGAACACCGGCAGACACCGAGCCAACAATCAGAGCCAGATCTGTGCTGTCTTTCCATAGACATGTATGAAGGCAAAAGAAAGTGTTTTTATATACCAGGTTGGGCACATTCGATTTTCTGCATTACTGTGATAGTCATGACAAGACTTAAAGGAACACACTACTTTTCTTTGAAAATATGCTCATTTTCCAACTCATTTTTGAGCGTGATGCTAACGGTCTAATCAGATTCAGTAAACTGTAGCAAAGCTACAGCTAAAAGTGCTACTGTACCTCCAGACCCAGAGATCAGCTGAATGGATTTCAAAGTGGTTTAACCCCCAGGGAGTTGGAAAATGAGTCTGTTTTCAAAAAAAGTGGTGTGTTCCTTTAAATGTTACCTGTAGAGTTTGGTGTGCATTGATGATGTCCTAGAAAAAGGATGCAATAAATCAGATTTTAAAATCTTATTAATGTAACTTTGAGAGATTGTATCACATTTACACATACAGTACCTGTAATGCACGGGATAGTTACTGGTGGGCTCATTTTAGAGTGCGCATTGGACTTGCCCAGTAACACTCTGTACTGACACTGATACTGTGTACCATGTTCATATTTACTGAGTATGGGAAATATAGCACTGTACTGGGTCAGGGAAGCCTGATGGGTCGCCTCAGGTGACAGGACACCCACGCGAAATAAGTAGAAGAAGCCTTGTGGATATGATGGTGACCCAATACACTCCATAACTCCACCCTTGTGTTGGGACAAAGACAGAGTAGGGACTGGGAGCTCTGTGAGAGCAAACACAAACAGAAATAGTGACGTGATAACACTTGCTTAATAGCACAAATGTGCACATCAAAGTGAGACGTTTCCTTAAAGCAGTAGTTCAGCCAAAAATGAACATTCGGTCATTACTATAAGTTCTAGGAACTCAGTTCAAGAAACTAGCCAGCATGCTGGTTCCCAGTTTCTCCCTCTGGCTATTTTCCTAGGTGCATTCACTCCAGTGGCTGACCGAGATGTCTTTATTTGTGGCATTCACAGATGTCAATGGAGGATGCCGTGACCGGAACTGTTTTTGAGAGTGAGAAAAGTACACATTGCTGCAGACAGAAGCTAGCTAAATGCCATCATTGCTGTTTCCCATGTTTGTGGAGTAAATATTTATCACTGCTTTTTAGTAAATGCTGTGTAGCTGGTATTTCGTATACGTTTGGCCATGTCTTATAGAACTGCTTTAGACCCGACTGAAGGTATGAGCTAATTGAGCTCCAAATAGACTTCCTAGAGCTAAATACATTCCTAGCTCCTGCAAATATGCAATATGCGGAAACTTTGGTCAATAGTTCTCTGTTTCTCAGTTCCTCTGGTGTGAAAGCTCAGATTTACTAACCCTCAAGTGATTCCAAAGTGATTCCAAAGCTATATCTATATCCCATATACGTCGTCTTCTGTTATATATATATATATTATATATATATTTTCAAGAATGTTGGTAACCATACAGCAGCCATTGACTTCCACAGTATGAAAAACAAAACACTATGGAAATCAATGGCTATAAGCAACTGCTTTTCAAAAATATCTTCTTTTGTTTTCAACAGAAGACAGAAATGCACACAGATTTGGAACAACATGTGAGTGAGCAAATGACAGCACTTTAATTTATGGGTGAAGTCCATTATCTATTGTCTATAGAGATATATGTTGTATGATTCTGTATTTAGCTCATACAGACGTCATTTTTATATCAAGTGGCTATCTGTTGGTCACTGCGTCAAATTTCGGCTAGAATTTGTAGTGTGATTAATGTCATAGTGTGATCTGACATATTGCAATTTTAGCAGGACAGTAGGTCACCTGGGTATTTTACACCTACTGTTTAATGAAGGTGGTACCGTAGCCTGGCCAAAACCGAGGATTCTGCAGTGCATTTTGTGATTGCTTTATCAAAGAAATATATAATTAGGTATAATTATAGAAATATAGTAAGCCTATTTAATTAAATGCATCTATAATAATGTCCTGAGATAAGTTTTGGAAACGAAACATGTGTTTGATCAAAAGTAACAGAATTCAGAATTCAAGATACTTTTCAAAAACCCACAGTGTAGAGATCAGATGTAATGAGAATAGCCTGCACATCAGTCCGACAGTTGTCTCCTCACCTAGAACAGAAATGTGTACCGGCTGACTGGCTGTGGAGTTCACTTGTCCCATCTTTGATGATTTGAGTTGGTAGAGACAGACATACTCCCCATCGTCCTCGTGTCCCGTTGTCTTCAAACTGAATCGAGCTTCATTGGACTGAGACACCAGCTGAGCTGGAGCCACCATGGAGTGTGGGGTTCCTTTTACTCTCCGGAGCAAGAGAAACGCCTCAGGAGACTGTTTCTGAGGGTCAGGTGGAGCCTGACAGTGGAAAGACAGTGTGTCACCAGGAATGACATGCCCACTGGAGGGCTCAACCACCAGGTGAGGGGATGGAGGGGGGCTGACTGACACTACTACAAGAAGAAAGTCTGTTATGAGAATTTAGTGTTTTGAGAATGTATGACTGCAAAAAACAAAGATAAATGCTAACATATATATTGAAATACATCACTAAAGATGTAAAGCAGAGCTGGGTGGAGTAGTTTGGTATAGTGGTTACAACTGTAGAAAGAGCAGTTTCTTTAACCGTCACACCACTGTGACCTCAAAACCTCTCACTACAGCAAACTACTGCAAACTACCTAAACCTGTGCCTCTGCAAACAGAGATTCGTTCAGTTTCACCGACATAAAGGAAAGACAATTTATATATATATATATTAGTTTTGTCAAAATATATATATATTGGTTCAGCATCCAAAATAATGAATTTGGTTATATAATATATATATGTGTGTGTGTGTACTGTGTATATTACTGTGTAATACACATGCATGTATATATTAATATATTATGTGTGTAAAATTGTATATGCATAATATGTATAGACCATACACACACTTTTATTTTGGGTGTGATCAATTATTTAACAGTACATTTAGACCTTGTAAGTATTTTGTATTTTTCTTTTTATTGGTTTTTCTTTTTTTTAATTTTTAAAAATCTGAATGTCTGAGGGGAAGGCTTATGTTAAGGGTACAGAAAGTAATTTGTAGAATATAAATACCATTACATTTATGGAATTCCCCAATGAAAACCAGTGTGTGTGTGTGTGGGCGGGTTTATGTGGTCTATGAGGACATTTGTATAATGACATGTGTATGACATAGGTATTACAATACATAGGTGTTTTATGAGGACATTTTCAGTGTCCCCGTAATTCAAAAGGCTTAAAAAACATACTAAAT
>JAUCMT010000114.1:3250401-3289810 GCA_032357475.1 Enteromius thamalakanensis
TGTTATGTTATGTTATGTTATGTTATGTTATGTTATGTTATGTTATGTTATGTTATGTTATGTTATGTTATGTTATGGTATGGTATGGTATGGTATGTTATGTTACTTCATGTCTTTTGGAAATGTAAACTCATATTTCACTACCGCAAAAGATATAAATAACCAACTTAAAATCTTTGTTTTTATTAAGGGTGAAAATACTACTGGCCTAAGACTTATGGACAGTACTGTGTGTGTATATATATATATATATATATATATGTATATATATACACACAGAGTATATATATTTGTTTCTGTAGTGTGGTAGTGTATGTACATAAAGATTCAGATACAGTACATAAATATTGACAAAATGGTCATAAAATGTACAAAGAGTACACATAAAAAATAAAATAAAATCAGTATATATAATTATAAAAAAAAAAGACTACAAGTAAAGAAACATAATCATAATGTTTAATAATAATACCTAAAGGCTGACTTGCCACATGTAGCCCTGTTTTCAGATACAATCATCAAGCTGCAAATGAATTTCAAGAGATTCTGACATTACAGATCTGCTTGTGTTTATTTAGCCACTTGGTTTGAGTGAGCTTACCCTGTCTGATTGTGTATTTTGTTCTCACGGACCCACAGGCACAGTAAAAATGCATAGGAAAATGATGTGTTCTCATTCAAATGAGCCAATGCAGTGGCTTTCAACAAAGGCAGCTCAGCAGCGAGGTTTGACGGTGTAAATGTGTGTATGTGCTGTTATCTGTGGGGTAAGAGGCTTCAGAGGGACCCAGAGCTCTATTATCTCATACAGGACAGAAGACCTCTCATCGGCCTAACCACACTGATAACTGCTCTCCAGAACATAATCACCTACTGAACACCGGCCTTCTGAGAATCGCACACTCACACAGCACACTCACGGCGGGTTTGTGTTTCACGGGAGATGTATGGCATGAATTGAAAGTGTAAATGCAGACACTGTATATTCTACTTGACAACCTTGATACTGTTTGCAAATAGTGTTCAACACATCTTAGCTTTTTATATCATCACTTATAGTATTTTAAAGCTTAATTATATTTCAATAATATATTTATTTGAATTTCATTTTAATGCTATTTTTTAAATATTGTATGATACAAATGTTGACTATTATTGGCTGATTCATCTCCTGCATGTATAATTCATTATTAACAACTGCACTTATAGTTTAATAAATATGTATTACCATGTAATTCTATGATTAAATATTATTGATATTACATTTCATTCATAATATTATCAATAATATAATTTCTCTTATTTTAGTTGTCCTTTTAAACCAATAGGAATACTCATATTTGGATAGGATTTTTAATAGCTCAGCAAAATTAAAATGGTGATATGAAAAATAGTGCATATTAAATTTCATTTAGTGTGTTTATTGCTTCATTCTGCAGTTTTTTGGGTTGAGTTTAACTTGCTAAACTAATGACTTAAAGGCACTTTCAAATTTTTGGACTCAAATTTAAACTCCACCCACAATCACAACTGTCAGGGGTCTTAAACGTAAGTTTATCACTGATAGAGAGAAAAAGAGAGGGAGAAAGAGAGGGGGGAAGAAAGAGAGGGAAAGGGTTACTAGCATTAATGCCACTGTGAAACTTGTTTTGTAAATATCTTTAACACTAATTTCTGGGTTCCTGCCCTTTGCCTATTGCACATCTAAAACTCTTTTTGGACAAATACAAAAGAGGACGCATTTATTCTGATAACGGATGGCTGTAACTCAAGCTGTTCTGCCTTCGTTTTCAAACTTCTGCAACGCCTCCGAAAACATGAAGGTATGTTTGTTTCAGATATTTTATCTCACCAAACTTGGTTTATTGACTGTTTTTTTAGGGCAAATAAATTTTAATAGTGACTTTAATCTTATGATATCTTCCATTATGACAGCTTACTAGTCGCATAACAAACATGATTGCCATTTCTCCAAGTCCCCTTAAAGAGAAAAAAAAATGAAGGGAGATGCTGGGGTTTTGAAACTAACATATTCCTTTTTCAAATTTAAAATGGTTAATCAAGAAAGTAAATATTAAAATATTTGATGTTTCCAAAGGCTTGGAAGTTTGAAAAAGGCTTCTTGGATCTGGATTCCAAGGATCTACACCAAAGCACCGGCAGCTATAAACCTTCTCAGTTTCTGTCAGATGAAAACCCTGATGACAGAGAGGAATGCTGGGATATGGAGTTCCTGCTGTCTGACTGGGGCGACGCATCACCTGAACGGTCCAACTCTCAAAACTACATTTTCCAGCGGCCGCCGACGCAGGACCAGGTTCACAGTCCCGATCTTTACCAGGTCCAAGAGTCAAGATCAAATAGACACCAAGTGTCTGTTACAAGCTCTCTGGCTGAGCCGTTTCCTCATGAAGCAACTTTAAGTTCTTCACTGCCTGACCTTTTTAACGGAGGATATTTGGAGCAGCAGCAAGCAGCAAAATTATTCTCTCAGCCAGAAAACCCCCATCAGTTCAGTAGTTTCCCTACTGCTGATGACATCAACAGAGAAAATGAGAGAAACAGCTTGGGGAAGATGAAGTTGTGGGATTTTGGACACTATCCACAGCCTGCACCTTTGATACCCTTCCCCTCCCAGATGTCTGGGATCGCCGTGGAAGCACTGGTGTTTCCTCCACACCAGCACTACAACTTCATCCAAAACTACTCGGAGCCCAGACTCTACCAACCGCAAGTCAACTACGTGCACAGGCAGCCGGCCAACCACTATCCGTCCACACAGAGCATGGTGCCTGACTCCACGGTGCCCCCTGCAGGTCTGGAGGGGAAGCGCATGCGAAGAGGGGCGTTGAAGAGGAAAGCCACGGTTCACAGTTGTGAATACCCAGGCTGCCATAAGACTTACACCAAGAGCTCTCATCTCAAAGCACACCTTCGAACACACACAGGTAATCTAAAAACACACTCATCTGTCCATGTTTAAGGTCAGAATATTAGAGAATTGCATGGTTTTAACTGCAAATCTGTAACAGATCCTATAAAACAACGTTCTCTTTAAAACTGACCAACAACAACTAATTTTGCTTATTTATTTATTTATTTCTATGATAGTATTTACTGTATTTTCGGTTTTAGTGATTAGTATTAGTAATTGTTATTTTTGTTTTCATATTTATTTATTTTTTTTAGTTTTAGTTTAAAGACTTGGTGCACTTTTGCAATTTTATTTCTATTTTGCTTCAGTTTATTAGTTTAATTTTTGTTTTATATTGTTGCATTTTAATTACATGCTTTTTGTAATTTTTATAATTTATATTAACTTCAATTTACTGTGGTTTCTGTTTTCAATTAGTAATTTTAATACTTGAATAAAGTGCCAAGGCAATATTTGTAATGTGCAATTTCAAATTTTTAAAAAATGCTTTTCATTTAATTATTTAATTTTAGCTTTATTATTTATTTTAGCTTTATCAATTAACTAAAGAATATTTCTTAGTTGTTAATCAACAAAAACACTGCAAGATATTTGTCTCTTCATTTGTTTCCGTTAAGACACATGCAAACCCTGGAGTATGAAATCATATCCTGTTGCTATTTACTGCTACATTGTGGTGTCCAAATGTCATTTGCACAAAGCCGTGTTTGAATGCATTTTTATAATACCTTATATATTTTACCTTCTATTTCTCTTGTGCTCAGGTGAAAAGCCATACCACTGCACATGGGAAGGTTGCGGGTGGAAGTTCGCCCGTTCGGATGAGCTGACGAGACACTTCCGAAAACACACGGGACAGAAGCCATACGAGTGCATGCTCTGCCACAGAGCCTTCAGTCGGTCCGACCACCTGGCATTACACATGAAGAGACACGTGTGAGGCCAAATACAACCAAAACACAAAAAGCAAATGCGCCCACACATCGAGGTTAGTCTGTGAGGGCATTTTAGAGGTTTAGAGAGAGGACCTGTGTTCAGCAGAAGAGGTGCTGGACACTGTTTATCCATAAAGCACTATTACATAAATATAGACAACTGACATGTACATACTGTACATTAAATGATAAAGGGGATGAGTTGGTGATTTTATTTTAATTTTTTTTCCAAATAAATTCCTAGTCATAAGTGGGATTCACATGAAAATCAAGAGCTCCAAATTTGTATTTACTTAAAGTAAAAACATCAGACTTATTTCCAATCTGGACCCTTTAACTAAACTGTATGAATTAGGAAACGGTAAAGATTTAATTAAAATCCACCCATCAAAAATGGATTACTTAAAAAGAAGAAGAATACAGCAATGAGAGCGTGTCACACTGCCTTGCCAGTTAACTACTTTTCACGTTAAGTACGGAAATTCCTGATGGATATGAATTGGAATTAGCTCATGTACATAAAGATACAGAAATATATGTAGATTAAAGTGTGGTTTTTACATAAAACATAAAAAATTCTATATGTTGCTGTTTGGGTCAGTGGTGAGCTTTGTATAGTTTTATTAAATTTGTTCTGATTTCTTATTTATTGTCTATAGTCCTTTTTGTGTGGGAGTTCTTTGGCATTATGAATGTTACCAGAATCTTCATGTGTCATGGTAATATTTCTATTTATATAAAAGGATTCCATCAAGAGAAAAAAATATATATATTGCCTTTCATGCTAATGTTAATGTTTTTGTGAAGCATACTGAATATGTGATCATCACAAATAAAGCAACTGCAATTCTGCACTTTGTGCAAGTCTTATTTCCAACCAACAGATGGCAAACTAACACACAACGCAGTGCGTGAGCGCATCTGCTGATCCGGTGCACTGGATAAATTATAAAGTTGCACAAGGAGTCTGACAACAGCCAGTGCTCCACACACAGATCTGATCTGATCATCCTCCAGTCTGTCTGGAATAACATGAAGTAACAAAACAAACTGAGACAGAAGAACTGTGACAACGTCTCTAAGATGCTTCAAGAGACCTAGCTGTGAAGCTACAGTACTGTTAAAAGTTTTAGGAACTTGTGGAAAAATTATGTCACATTGAGTCAAAATACTGTCATAAATAGATTTTCTTTATCAATGAACTTCTAATAACTAAATTAAATCAACATTTGGTGTGACCATCCTTTGTGTTCAAAGCAGCTTTTGCCCTCCGTGCACATTTCAGACAGCTGTACAGGTAGGTCTCTTGAAGCTCCAGAAATTCTTCATTTATTACAATTAATGGCACAATGAATGTTTGTAAATATAAACTGATATTTCATACTGATACACTACAGCAAAAAATAGCTGCTAACAATCATTGTTCTTTACAATGTTTCAAATGTCTCCATGTTTTCAAAGTCTGCAGAAGAATCTGGACCAATCTCACTTCCAAAACTCACTCTAAAACACTTCAGATCGGTCTCAATATAAGCTTGCTTCATCAAAACACTGGGAACAATTCCCATTCAGAATACATTTCATAACACACCGATCCAAAAACACTAAAAACAGGGAGCATTATATAATTAATTACCTTGTATCTTTGAAGTTTGAATGATTTGTCACATTAGTATTTTTATAAGTAGGTAAAATGAAGTTATTTCAGTATAATTCCTACAGAAATGGACAGGTTTGCTGTTGTTCTGATTTGAGTGTGCTTTTATTGGTGTTGAAAGCAGTGTGTTCAGCAAGTTGTATGAGTACTATGTCAGGAGTATGTATGACAAAATGTTTGTGGATTTAGAAAAAACGCATTTTGTCTGAAAGCAATGAAAAATGATTCACAGTTTGGTCCGCATTGCCTTTCATATCTCTGAATGCGTTAACAGTTTTAAAAATGTGGCTTCAGTATTGAACAATACTTGTTAGCAACTGAAAAAATAACAATAAATATATATAAATATATATAAATATATATATATATATATATATATATTGCAAAACCATTTTTATCTGCTAAAAATACCAGTGTTCTATTAATTTTGGCCACCGCTGTATATATAAATGCTAAAGCAAAAATTAAGAAATCTGACAAGACGTCTACCCTCAACTACCACGAGATTTATTGGCCATAGTAAGGCCCTAGTCAGTTTATTGTGTTAAACCTGTTTGGGGTATACAATGGAGATTAGCAGTCTGGGATTAGCCTGGGTTATGTTTTGAGCGTCAGACACACGTCATGCAAGCACTTATGAAATCACTGTAAGGGGGCATTTGAGGACACAATGCATTGTGGATGCAGAGGAAAAGCAGACTGTTACCAAATACCAATTTTGCATAGCTAACATTCCCCTCCAGAACACATCCTACTGTAAAGATGAGAAAAGTATTGTTAGATTTTAATTAACTTAATACTCTGGGGATAAATTTCCAGAAGTTAGCTGAACCTCAACACACAACCTTTTCAAGACAGCTAAAGAACATGTGGAAAAAAAACCTTTTTGAATACTATGGCTTTGTGTCTGGACAGCAGGTCTAAGAATTAGGTAAATACAGGAAGAGGTGATGATATTGGCTTGTTTATGCAGCCACAGGACCTGAGCACCTGGCGGCCATTGAGTCATGATTCCCTCTGGTATTCTGCATACATATGAAACCATTTGTCCGACAGCTAAAGCTTGGCCGAATTGGGTCATGCAACAGAACAATGATCTCAAGCACACCAGCAAATCTACAACAGAATAGCTGGGGGGAAAAACACACACAATCGAGGTGTTGAAATGGCCCAGTCGAAGTCCAGACCTGAATGCTGAAACACTTCTAAGAGCTGTGCATAAACAAATGCCCTAAACTTCCTCAATGTACTGAAGCCATGTTGTAAAATTCCTCACCAATGATGACGAGATAAAGTCAGAAAACAATTACTTTAAGTTATTGCGTTATACTTTATTGTAAACATAGCTCTTTATTTTGGTTAAATAAATAACAGCATGTCTCGTTGTTCATGAGGTTGTATTTTCCTCGGTTTGACACCTTCTAATGACAAAATAATTTATTATGTTCTGACATGTAAAACAATAGAATTTAAAGATGTGGTTTATTTTTCACATGACTGTATATATACAGTACATTCTTAATTAGTATGTTCTGATGCAGTTCCAGGGGAAATATAAACCACTAACAGCTTATAAAAAAAATGAAAACATCTTGTCCTCAGCTCTGTGTCACAGAGCACACCAATTTAGACAGGAACAATATGGAGACACACTGCTGTGCCTTATTACATAATTGTGGATAGAATGATGTTAAGCAAGGATCAGAGACCCACAGTGTGAGACAGGGAGAAAGACGGGAGGCTGGAAGAATAAGGTTCTGATGTACAAGAGCTCACCGAATGCAACATCACTTCAACTAGTTCACAGAAATTGTGCATGCAAAATAATTTAGAGACAAACAATTTAATTTTTAAAATAAAGCAAAACCCCTCTTTATTTACACATTTTCATAAATCAGCCAGGAAAGTTTTAACATGAAGGAGGGACTTTTTTTTCTCTCAATATTTTGTAAAAGTAAATTGAGCCATATGTTGTACTGTGGAGATTAAAGCAGGCTAGTGGTCACTCTTGCATTTAATTGCTCCTTTGCTTTTGATGTCTATAATAAAATGCATTTGTGAAGAAAGACCAGACTAAGCTGTCTGAGATATGTAACAACAATTTGCACCATGCACTGAAAACCGGACAGAGATAGACAGAGAGAGATAGAGAGAGAGAGAGATGAGTAAGTGTTGACATCGCTCTGTCCTCAACACACCCTGTGATCTCTGTTCAAGCTCTGCGTGAGTGAGTGAGTGTGTGTGTGTTTGTTTGTGTGTGTGTGTGTAGGCTGAGTGACTCAGATTCAAGCAACTGCCTTAATCTAACAGAGATGTCACAGGCCATAACAGACCATGTGTTTGTCCTTTTATTATGCAGCAATAAAACGTCTCTTAAAACAATACAAATTGTTAATAGGTTTTAAGAGCACATGGGAAAAAAAGAATGCTTCTCTATGAATAATTTTTCTGTTCAAGCATATTCTGGCTACATATTTTGATTAATTAGATCAAATTAGTTGCATATGTACACTCCTTTAGGAGGTTCTTTAAGGCACGAAATACAGTAACAGTTGTGTCTGACTAGAGGACTGAGAAATAAGGTTTCATTGTAGAGTTTGTTAAAGCCGTAACTCAATGAAGGACTGCTTCACAAAGAGTCTTTCTGATGCCTGCCTGAGGACAACATTTTCTACGACATGCACTGTGTAAGAAAAATTTATTTTAAGTGTCTTTTATGAGCTCAAAACAGTAAAAACATTAATATTTCAAAGTAGTAATATTAATTAATATTAAAGAAGAAATTAGTAATTTTTTATTTCTTCAGTGTCACATCATGCTTCAGAAATCATTGTAATTGGATGACTTTCTGCTCAAGAACTATTTCTTATTATTATCAATGTTAAAAACAGTTTTGCTGCTTAAAACTAATGTAGAACTCATTAAGCTGTTCGAATGTTCGGGGTGTTAGTGTGTGTGTGTGTGTTTTGATAGAAATAAATTAAGCTTTGCACTACAGGGGGAAAAATTACAGTTATTTCAAATTGCATAATCATATTTCACAATATTATAAATACACCCTGGGTAAGCCTAAGAGACCTTATGTTGTTGAACCTTTGACAAACAGTAGATTGGAAAAATTTGTCTAATTTGTTAACAATTCAACCTTTTGCAGGTCAAGGAAGGATCAGTGGTGGACAGAGACACAGAGAAGTTACACAATGTCATAATTTATGAAATGAAAGCCTGGCCTATACTGTGCAGAAAGGTTGGCCGGTAAGGAGCTCTGCAGGATTACACATCAGATAAATGTCTAAAGCTGCTCATAAGCTTAAAGTCACTTTCTCCATTCAGCATGGCAAGTGCAGGTTCATTTGGTTAAAACAAAACAGACTCTGACATAAAAAGGTGATACTGTATCGCTGCCGGTGAAATCTTATTAAGTCAAGGCCGCAAGTTAGTCTTTTCCCAGTTATTCCAATTTCCAACACACATTTAATATTTTGTAACAACAAAAAATGCAGACTAGATTTTTTGTCTGGGTTTTGAACCCAGAATATTCTTTTGATAGTCTAATTACATCAAAAGATCAATTGCCACTGTCATTACCAAGTATTAGGCTATATATCAACATGGCCACAAATAAATATTAAAAAACACTGTTACATAAGACATGTCTTAATAATTCACTACAACAGCATAAAGTCCACTGACAGGTAACTACACAAAATAATGAAAGATTTCTGTAACAAAAATACTGCCACCATTTGAAATATTTGTGCTGCTACAGGACGGTCTTTAGCAATAAGTGAGTGAGCAGCTGTTTAGGGCCCCTGTTTGATATTGCAAATCACTGTGCAATGCATGGAATAATGACATCTTTTGACGTTTTTGTTAAACAAAAGGGGGACATACCTACAATCCGCCCCTGCTTAACACTGTGGCATGGTTTGTCGAAAATATTTAGGTCGTGATTATATTTAAAGCAGCGTTGTTGTGCATTTTTGCTGTTGCGTTGGTTGCTCGGTCTGACGCAGCCCTCGCGACCCGAGCTGAACTCTTAAGACGAACAAGATATGAACACAGACCTGACTGACTCTGAGCCTGAGTGAGCTATAAGAAGGAAGAGCACGCCAGCAGCGCCGCGTTTCATTCAGTGATTACATCGCAGCAAAACTTTCTCCTGTATGCAGCTGCCCGAGAGATTTTAAAGTGAACCATTAAGCGTTTTGCTAAAAGGTAAGATCTAATATATTCATACAATTAATGGTATTTTTCACGTAGTAGGCTAGCTACAAAAGCATAAAGCTTTGAAATATCTCAAAAAGGGTAATATTCGTTAAGACCGCTCCACTTTCAGCAACCGCGTGTCAATGTACAAACAAAACCTTCCAAAGTTGTCAAAATATAATTTTAAACGTAACTATAATTATATTTTTTTATTAAATATTATAAATATTTTATTAAATATATTTTATATTTTTTTAAATTGATTTTAGTAAAGCAAATACAAATAAATAAAAAGTAGCCTATTATTGTACACACACACATATATATATATATATATAATATATATATAGGCTATATATATAGGCTATATATATATATATATGAGTATATTTAAGTTTCATTTCTGTTAAGTTATTTAGAAATTTAAAAGTGCTATTTAAGCCACAACTAAAATGTAGTTAATTATAATTTAAACCTGAATAATCAATTATCATGGCTTTCTGTTTTAAAGTTCTATGCTCAAATGTTCTAAGCTACCAAAAAATAAGTCTTTTTTATTTGTCTTCATATCACAATATATCTTTATTTCTAAAATTGCCACATTGCTTTAGTTACGTAATATGTGAGCCTACGTAAACCCTTTAATTGTATTTCTGCTTTCCACCACTAGGGGGAGTTAACGACCTTCAAGACTGCAACAAAGAGTACCAACCTTTTATAAGACCTGAGTTTGTCTTGTGATTTCAGATATACAGTACACCCCAGACTTAAAGGCAAAAAGCATGAAGGATCAAAGTGTTACCATGGCAGAAGAGACGGTGATGTCCCCTTAAGAAATAACTGATGCAGTCAGTCAGGATGTCCTTCACACAAGAAACGGTGTCCATATTAACGTCCAGCAGCATGCTAGCCTGCTCTTTCCTTAACAATCCCAGAGGTCTGGAAGACCAAGAAAGCTCTGAGACAGACAGCCGCATCACTCTGCGTCCCAAACATGAGTGCATCCCTGCTGTGAAAAAAGACCAAGGTTATTGGGACAAGCGCAAAAAGAACAACGAAGCTGCCCGGCGTTCGCGTGAGAAGCGCCGCATCAGTGACAAGGTGGTGGAAAGCAGAGTTCTGGCTCTTCTTGAAGACAACGCACGGCTGAAAGCCGAATTACTGGCACTTAAGTTCAAATTCGGTTTGATCAAAGATCCCACAGATTCACCAGCACAGATCTACTCCTTTGGTCCACACAACCAAACATCTCCAGCAATACCCTACAACTGCCCCAGCACAAACTTACAACCTACTTTTGCTCACGCATTATCAATCTCCCAGCATGGTGGCCCAGATGAGGCGCAAAACTATGGGTTCTTCATGCCTGGAGGGTCAAGCATTAGGAGCCCTGAGCTTTCAGATGATCCTGGAGGTGAACATATCCAAAAGTGCCCTGGTGAAGAGCCAAGCGGTATCACAGCAGTGGATACAAATTCCTTAGGATGGCAAGCGAACAATATGAAAGGTCTTCCTCATAAACTGCGTTTCAAGACACCATGTGGAATTGAAGGTGCTGATGCTAAAGTCCTTCTTCCAGTGGAGGACACTTCACAGTCTCGTTCTACAGAGGCCTTATGGAGGCCCCAAACACACACAGTGCCATGTTCAACAGCACTCCAGAATAACCCTTCAATTCACAGCCATAAAGAAAGTCACAGTGCTGTTAGAGTTCAGATCAGCACTTTGACCGAAGAAGTGAACCAGTTAAAAAAACTCATGTCTCAACATCAGCTCTCCAAAGTGAACTGAAATCATCTTTCCCACCTGACTTCTGACCTATCCAAAGAGAGAAGCCCTTTTTTTTTGTAACAGACACGTATAAGAAGCCAGCTGGTTGTTCACTGGAACAGCTGGCAATTTAAGTGATTTTTAATTTATTTAACATTTCATACGTCTGTCTGCTCCTCTGGTGATGTTCACTACATGTTGGATGAAAAGAAAAATGTGAAATCTCTGCTGTCTTCCGTGTCTACTGCTGTGGCATATGGTGCTTTGTTTAAGTTAAACAACACCAGTAACAATGAACCTTTACAAATGGCAATTAAATCTAAACCTTTTTCTATTCGGTGCCTGTTATGTTTTTAATTAAATCTCTTTACTTGGGGAGGAAACCCTTGGTTTTTCCGGGTTTGTTTAAATGCACTTGGGGTTGAAAGTTTTTTTTTTGTATATTAATTTTAAACATCTGGTACAAATATGTTCTTGTGTTTCATGAATAAGTGTGGATTTTATTTATTTATTTTTTCTGGAAAGAAGAGAAGTAAAATGCAAAAAGACTTAAGCTGTTATTAAAAGACGCGAGATAAAAAGCCTCTGATGAAAGCAATATAACAACATGCAAAAATCAACAATGACACATAAAAGGGATTTTTACGATGGTATTTGGTTTCTTTATAAACCCACATTCTTTAAGTCTATCAGCTTCCATGTTTATAATCAATAAGACTCAACAGAGAAATGAAATATCCAGAATCCTAAAAATCGTTGTTTTTTAAATGAAAAACTAAGATGAATCCTAACCAACATGTTTATTATTAGTATTATTTAGTCAGCCCAAAACTAGTTTAAACACATTTGAGGTCTGAAAGATATTTTAAGATTCTGTAAGAAATACTTTAATTCAAAGACACATTAAAGTGATCAAACATGACAGTAAAGACATGTTACAAATCATTTCGATTTCAAATGAATTCTGCTCTTTTGAGCTTTAGATTCATCAAATATTCAGCAGCATATCAGAATGATTTCATGTGACACTAAAGACCTGACTATAGTAAGATAGAAAATAGTTTGGGTTTTTAATTCTTATATTTACTGGTTTTATGAAAATCTCAGAATAATATTACATCAGAATATGTTCTCTGCTCACTGCAAAAAAATAATAGTTTAATAATTTTCGAATTTGTGATTTTTTCCAGCTAATTATCTTGCAGAATGGAACATATTCATAGTAAAAAAAAATATACACATTATTATTCTCCATTTTAAATATTAAATTCTGTTGAACAAACACGACCCGCATACACTTGACTGATCACAAGCAGCTCTTTGCAGGGCAACAGTATATTTGGCTCCCAGAGTGGCTGATTACAGCAACAACTTCAATGGCAGCGTCAGCACCTAAACTGCTATTTAAAGATGTGAGAGTGAGCGTCATTGATTCCCTATAGTAAGGTGTGAACTCAACATACAAAGCTAAAAGAAACATTCGCTTTTAGCAGAGAATTGTGTTCTTGTACCAAGGAGTGAGCAGAAAGTGTGAATTTATTTGCTCTGGAGATCCCCACAGCCTCACTGTCTGTGAGAGTTTATTGCAGCTACATGTTCAATGTCAACATCAGCACTTCTGTTGCTATTTAAGGCAGCAGGAGACAAACTTATTGATTTAGGAATGCATTTATGCTGAACGTTAAACATGCAAGCGATGCAGAAAGACATGCAAGCTGCAGTGGATCGAAACAAAAGGTTTACAGGCTCAGCTGCTTAAATTCTGCTCTGTGTTGTGTAGCCTGTATTAAAACCATGGCTCTCAGGCAGATGTTCAACTGAGCTGATCTGTGTTTGGTTTAATTGTTTGAGTAAAGCAATATACTTTAAAGTATTGATAAAAGGGGTCAAACAGTCAATCGGAAATTAATCATAAAAATTATCATTTTTATTGTGGTTATTAATACAGTAACATTTTACAATAAGGTGTCATTTGTTAACATTAGTTAATGTATTACACTATTAGTAATCATTGTTAATGTTAGTTCATAAAAAAAGACATTCATTCATTGTTTGTCCATGTCAGTTCACAGTGCACTAATGAATTTAATAATGCATCAGTAACAGCTCAAATTAACATTATTATATAAATTAACTATTTATAAATGATGCAGAAGTACTGTATAGTTCATTCTTAGTTAGACATTTACATTTAATGTCAGGCCAAGGGTGTAGACGAGTTTGTTACGTCATTAAAAAATGTATTTAGAGAAATTTTGCATTTCATCACTTGAAGTGAATAGGTGCCATCATGATAAGTGTCGAAACAGCATTATAATAGTTTCTAAAAGCCAGAATGCCAATCTTTAATCCATAATAATACTTCCTCCAGGGGAAAAAGTCCACCCCATGTTGTTCTCTCACATCAAAACCCAAAGAAATACTTGATTAGAATACTGTTTTTAGGGCAGTTTTTGCTCATAAGCAGTGCTAGATCCATGTATATGTCTCTCCTGATGCAGACAAGACAGTGTTTTCCCTGTTAGAAACTGGTTTGAAGGTCAAATTATTCTAATGCTAAAAATAGTTTTTTACAAATACTCAGCTTTTCACAAGATGTTAATTGGTGGACTGGAGTGGTGTTGATCAGCTGAGGATTATTGGGATGCTGTTATGAGCTGTTTGGTCTCTTATTCTGATGGCGCTCATTAACTGCAGAGAATCCATTGGTGATGAAGAAACAAGATCTTGAATCACCTGAGCGCAAGCACATGTTCTCTATTTTACATTTTTAGGCTATTCCTTCAAAACACTTATCTAATGTTTGCAATATTACCATGTGGGGGCACTACTATGCTTTGTTTATATATTTATTGGTTGGCTTTTGACTATGATGTAATAAAATGCATGTGTCTGTTTTATCCTGTACTTTAATTCCACAAACATACCAATAAACAATATCCACTTCAATATAAAGCTGCTCTTGATTTGTAAACACTGAGGTGAAATGCTTATTAGCCATTCTGCTTTTATGAATGAAGACGTGGCAGGTTTTCAAAATATTGCCCCCACTCATAACTACTAACATCTGCTCTCCTTGGATCTCAGATCTACTAGTGGACCGGCGAGTGTGGTTGCTCAGACAATACAGCCCCACAGAGGATGCCTACGCTGCTTCCTGTTCCATGATCCACATTAGATAAACACACATTGGGTTCTTTGTCTCTCCCAGCACCCCTCATCAACCCCTCTCTATCTGCAAGGAGGGGGGGGAAACCAGTTGCTAGGCAGGCAGCATAACGGTTGCCTAGGGAACTGTAGCAGACGCAGCTGTGAGTGAATGGGGGAGAATGCGGAGGGGGAGGGAGAGGCAAGTTCAAGGCCAACACCCCCAGTCTGCGTAGTGTCCGTCAGCACCGCGACAGATGAAGGGGGAGCGTGCGGGCTGCCGGCGGAGGCCTACAACTGACATGTCTCTAACCGTGACCCTCTTGATCCTAGCACTTCACTAGGATTCCATATTCAAGCGTGGTTTAAGACAGGGCAAAAGGTCACATGTTATAACGATTGTTGCAGCTGGCTTGAGATTATTTCTGCCACTGGTAAAAATACACATACCCTGTCAAAAGGTTCTTAAAGGTAAAGTTCACCAAAAAATAATTTTCACCCTTAGGTCATACAAAACGTAGAAGACTTTCTTTATTCAATCTTCAGTATGAGTTTGTTTCATCTTTCCAAAACATTTTTAACCTTAAACCGTAAAAAAGTCCATTGTCTTATGTACTCTTACATCAAAGCCGACATACTTGAAGGGCTTGTAAACAGTGACTGATCTGTGCGTATGATTGGAGAAAGCAATATTAGGGATAGATGACTCACATTTTAGCTGGAAACAATAGTTCAGGATCAAAAAAGGCTTAATAAAGCCTTTCACTTTACAAGACGATTATTTATGGACTGAATTGGTGTGGAATACTGTTTTTTAGCTGCTGTTTAGACTCTTATTCTGACGGCACCCATTCACTGCAGAGGATCCATTGATGAGCAGGTGATATACTGCTAAATATCTCTTCCTATGAAGAAACAAAGTCATTCACATCTTTGACGTCCTTACAGTGATTGCATTTTTTTTTGAGTGAATTATTGATTTAAAGTTCACTGAGGTTTACATGCAAATTTGTGAGGAAAATAATTGTATGATCTACTTCCATTTAAATTTGAATTTAAATTTGATTTCTGAATCAAGATTGTAAGGATTCAAACTGAGCAACCAGTTGGAAAACCAAGTTATTCTTGGAGAGATGACGCTATCTGTTTGTTTATGTATCATTAGTATCTTCTGGGAACTGTACTGTCACCTGCAACATTATTCAGCTCAAGGTACATAGAATAAAACAGGAAGAACTTACTGATCCATATTGTGTAATAAAGACAAACACAGACACGTGCACATAACCGAAATATGAGTAAACGCTGCAATGCATACAAGAATAAAATGTTAAGAATGCATTTTGAACTTAGCTTCCTGTTCTGGGACAGTATCCTTGGCCTGTATCATGTTTTGAAAGAGACGGGGTATGTACCAGTCATAAATTCAAAGCTTTTGTTGGGGCAACTAAAAATCAATATGCAAAACTATATAAACTAAATAATAGGCAGCTGAATGAATTAAATTAAAATTAAATGTCTAACTTTTATGTATTTAAAGTGTTGTTACATTGTACTTACAGTAACTGTTCATTTGCACCGCAGTGTAAATAACAACACACTAATAATATACTAATTACACTACAATAATACTAACCCTCAAAGTCAGAATTTTAGTATGCTAATAATTTGTTATTATTGTTAATAATACCATCATCCCAGTAACTTTATTTTTAAAAAGCACAATATTAAGTTTGTGCAATTACATTGCAATGTTTTAAAAACATATTATAATCGTGCAATTTTTACTCATATGTTTAAAAGAACTAACACTTTTTAATAAACGTGCTTAAGCTTTTCAAAAAAAAAAAGATGGTGAGATACATTAATCAACTGAGACTTTTCTTTGAGCCAGAGTATCTTTTATGTAAGTGTGAATATTTACGCAACAGTTTAGCAGTCTCGTAACCTCCTTCTTCCAGAGAAGCTGAAGTGTTGAGTACACAGAGGCGTGTTGGAGGCACCGCACACTGCTGCTGCCGTGAATGTGATCGGTGTATAGGGTGCGTGTCGTTACGGTGAACGGGAGAAGAGCTTTTTTTTCTGACCACCTCCGTTCCCTCTTTGGTCATTTCGGCAGGAGCGGAGCCTTGTGTATCGTCATGATGAACAAAAACGTGACTAGGCACCCAAAGCTCCGTGTTATGCAACCGCTGACCTACTAACACACATTCGAGGACGACGAGAGGAGAAAGTGTGTGTGTACGTGTGTGTAAGAGAGGAAAATTGGAGCAAAGCCTCCGACATAACATAAGGACGAAGAGGGAGGGAGAGATAGACGGCGAATAGCAGCACATTCAGGGAGTCACATTAATCGACACAAAGCCGGTGAGTGGATCACGACCCACGCGGGACATTTTCAGCCCAGACTGAAGTTGTAAAAGGAGGAAAGAGCAGAATCGGGACGAGAAACCGCATATAGAGACGCGAAGGAGCGATTTATTGAAGAATAAAAGAGAATTCTTCTGTTTAACGAAAGGAATGTGCTATTTCACGGTGAGTTCATCTGCAGTCGGTTTATCAAATATTATTTCAGAATACGTGCTGTGTGTATTGTGTTTTACAGAGCTTGTAGCAGGCTAAGCAGTTGTAGGCTAGGCTCTTACCTTGCAACGTGGTCAGGGCATGTTATTGTTCACATGGAAACGGACTCAGGGTCGGCATGCCTCTCAAATGCTTCGCTGGCTGGCGAATTATTTGCTTTTTAATGATTTGTTCTTTATTGTTAATTTTGGCGTATCGTGAACTGTAAGGTAGCAACAGATTATCTCGCATTGTGCATTGCATACATATTCACATTCAATGTCAAGGCGAGACGGTCGTGGCGTGGGGGAGGTGGTGATCATTACGAAATCCAAACGCAAGAGTGGCTGTGGGGTCAGTTAATGTCTGTGCATTGCGGTGGCACCATTCATTTGCATTTCAATAAGTTAGTTGCAAGTCAGCGTTTCTTATGGTTCTAAAATAGGATATCCCGATAAGATAATCCGTTCCGATGCCACGCGAGGGGTTTGGTTGCACGATGTTCAGTGGCGAACAGAGACAGATGCGCGGATGTTCAATAATCACGTCACAGTGGCCTAATAATAACAGCGAATTAATTACATTCTTGTTATGTGAGTGCGTGTCTCGTAGGTTATTGTGCAATGTGAAGCGACGTAAAACTTTTGGCTGGGAAAGAAAGAGGCAGGTTTAGTCACATGCAAGACTAGCAGTTTAATGTTTAATAATTGATCATAACTAAATGTGATGCAATAGCCATTGCATGCTTGGCTCATAAAAAGCTGACCTACTCCCAAACTAAGTACACTACACTTTGCCCCTTAACAATTCCACCACTCCCCATTCAGCAATGCCAGGAATCTGAAACTGCCTCACGTTGCTTCCAAACTTCTTACAATACTAAGCATCAGTCTGAAAACCAACATTTTTGTGTCAGGAAAAAAAACCCTATCGGCATGCATTTTGAAGAGCATCCCGGTCTCTGACAAGTTAGTGTTAACTTAATGTTCATAGGTAGCTATTGTGATTTCAGCATTAACCCCTGTAATAAGGAGTCTAGCCAACACACTATCTCAGAGTCTTACTGGCCTACTTGGCTTTTAGGTTGGTTCTACATGTGACTGGGAAAACACATGCAGGGAAGTTTCCAGTTGTAAACCCTATCCATGTGGAACGGTACATAACTGTGTGTTTCACTGGACCTCAAACTCTTTTTTTCCTGAATTGTGGACACTTATTCTTGGAAGAGTAAACAAGCTGGGGGAACCAATAACACAAATATGCATGTGGGCAGTTATGTCTTCTTCTTTATTCTTTGAAAACCATTCCTAACCCTAAGTCACAAATGTACCAATTAAATAAAGGTGTACAGGCACTATATTTATAGTAACCAAGGTGTCTGAATTTAGCTTAGCATGTCCTAAAATGATCCTTGACTGTGATGAAAATTTGGCATCGAGCCACAACCTGCAGTCTGTACTGCGCAGTACCTCATTCTCTGTTTTATAGCTGATGAGTGATATTACAAAAGCTGGACAATCCTTGTGCTGTAAGAGCAGAATGCCTCATTTTGAAATCTTCCTCCCTTTTCTCATTGCGTTTCAGGAAAAGGCCAGTGCACTTGATGCGTATCAGTGCATCACTGGAGTGATTCATAGCCCAGTTTAATCTAATATTCTGATGCTGACGTATTCGCTCTTTTTTCGTACCTCTGCAGTGCTGGTAAATTCCTGTCTCGTCCCCCAAATGGAATCCTTAACTCCTCCCTCACCCAAGCACACTATTTTTGGTAGGCACTATAATTCCTCCCCACTTGCTCAGACGCACTCTATCACAGACACACACCCGCGCACGCACACACACCGTTGCCGCCCCACTGACCTATTTTACAGCACAGCGTTGGACCCAGTGCGCGCACGCACCGTGTTTACGGAGCAGCCGGTTTCTAGGTCAGTGGGACACACGCGCGACGTCCACCGCCCTCCCCCTTGCTCTCATTTGCGTTCCTACGGAAAAATGGTCATGCATGGACCAAATACTTTGTGCTTCCATGTTTTCAGGATGTTCTGTCCTCACAGTGCCTTAAACCGAACCACAATGGACAAAGTTGTGCACAAATGTAGAAATAAAAACCAATACTCACTCGTGTGGTTGAAGATAAGGGAAAATTCAATCGGGTTTAAACAAAACAGGCGTATGCAAAGTTCTATGTTTGCTTTTGAGAACAATGGGCTGTTTGTGTTGTACATTTTTGTTCCTCTTCCTCTTTTTAGTGTTGAACTATGAGAATGCCTGGTGTTGAGGTTGTGTTTTAGTGATGGTGCAATAGCCCTGAGTGGTTATGTAACATGAATTCAGATTCTCACGAGAAGCTTCCACATTGGAAGAGCTAACAAATCCTCCTCCTATTAATAAAAAAACAAAAAGAAGTCAGTTAAAAAGTTAGCTGTGTACATTATGTGCTTCTTATTTTTAGTAAACAAAATATTCTTAGTTACCATGTCAATAAATGATGTTTGGATCACAAATAAATGCTAAAAAGAGAATGAGGGTTATTCCGGATATTCCACACCTTTAGTTCTCTTCTGTGGTGCTTCTTATGCCTGCAGTCCTGGCAGTCAGTCAGGTGTCTCTGATTATGTGACAGTGCAGTATATTACACAATACGTGTCCTACTGCAGCACTGCGTGATCTCCTACTCGCTGTGCTACGCTACTCTACTGACCTACATTTCTCTAGAGCTTGTAGGACAGAGAAGAAGCAGAACATTTCAGTTGCTGCCAAGATTGGAAATGGAACACTGGGATGTTTCCGAATTATTAGGGAGAATATATTTTGCTATTGCATCATTTGACATTCATCCGTGGTATTTATCATAAAAGCTGTAACGTTTGAATACAGATTGTTAGGGAAAAGTCTTTACAAAACTAAATTAAAGTTAAACGCTTGTTCTAATTTAAGGGACTGAAAAGAGCCTACTACCTACATAAACCTACAACTGAGGGCAATTAAACCAGTGGAATAAACTTCAGAAATAATACAGCATTTATAATAACTTTCTCCTGCTCTGTTACTGCTGGTTACTTTTAACTCTATGATACATTTGTTTTATTCATTCTTGAAGGCACATTTTAAGTAAACACATTCTGTTTCTCTGTCTTTACAGATCTGTTCAGCAAAGACTGTGAAAAACATTGAGCTGATACGGATCTGATGAACGATCATCGTCTTTGGGGTGCTTAGGAAAAGAACGTTAATTCTTCAACAGCAATCCCAGCTTTGCCAAGTCAACTAATTGAACTGTCTAAGTTAAGAAAGAACTGAAAGCAAGCTAAACAACAACAACAACAACAAAAGAAGACTATCCTTACCAAACTAAACTTGTGACACACCTATCCAATGACGGTTGTTTTCGTTGCCTTTCATCTTTTGCTTATATTTTTGACCAGTCTGGACACTTGAAAGGTTTAAAAAAAGACTGTAGGAGAAAAAGGCATCAATCAATTCTGACAATTAAGTGTGTTTTTGAAGTGTGATTCAAAAACAAACACTCTTCAGTATTAAAACATTAATTTTCAATGTCCACTGAGTGCCAGTTATACAAACTGGCCTTAACAGGACTACAATGGAAAGCCTAAATCTTTCTACCCAAAACAACAATTCCAATTTGGAAGCGTTAGAAACATTCTCAACTTACAGTGAGAGTTTACCATCACCTCAAATCGACAGCCCTCCTCGTCAAGGCCGACTTATAAAACCAAAACCCAACGCATCCTGTCGGCGAAAGCGGGAGTTCATCTCAGATGAAAAGAAAGATGCATCATATTGGGAAAAACGTCGCAAGAATAACGAGGCTGCCAAAAGGTCAAGGGAGAAGCGCCGGCTCAATGATATGGTGTTGGAGAACAGGGTAATAGCACTGAATGAGGAGAATGTGCGGCTGAAGACAGAGCTCCTGCAATTGAAACTAAGATTTGGACTCATAAGCTCTGCCGCTTACATGGAGAAGACACAGCAGATCAGCAATGCTACCGAGGCAGCGAATAATGCAGCTAATGGTACCGGAGCAACTGGAAATCCATATTACTCAAGCAGTGGATACTCCAGTGCTTCTCAAGTCATGATGAACTCTGATTCCTCAGAGGCTGAGCAGCCGTCCAGGAGTGAACGCCACTCAACGTTAGCCAAGTACTCCCCCTGTGGATCACTGTCTGACATGTCTGATGGATCTTCACGGGACAGTCCTGAACCTATAAACTTTGACATCAAACATGAGAGTTCTGGAATGGACATTAACAGGCTTGAGGCAAGTGTCCTTAATGGCATGTTCAATGGCCATCAAAGTCTTGGGCGCCTGGAGAATCACCAATCGCAAGAAATGGAACAACAAGAAGGTGTCAGCAACCCAGCCCCTCCTTCTGCCACACCCCAAAGAAGCGTCATCCTCTTTCGTTCCGGAAGCAGCTCCTACCCTGTTGAGAGCCAAAGGGTTGAGGACATGGATCAGCAGGTGGCATCCCAAACACCACAGAATGGGCAAATCACTCATTTTACTCAAACAGGGTGCAATCTATCAATAAGACCTGATGGTTTAGAGACTCTTTCAGAGGTGGCACAGCAGCTGGCCAGGAGGTCTTTGGATTCACCAAGCTATGAGTTCAAGGCAGATGCCGGGGAGAGCAGGCGGTTCGTCATACAGCAGCAAGACCTGAGCATTCAAGGACAATGCAGAAGTCAGGTTCAAGAGGGCACTCCAAATTCTTTTGCCCCAGATTTGCTTAACGAGGCTGGCAAATCCCACATATACCAGCGCTCCAATCCCTACCTCGGCACTCTAAACGAGGAGCCACCAGTGCTAACATATGAGGGTTGTCCAAAAGCAGATGGCTTCTACCAAGAGCATTCCTCCTCAGGCAAGGACACCTCCTCTAGCGACGGAGACCCACGCAGCTCAGATAAGGAAGCCTCCACTGATGATGAATCTCCCTCATCCTCTTCCTCTGATACTGGTGGATATCATGTCATCCACCAGTCCGCATCCTCGCCCACTATGGTCGCCAGTGATGCTTACCAGTACGGAGACAACCAAGGGGAAATGAAAGGCACTGCTCTGCCACACAAGTTAAGGCTCAAGTATAGAGCACTATCTAACGGTTGCTCCCAAGACATCTCCGCTACAACAGCTGCTACATCACCCGACTTCGCTCTGCCTCAGCACCCGTACCTGGCGCTAGCACAGGTTAACCAGCAGCAAGGCAGCAGCTCTGGAAGCAAGGAAGGGGAGAGTGAGACAGCAGATGAACTTTGCACACAACGGTCTCCTTTCAGAGAGAAGGACGAGGGATGGAAGGAAAGCGGGAAGAGGAGCTCAGGAGGACGAGGTAGCAGAAACAAGAAACGTGACTGAATCCTTTAATAGACTTAAGACAAGACTTGACAACGTCACCTTTACCATCCATAGAAAGAACAATGAAAATGGTACCAATTAATTGCATGAAAGTTATTGCTTATACGCAACAACAACAACAAGAAAGTAACTTGTGGTGTTCTTGGTCTGTTTTTTTATCCAGAGCGATTCTGTGACCTTTTAATGCAGCTCTGTTCTCTCACTCTCTTTCATAAGCACTTAACTGTAACTCAAAGAAGTTACAAAGAGGAAATCAAGCTCTTTCAAATGAACTTTCGAAACAAACCTACAAAACTCTGTATAGCTACCTTCACCTTTGAATATTTACATATCTCTACCATGTTTCGTAGCTAAATTGAAGGGTAGTCTCTGAACCCAAGTAGTTTTCACCACAAGTTGTCCTTTTCTCTCTACTGATTTCAGGAGGAAAAACCTCAACCGGTTTAATGCCTGTCTCTCTCCTCTGCCTTTGGACTTTAGCATTATTGAAGCACTTGGATTATTATAATACTGTGACATGACTAAACATATCATATTTCAATATATTTTATGAAAAAAAAATGACATGTCAATCTTAAAGAGTCGAAAAGTGGGAGAAAGACTACAAACACTGTCTACTTCTTACTGTTTGAATTCCTGTATAGTCCTTTCCTAATGTTCATATCTGATGCTTCCATTATATTTTTTAAATCATCATATTTATGTCTCTGTATCAACCCGTTCGAGAGAATGTTCTCTTCATAGTGTTTCGGTCATTCATAGGTCAAGGTTAACCAGTGAAAAATCATCTTTTTGTACATCACGTTACTATATTGTATCACTGTAAAGGAGCCTGATGGATGGACCCTCTCCAAAGGTCACTGTGACCAATCTTTTTTTTTTTTTTGAATAAGACTACCTGATATTTAGCCAAATTAGAGTAAAACCCCTTTCAGTAATGTCAAGGCGGTCTCTTCAGAGGCTGAATTAATAAGCGGATTGTACAAAGTGTAAGATATATCATTGCCATCTCAAGATGGTCGTGTCCTCTGTGGTCAGGTGTAGAGACGCCTCACATGCTACCTCATGAGAAGAAACGGTTGAGGTTACGCAGAAATGGAGAGTTTCTCCTTTGGTGTGTGTAGCCCATTGCATCATCATGCCCATTAACTGTTGCGTATAACACACAGTAAAATGCTGCAGCACACAACTAAGTGTTACCTAGACACAAATCCAGTCCCACTAGTTGTCTTTGTAGAATTTACCACAGCTGAAAGCTGCTTCTGCACTGAATTTTTTTCAGCAGATTTTATACAATCTGTGTTTATTGTTCCCAAACAGGTGCCTGGCACTGGCCATTTTGTAAAAAGTGTACAGACAAATTCTCTCTTTTGAGTATTTTAAGTTTGTATCAAGTTTATTTTGGCATTCTATAATAATAATTATTATTAATATTGTGTTTTATTTTATATTACAATGCTATTATTCTTTTCGGGTTAATATTTCTTGTGTCTGTTGTATGTTCACCTCAATGTGATACAGTATGTATTTTCATGTCCTGTTCATCTATTTCACCTCTGTACCCTGGTGTATTGTGTGGTATTTACTGAAGTTTTAAGAAAAAAAAAAGTTTGTTAAAAGAAGTGGGCGTACCTGTCAAGGTGCTCAGAATGACACTAACGGAGTGCAAAGAAAAATAAAACATGTTGTATGTTGAATTTAAATTGCCTAATGTCGTTTATACGTCTCAGCTATGTCCACACAAGCCTTAATGCCCCATAATAAAGTGTTACCATAAACAATACCAGCCTACGCTTGCACAAGATTTAAAACCAGCTCAACGGAAAAGCAATCAGACTTTACGGTTCCAGCTTCTGACTTTTCCTCTCCCCTCCTAGCACCATAAACTAATTGAAATGAGAGCTCTGTAAATGCATAGGGACACTTTGTACTCCTGCAGGGCACAAGAGTCATCCAATATGATGTAACACTGGCCAAGTCACAGCACTTGTGTCACAGCCAAAGACACACACGCACACCTGGCAGGCTGTGAACGAATAGAAATGCACATAAAAATGCTCTGCTTATTTTCTCCCCTCCAAATATCCATTGATGGATTAAATTGCCAACGTCATAAAAAAATAAATAAAATTTAAAGGAACGTGTGATAATTGAAAAGGAACATGATGTAACTGGTCACACTGTTCACTGGTCATGAAAATATACTGAAAGCACAGGCACTAATTCAAAGAAGAAGAAAAAATAGACCAGAGCAGAAAACAAGTTACGTAACTGTTCTGATATCAACTGACGTTATGAAAAGAATAGCTTGAAGTGCAGGTCATAATCCAATCTTTCCTAAAAAATTACATCTCTAATTCTCCACTAGATCTTTTCTGACACACTCATTTTCAAGCGTTAACGATTACCTGTCATTTCATTTATTCATTTACTGCTCCTGGTAGACTGCCAGTTTGTTATATCACTTGCTCGGTCCGGAATTAAGTAATATGCATGGCACTTACACAACCTGTTGTACAACCTTCTTCTAAAAGTACTACCTGTTCTGCAATAACGCACAGAACAGGCTGTTATGAGCACATTCATTTGAAAGGGGTCTAATGTTTTTGTGTGCATGTTGTTGATGACATCACATGAAAACAAGCCCAGAACTGTGCCGCACTACCGGTTGCTACGGTAGCAAGAGCCAACGCAAGAACAAAAGCAAGGTGACTTGTAGCAAGAGCTGCAGTGCTTTGTTCTCTTCGCTGGTCCCCCCCCCCTTTTTTTTCCCCACTATTTCCGTTGTTTTTTTTATTATTTGTTCGGAGCATGCGGAACCTTACGAAAGCAGGTCAGTGGAAAAGTAGGTCAGTGTGAAGGGGAGGAAAGGGATGAGAAAAGGGGAATTCAGAGAGTGAGGGTTGGGGAGGAGAGAGGGTGGAGGTGCAGATACGTCATACAGCCTGCAGAGAGCTTAAAGAGGAGTAAGCAGAAAGCTGCATTGTGATCTCATTAATAACTAAACGCTACATAAACACCATTCAATTCAACACCGAACAACAAAGACACATTTAAGTGTAGCTGAAAAACGTCAGAGAGAGATTCTTGACTTAATGATTCATGCACCTTATCTATAGGAAACAGAGAATATTGGCATATAGGATCATACATAATGCAATATTATTATTCAAAAATATTCATAAGTATCATTAATTATTATTTTACGTTATAAAATTTTACCACATTTACCACACAAGTGCACATATCATATTATAAGGCACAATTCATCAAAATGACTGGCTCAGTATTTTAAAACCTGATGAAAATCTGACCTTTTGTACAAAGGTTCACACAGTCATACATTTGATTGGTGACCTAGAATAAATGCAGTTTATATTTCTTATTATTTTTATTTACATTCGGTCTGAATCCCAGATTGTCAATGTGTAGCCCGGTATACTGTATAAACGAAAGAGCAGAGGCAGGACAAGGAGGAAAACTAGAACAGAAAAGGCGGGCAGAGAAGGGAAGAAGGAAAAGTAAAATGAGGAAAGGAAGAACAAGGAGGGAAAGAGGCCAGAGAGAGGAATGGAGTGGGAAGAGAAGATGTTTTGTCTCTGAACATCTGCAGGAGCGCTGGGATTCCAGAGCACTACATAACTCTGGTTACGTAACTGAGCTGCCTAAGATGTAGGTCAAAAAATAGACAGCGCAAACAAGGAAAGAAGTGTCTGAGTGCGTATGTGTGTCATGTGGAACAGCAATCATTAAAACGCAATAATGTGCGTATAAGCAGGTGTATGTCATGTAACAGCATCACAGGATGTGTACTAATGTGGGTATTTGTGTGTGTGTCTAATAAGTGCTGGTAAGAGTTTAAAAGAGGGAGTGTGATTCACACAGGCAGATCAGTGAAAGGGCAGCAGAATGTAGGTCAGCCAGCCCTGCCCACACCCCATTCCCTCAATCCTAAAACGTATGACCCTCTCAATTCTGTTCTCTCTTATTCACTCTTAGGTCGTTCAACATTCACTCACTGCCTTTATATTCTCTCCTTTCTCTTTTGAAGTAGTGCTTACTGGGACAATTTAACATGTTTTCGAATTACTCTGTCAGATACTACAAAACAAAACTAAAATGAATTGTTTTAAATCACCACAATATTCACAAAAAAGTCTGACCCAGAACTTTAGAACACTACTCTTTCATTAAGATATCTCAAAGTATTTTTTTTCCTTCTATGTTTCTAAGAAATGTTATTAATCTTTTTTTTTTTTCTTAGCATATATTTTCTAACTAATTTAAATCAACATTTGATGTCACCATCCTTTGTGTTTAAAGCAGCTTTTGCACTTTACTGGTAGGTTTCTTGAAGAATCTTGAAAGCACTTTCACAGTTCCTTTGGATTTAGTCTGTCTCGGTTTGTTCTGTTTCTTCATCTCATTGCAGACAGACTGGATGATGATGACGAGATTAGATCAATCAAATCTCTTCCTAGATTAATTCAGATTCAAACGTTTTAGCAGAAAATACTAGTTTCTAATAATTTTGGATACCAATATACATTCACATATATACATACACACATACAGTATATATATATATAGAGAGAGAGAGAGAGATTCATATTACTTTCAATTTATCTATGAGATATATTAATATTTTTTTCAAAAATATTAACCAACAAGAACTCGAACAAAGAATGCAGTAACAAAATGCTAAAAATATAGAAGTGGCACCCTAGTAGTTTTGCAGACATCTAAGCAACGCTTACATTTTCCTAAGAAATAGTAAATCTAGTTAATCTTTCTCTCTTTGTCACTCTCTTTATAAATCAGCCTCCATCCTCCGCTGCACCTGTGGCACAATCACCCATTGCACGCCGAATTCCTGTCATTATCCTCTCTTTTGTAATCAGTTCTTTTAATCAAACCCAAATCCTCCCAAACAAAGAATGAAATGATATTGACGGATGCCCTATTGAGAGATATTCCTATCATAGTGACATCACCCACTGTGTTCAGCTCTAGATTACATGCAACAGCGAGTCAAAGAAGCTGAAGTCTCAGCTGAGAGCTAAATTCCTTCACTTTGTACTTTACTGCATGATATTAACTGCTCTAATGGAGGGGTTTTGATCATCCACAGCATTAAAATTAAATCACTTGCTCACCAATGGATCCTTTGCATTGAATGGGTGCCGTCAGAATGAGAGTCCAAACAGCTGATAAAAATATTCACAACACTCCAGACTGGTGAACAAGTGATGTATGGTTTTGTCCCATTGTACAAAAACTCTTTTTGGCCTAAGTGCAAAACTTCAGCAAGGAAGGAACAGATGTCTATCAGTGCCTAATATCCAGCAAGAGATATATATCGAATTCATGTTTATTTGTACAGCATATTTCACAAAAAGTATCATTGTAAAGCAGCTTTACAGAAAAAATGTTATCAGAGCTGACTTTCAAGGTGATGTCTGGAGTACACACCTTTAACTAATTTCTTATTAATATACGTTTATGTTTACTATTAAATAAAAGAAAGAGCAGGGCTATTAGAAAACTGCTGACTTAAGCATTCTATACAATGAATGTATTGCTTAAAACTTGTAAGGGGGTGTAAATCCACACCTAACCTTGAAAAACTGCCAATGCATAAGCGTCCTTTTACATCATTTGTGCTTAATACATAATCAGCACCCATACAAGCTCCAGCCTCAATAGCAGCTCTTTATTATGTCATGCACACCAACAACAGATCGTTCTGTTATCTAAGCAAGGCCAAGTTTCTATCGCTCATAAAAGAAAGGATAAAAGAACGCCTCAGCCCTGAAATAATGAAAGGGAGAGAGCGGAATTGCAAACAATGTGCGTGATTGAGGCCCCACATTCAAAAAAGTCAAGGAAAGTGGGGCAGAAGTGTAAGTGAGGACTACATTTCTGCTCATCCGTTAAATGCGAAGGATGAATTAGGCCACTAGAGCAATGAGTCAGCCCAGAGTTATGCAATGCGAGCGCTCAGGGTATTGCCACACTCTGTGCGTACGAGGGGAAGAGCGGGTATGGAGAAAGAGAGAGAGCTTGTTTTGCAGGAATGCATCTGCGTATGTGAGAACATGACTGACATATGTTCTGGAGAAAATGTGCGTGGATGGAACAGCTGCCTTTAGTGTGAGGCTGAGGACCATAAGGTTTGTAGGCAGATTGTGTTACTTTGCATATGATTGTTTAAATGTGAAAGGCAACAAAACATGTTCCAACTGCTCTAATTATTCTACAATCATAAATCAATACATCTAGAGCGTGCGATGCTTTGTGCACTCACAGTTCCTGCATCCGTTTTCTACTGACAAGGACACTTCAAATTAATAAAGCAGCACTTGAGACCACTATGCTCTTGACTTGCTCTATGATCACAATTATTCCATACATCTTCCTCAAAGATGGACAAGATTATGCACATACACCTCATTCTAAGAAGACTTACAAAATGCTAAATGATTATTTAATTCGGGATATTTAATTGCTCATGTCTTGTTTTAATATTTAGATTACCTTTGCTGTCACCTAATGGTGAAAGTTATTTAAAAATATAAATAATTCAATAACACTGTTTAATCTTTAGCAAGTCTCAAAATGAATATATATTTTCCTAATTTGGAATGCCTTTAAAACAGTATATTTATTAAATATATTCTAAATTTTGATTTTAAAAATATTACATTATGAAAATATTAAGCAGTGTACATTTTACAAATGCAATGTTGGCCGAAGATTATTTTTATGTGGCTGAAAAAGGTTTAAATGTAGCAATATTTTGAACGCTTTTAAATATTTTGGTGAATCGGCATATTAATATGATTTCTGAAAGACCCTGAAGTAGTGATGTTGAATATTAAACTTTGCATCACAGAAATAAATGACATTTTAAAACATAATAACATCTTTAAAACTGTAATATGTCACGATATTACTAGTTTTACTGTATTTTTGATTAAATAAATGCACAGCTTAAAGTAATGCAGTAGAGCAGCCCCCCTTGACCTGCATTTTAAAGATAACTAGGGGCTATAACTGGAACTAGGGGGTATCGGGCCCCTTGGGCCCCTCTTGCTCCCAATAATAACACCTATTTTAATCTCTCTGAGGTCACGTTGACCCTTGGAACTAGACAGCGTTAGTCACATACAGTATACTCAAAGTTCAGTAGTGCTAGAAGCACATTAACCAGATTATCCATTAGTTAAGCATCTGTCTCCTCCTTCTGTCTAGTTACCTGCAGCCGACAACCTGTCAGATCCTCTCTTACGGCCCAGCACAACATTACTGCCTTACACGGCTCAGTCTTGACCTACATACTTGCAGACATGCTAACTGTAAAACGCTCTAATCTTCAAGACACCATGCTGATTTGCAAAAGCATTCTACAAATGTAAGCTGCTTCTTAAGAGCAGAGGCACTTTACATAAAACAAATTATTTAATGAAGTAATTTAATATTAATAAAATGATAGAAAACAAATCTGAGCAAACATGAAATTAGAACTACATCCCCTGGTTTCACAGACAAGGCTTAAGTTTAGTTCTAGACTAAACTGTTTCAACTGAAAGAAACCTGCACTGACTGATAAATATCCTAATTGTACTATGGCCTTATCCTGGCTTAATGTTGCCATTAACGTTTTTATGATTAGTATGTATTGAAAGTATGTATTGTCACAGTACACTGCAATTTAAGTGAACTGCAAAGAAAAGGAGTAATGCATTATACATATATTAGCAACAATATTGCCAATTTTATTTATAACTATTTTGCCAGTGTCTGTTATTTAATTGGGTTACACTAAGTTGCTTACTGTTAGTAGAATGTCTAAAGTGGACTATCAAAATAAAGAGCTACACTTAATTGTAAGCTCATTTCCCTTAACTTAAGCTTAAATTAACTTGAAGCATTTAAAAAGAATGATTTCATGTTTTAATTTTTTTTTTTTTAAACAATTTGGAGTTTTAATGTCAGCAACTTATCTGCCATAGCATGGAAATGAATAATGGGCTTGTTAAATTGACAAGGTGCACCCTCAATATTTATATCAAATGTCATTTAAAATCTAGGATTTTTATATTGCTTTTATTCAAAGTACATCCAGAGCATCTTTAAAACAGGATCACAGATCAGTCTGCAAAGGCAAACTCTAGATATTTTAGGCAATATAGAAATCTTGGGGAAAAAGCACGCATGTCACCCTATGCTAATAAAAGTAACTCTTAAAAAAACATTTTCACCAAGGAATAAATAAATAAAAAATGCACTTGTGACTATTGTGTAAAGTAATAAAATGTAAAACTAAAGTCTATCTTCTAAGAAAAGGTAAATTGTAAGATAAAATAAGATAGAATTGCAATAAATAAATAGTTTAAATTCTGAGATGTTTTAGTTTTTTCTATTTCCATAAATGTGTACTCAGCAAACAGGCAACTTTCTCAGAACTTGTTAATGATCTGGTAAAGTTCTCTTAAACAAATGTTCTTTCACATCTAACATTATTTAAATGTTTTTTTTTATAGTTACTTGTTTTATAATAATCATCCATGGGACATTTGTGTCTACTGTTTGTCTAATCATTTTTAAAAGTAGCTTTGTTCAGAGAAATTTGATTCTGATTCTGACATAACATTCCCATAGTGTTTACAAAACTCAGTTAAATTAAATGTTACTTCAATCTTAACCTCAAAAAAACTGGATGTTTCAAACATTTCTAATACGTTAGGAGAAAAGTCTTAAAACATTCTTGTTACCTACATGCTAGGGAAAAACAAATAAAAGAAATGTTAAATCAATAAACGGTCTCTCAGAGACTATACCATCCACTTCTCCTCTGCATGTCATTTCACTCAAACACACTCAGACCAGACCAAATAAGGCATTTCTTTAATGGTGACTGTGCTGTCTCGCAAGTATCTCATGATAATGGGTAACAGAGCTTCACATCTACAGCCAAACAAACCCACTAAACCCCACAGGGCCTGCAGTGGCCGGCAGCTGCTGGGACGAAGCTCTCTGAATCACAGGAACAACAAAAGAAGTCTGTTTACAGCAGCACTCTTTCACCCATGCCCACATCTTCTTCTCATCCTCTCCAGCGCTTCCCGCCCACAGCCCGAACTGTCCTGCTCTTTTCGCTCTAATCCAAACACCTGGGAGGTGCGAACATGTGACCAAGGGCTCACGTGAGGCCAGACGCTCAGCATGAGGGTGAGTCAGGCGAGGAATAGACAGCGAAGCTAAAGAAGTCAACACACAATTACACACCGGCTTAGAACAACTAGGCTCTTAAACAGGCCAGATCTTTAAACTAACCACACTGGAGCATGTGGCGAGAGCTTTCCAACAATGCTGTGTTTATTTTTGTTCTGACATCATCATGTATGACAACAGCATATGAGCAAATTGGAAATATGAGTCTAAAAATGAATGACTCATAATCCAAACCATGCAACTTTTTAATAAAAGTTTAGAATCTCACACACCTTCTTTTGCACTTCGTAAGATGGCGTTTTCTTCCATTTGCAATTCGTTTCTAATGCCTTCTGGCGCTGAATAAAAATAGAACAATTCTAAGAAGTATCTAAGCAGTTTCCAATTAGTTGCTGTTTCATGTCCAGGCGAGACACGGAGAGACGGGATAATTTAAGTAGGTTAATCAACAGCATCAGGACATGGCCAGTGATAGAGCATGGTTTTTTTCTGTTTGGGTTACTAGGTCAAGCAGGGAGATAGACAGGGAAAAAAACCATGTGAGGTAACAACGCCTGTAAAGGAGACACCATGTGCCAGAGATGGATATGGTTGGGTTTCTTAAACACAAAAAAACCCACATGTGCAAGTTATATTATGATTCAACTGTTCCAGTTTAATAGAGTCCATTCAAACACGTTATTATTTATCTCTGCATTCGGATTGGTTTGGTCATGTGTGTTTAAAAAGTAAAAAAATAAATAATGTTTTCATTCAAATTTTAATAAACATTCTTAACACACTTTTTCAAAGCAGCTGGTTGTCATTTAACATGAACATGAACCCAGAAAAACATTTTCAAAGAAACAGCAATGAAGTATGCTAAATTAAGGTGTGTTGAATTAAAAGTAGAAAGAAATGTAGAGAAACAAGTAAACAAGCTTGGTTGCTTAAGATGACTAATCAGTTAGTTGACCATTATGACTCACTCCAGTTATGTTTATAAATATGAATTTATCCATCTGAATGAGATTTGAAAGCTAAAGTTGATGCCAGTGAATTCATAAGACTTGGAATATAGCCTAGTGTACAAAGTCAAGACGCTTACGTCATTGTTTTGGTATTTAATCTTCATTTACTGTTTGTTGAAAATAGCAGCATGAAGATTTTGGTAAATTTTGTGTGTGTGTGTTGTATAATATTTTTTTTTTTAAATCATTAAAAAGCACACTAGTGAGTGAGGATCCTGTTTTGTGTGTGTGTGTGTATGTGTGTGCACCTAGTATTTATCACCTTATGTCTCCACAAAAATAGGAATACCAGTAAATGTTGACCTTGTGTGGACATTTATTAGGTCCCCATGAGGAAACTATCTTATAAATCAGACAGAATGAAGTCTAAAAGTGCACACAGTTTCCTGTAAGGGGTAGGTGTAGGGTCACTGTAGGACAATACCACATACAGTCTGTACAGTAGAGACATCATTACACCAATGGAATGTTCTCATAAAACACGTAAACGTGTGAGTGTTCCAAGAAATTAGTCACATAGTTTTGAAATTACATAATGATTAATTATATATCTTTTTTTTAACTAAACATTAATTTTTAAGACTGATCTAAATTTTCAGTTTCACATATAATGTGTGTGTCATGGAAAGTCTTGTTTTCCCATTTGGAGTCTCTCGTGTAACAGAGCTAACGTTACATTTTAAAAAATAATTTATTTAGTTGTTTTAGGAAGTAGTAACACATATATTTTGGTTTTTATGATCCCAAAAATGAATGCCAGACCGGTGATGCCAGACAACATGGAATAATTTACGTTAGTGTAATAACTTAACTCCTGAAACTCTGCTTCCCTCTACCGGATAACCAGCCGTACTGTTTGACTGCATACACACAACTAATTCTTTCAACATAAACCTTTGTAAAGTGCTTAAAAACCACTGTAATCACAAACAGTTGGAGCTGGTCCATCCTGACCTGCGCTACCAACAAACAGCACCCTAAAACAACGAGTGTGTACTATCGCTGGACATGAATATTGAATAACGAGCAAATATTAGCCACTTAAGTGGAATACAATTTTAAAACTCTTATAAGCAAATACAGGAGAAGTAACTGAACCCACCTGAGCAAATAGCAGCACTCATCGTTAAACAACAAACGATTAAAGTCGAAGTAGAATAAATGGGCGGGAGCGCCATCTTGCGTAGGCGGGAGAATATGAACGATGATGTTGGCCAAGGTTGTGTCCATTCCAGGGTTACGTCTGTTTGACGTAATGTTGTTAAATTAAGTGTTAAACTCATTATCGGATCATATTTTACCAGTTCTAAACGATAGCCTATTTATTTTTATATCTAAAATTTGGATATATGTAATTATGTCACGTTAAACCTCCGTAGTTAAGGTAAATTGTATATTTAATCAGTGTAACAGTATCATTAAATACATTTAAAGACCTTATTCCTAAACAAACAAATACACACACACACACACACACCATAGCAAATAGTCAACATTTGGAGTGGATCACACTCCAAAGTTGTCCTAAAAACGCATTTTGGTTTTAGGTTTTATGTTCGGTTTGATTCACTTAATGTTGACTACTGCAGAACTTATGAGTTGTTGCTTAAAAAAAATAAAAAAAAAAGCATTTTTTTTTACCAAAAGTGATTTATTACCTTAAATCAAACCAAGCAAAACAGAGAACATGAAGTGCCAAATTAACTTTTTTAATGACGCAAAAACAGACATACATTTCAGTCAGGAACTGTGGCTTTCTGTGCAAACAGCAAAAGTGTGCTTTTAATGCTGACTGGAGTCCCCCTTCCAAAAACACTTGCTGTAGTTTCCAATAAACACTACACCTGCACCACTATTTAGCAGCAAACCATTTTACACAACCAAGCACTTACATTTCACATACTTCAGCAACTAACTTACTTTAACTTTCACAAAACACATACACAGTCTGTGAGATTCATCTAGTGCACCCAGTGCTCTTCAGTTCTCCGAAATTGCATTTGCTCAGAAAGTCACAAGAAATCCAATATGGATGAGTTACTTCATTTGACATGACACTACTAGAAAAACAAATTGACATATTCAACTTCAGGAAAAAAAGTGATACAGAAATATAAGCGTCCTTCATTCGGACAAAGACAAAAGTCTTAAACATAAAGAAATAGCTTATAGGTGTGATATTATTGCACATAAATACAAATACAAATTAAAAAGAAGGAGCTGAATGGAAACAGCAGTATACAGAACAACAAAGAGATGAATTAGCACATATAAAAGTTAAAATAAATACTCTAAAACTGAAATGCATCAAAACATTAAAATATTAAAATTAAAATAATGAGATCTTTATTCAAATTATATTAAAACTAAATAAAATATATTATATCACATTATATCATTTTTATTAAGCCACTTAGAAAACAACCTAAATATAATATAAATTTCACTTTTTACCTATCGCTGAATATTAGCTACATAAAAGCTTGCATTTGTTGGTCACACTTGAAACAAATGTGTTCATCCACCTACAAACAGACGTTTCTCAGTACATCCCATTTTAAAGCAAAACTTCTGCGCAAACTGGCAGTATACGTGGCCAATTATTGCAACTTCTCTAGGTTTTCATTTAAGGTGTCCGGAGTCTTTCTTCCTGCAGTTTTAACTCAGAACTGTTATGGCAACTGTGCTATAGTTTCCTTTAGACGTTATTGAGTGAGATGTTGTCATAACTTGTGACTCCAGGGTGTTTCAGAGCTCAGTGATGCATCCAGCAGTCTGTCTTCAAATTCATCTGAGCTTCAACATCCAGTAGTCACCCGCTCATCACAGTCATGTGATAATGCTTACAAAGACTTCATGTATTATGCCACCACATTGTGAGTTGGCATCGTGGTTCTGTTACTTGCGGGATCTCAGTACTGCTCCAGGACTCCAGGATGAGCCAGGCGCTCTGCTGAGGTTTTTGTAACGCTGGCGAAGCACAAAGTCAAAGTTGGCAGCGGTGCACATGGCATAGAACACGTTAGCTTTGTCTGGGATAAGCAACTCTGATTAAAAGAAAAAGAAAAATAGACAGTGATTTATTAAGTGCTAAATACACAAGTTAAAAGCATTTGCTATTTATAATAAGCTTAGACACATTGAACTTATGCATTTCATAATCACTTAAATACCTACAATGAGTGTTATAATGTACAAATGATAATTTTTTTTTATAAAATTATAAATAAATTATAAAATTGCAACTAAATTAAATTCTGAAAATAAAAAAAGTGACACTGAAATATTTGTAAAAATAAATTAAAATGTCAAACGCACATAAATAGCAAAATAACAAATAAAATCTAATATCAAAATTAATTAATACTTTGACAGTATATAAAATATAGAGTTTCAGTGTTAAGCATAAAATGAAGAAGCTGACCTTTGTCACTGGAAAGCACTTGTGTGAGACTAAATTCTTGGCAGTTCATCTCCTCCAAGTTGTGCTTCTCCAGAGCTCTCTGAATCACCTGAGCTGTCTTGTCCTGACTGGTTATCTAAAAATAAAGAGTTGATAAAGTTTTAAGACTTCAGAACTAAATAGCGAACCACAGACTTATTGCCTCTAGAAATATGTAAAATAAAAAGACGAGAAGCATGGACACTGCAGGAATCACCAAATATTCAAGTCAACTTACCAAAATACTTTTATAAACGTTTCCGTTGTTGCCAAATTCCACACTGACTCTGACAATACAAGAATCAGCCACCTGCTTGTTGTACATGGGATGCTTGAGAGAAGGAGAGGATGATGATGATGAAGACGATGTAGATGAAGTAGGGGAAGGGCTGTCAGGGTTCAAGGCAGACATATCTGCCTGTGTGCATCTTCGAAAAGAGCTGGGCGGCGTCAGAGAGGAGGTGGGTGTGTCTACCGAGATGTCCTGACAGGATACAGGCTGTGAATGAGGGAATGGAGAAAGACTATTTAGCCAAACAAATCTGTAAGAGTTTGTAGTTAATAGCATAGATTTTAAGTGGTAACAGAGCATATGAGGTGTGCCAGATAGTTTGTTCTTTCAGAAGTATATTGCAACACAGATTGCAAGCGATAAAAGCTTTAGTAAATGATGTGCCAAATGTAAAGCATCAGAGGCTGGTGGTTTTGTTATCTAAGACACTGTGTTCTGTGTCAGCTTCACTGAAGCTCTGTGTTGATAGTGCAAACTTGAACTACTTTGTGACTGCAAGGTTAAGGCAAAACAAACATGTTACAAACACCTGAATGGATTTTATTAACCTAAAGGCTTTAGTATAAATGTACAGTCAAAACAGGTTTTGAGATAATGTTAGATCTATCAGATTTAGGCCTATTGATTCAATTCATTACAAATAAATAATGCTATAAATAAGTGTCATTTAATGAAACCACTTGACCAACATGGACAAAAAGACACTAAAAACACAGCGAGACGTCACAAAACATCAAGACATGTCTGACGCATGTTATTATATTATATTTGTTATTTCATTAACTTTTATATTTATGTTTTTAGATTTAATTTTAATGTTAAAGTTCTAAATAATTTTATTAAATTATTTAAATGCAGTCAAATGATGTTCTTTCATTTAATTATCTTTTAAAATAATTTTATTTAGCTTTTTTGTTTGTTTTAGTACTACTTAATACTTTTAACACTTTAGTAAAAAAATGTGAAAAAAATGAAAATTAATTTTTTTAATTTATTTCAGTTACATTTAAATGACCAAAACCTATTTTAACAGTTTTAGTATAGCAACAATGGTGTACATAATTTGTTTTTATAAAAATAGGCAGAATTAAGTCTTTATGAACAGCTGCTATAACTACATCAAGCATATTGACAAAATTAAACGGATTGCATATTAAATGCATTGAAAATTGGATGTTACAATAAATCCATAAATATACTAACCTTTTAAAGCCCCATTTTATTTGGCCTTATATAATAAAGTAATGTCCCAGCAAATGTAGGTGATTACGTTCTACTAAAGGATTTGGCATATCATAATTAATTTGAATAAATATTTCGATCAATTGACAGCCTACACTTATATTAAAAGAACAAAATTCTGTGGTGTCTGACAGAGTATATGAGGTAGTAAATAAGTCTGCAGTTTTGTTACCTGTACTTTATATCTAAGCGGTGAGAGGTTAGGACTGCTGAGATCGTCCATATCTGAGCCACTGGAGCCAGAGGATGATACACTGATCTGATCAGCAAAAGTCTTCTTTGAGAAGTTCTCACTTCCAGACAGCAACCTGCAGCGAGCAGAAACACACGTCACGGAAAAACAAGCAAACAAAGTGCTTTTTTCTTTTAGAATAGTCTGGTTTCAGAAAATGAGTCGAAGTGGCTTCTTAAAACAACACTCACGTTGTCAGTTTCTTGGTGATGAGCCGGTGACTCCAGAGGTTGGGAGAGCTGGGACAGGGGTCAACTGGTGGCTCCAGTTCTCTTGACAACTCATAGCTAATGAGGAAAAAAAATACTAACAGTTGGTATCTAAAAATCTGACATGCTGATCTTCTGAATTATCCAAAGTACTGAAGTTCAAAGTCATTTTATCTCAACCAACACTCTTAGCAGGAAACCGATCAAACTGGATATAATCATCAAAAAGTGAAAGAGGTGCCTCACCTCTTCTGATCAGAAAGAAGTATGCTGCTGTTGACCCAGGAAATTATGCGAGGATGTGATTGGAGTTTGTAGTGAGCACATGACACCTGCAGTTGCTTGATCTGAGACAAAATCTCAAACTCCTGAACACAGAAACGAATGGAGAAACACACATTAGGCACTCTTGACACACTAGCATTTGTTATAAAAACTAGCAAACAATATGTAGGATGATTGCACTTACTTTCCTACGCTTCTCGAAGTTAATGAGACCCCCCTGTGACCACAAAGAAAAGAATATTCATTTAAAAAAAAAAAAACACTCTGTATATGTATATGAATTAATGTCAGAAGAAATTCTCACCTCTACATTATCACTTAGTGCTGTGTCCAACATGGTGAGCACAGTCAGATAAGTGCCCAGGTATGGCACCTCACCACTGGGGGGGGCCTGCCACAAAAACAGTTACAGTTTGGGGTCAATCGAGATATTTAAATGTTTTTGTCTCTTATGCTCACCAAGGCTGCATTTACTTGATAAGTTGTAGTAAAATCAGTAATTTTGTGACATTTTATTCCAACTGTTTTCTATTTTAACATTTTAAATTCGATCTGGTGACGTTGAATTGAAATTTTCAGCATTACTCCAGTCTTCAGAGTCACATGATTCATCAGAAAGTATTAGAGCATTTTAATGTATTCTTCTTATTATCAATGTAGTTTCTTATGATTAAGTTTTTAACTACCATTTAAGGTCAGTTTAAGGGGGGTAGGAGTTGTTTACACTGTTAAGGACTTCCCAAAAACAATTTGTGGCAAAATTCTTACTTCCGGGTTTGTACTAGAGGATGACACGGGAGTGGATTTTCACTCCTGTCCCGTCCCACTCCCATAGAAAGAAATCCTGTCCCGTCCCACT
>JAUCMT010000114.1:3292931-3320455 GCA_032357475.1 Enteromius thamalakanensis
CGCCAGCATCAGTGGTGCACTCGCTTATTAATGGCATAGATTTGCCGCCATAGATTAAGTGTGTTTTTCGCGAGCTTATTGCTGCTGCTGAAGCGGGGCGGAGGATCGCGATGTCTATCGGCCATCGGCGATGGACGATGGCATCGTCTATCGACCCAACCCTAGTGCATTTCAATTCTGTTTTGCATTCACATACTTTCCTAGTCTGTTTCGGGTCTCATACACACCTGAGCCACTGAGATCCACTTCTCAATAATCTGTGCCCTGTGCGTGGGGCCACTGTGAGTGCAGGATGGGGAACCAGAAGGGGATGTGGAAGGAGGGCACAGTAGAGAGGTGATAACGCAGTTCGTGACGGCATTGAACTGGGCAATGGTGGCACGGACCGTGGGCGCTAGATTTCGATTCTCTTTCTTGTCCCTTTGAGACCAAATGCAGCCAAGGCAGTGAAATGGAACCACTTTGACAAAAAGCTCCTGATAAAAAAAAAGTGAGTAGATGAATACAAGTAGGTCTTAAATAAAAAATAGCTTTAGTATTTAAATCTTTACACATACAGCATCTAAGAGCGTGAGTTGCTCAGCAATGTCACGTGCAGGGAAGGACAGTACATCCCCCGTCTCTTCTACATCCTGTCCGTCCGAGGTGTCTTCAGTTGTCTGATTCTCCACAGCATCTGTGCTGGTTTCTGCTGATGTATTTGTGTGCTTGTCTGTTGAGTCATAAGAAGTTATTTAGCATTGATTTTTAGTGCTTAAATGCTGAAATAGCCATATTTCAAGACTTGCCTTCCGTCTGAAATGTTCTTAGAAGTGCATCGGCTTGATGAACCAGGCGTCTGAAACAAAGGCGATGACGCAGATGAACACAGAGAAGACGAAGAGCCTGGTGACCTGTTGAGTCCCGAAGGTCCTCTTTGAACTCGTCTAACCACAGCCGGATCAGATGAGGCAGAGAACTGCACACACACACACACACACACACACACACACACACTCTTTATCAGCTTTGTTTCAGACTAATAAATGAAGCTCTGGGAATTAAAAAAATCATCAAAATGGATAACCAGTTTCACTTCACTAATAATAGATAATAACTGCACCAGTATTCCAAGACATTCCTAAACTTATAAGATTCAACTCACCTTCTAACACAGACACTGTTGTCCAGATTGGTGACCACATCCTCCCTACAAGACAAATGAGTTCATTTTCAAAACATTACTTAAACTCTTCAAATGAAGCTTTAGGAACACAAACAATTTCTGACACAAATGTGTCACAAGTGCTTTTTAAAGGTCTATTACTGTTTCAACAACACACAAAGGCCTCTCACGGTTCAACAAAAGCACCTTTCTGACGTGAGACAAGTCAAGTGAAACCTGTTTTACAATGTGAGGTGTCCTCCCTCATTCCACTGCGTCACTGAATTGTATGTTTTGATAATGGACTGTCATAATTCCATCGTTATCAAAGGTGTCTCTGGGAAATACTCTGCCTCATACTGAATTTAGAAATTTGGGCTTCCCCCTTCATATTCACTGAACCCGGTAGAATGAAGGATGGCTGTGTTTGACACGGAAGTCAGTCGATGACTTTATAAAGACAAAGGAAACTGACAGGCCTGCAATGAACATAACATTTTGTGCTAAGATGTTATTAATTCCTTCTAGCAACAGTTAAAGCTCTGCTTTTTGGTATATCACCAAATAAAGGTATGATGGAACGTTATGGAAACATTAAATTCAGAGGCACCTTGATGTCATCCTTCCTCTATTCTGATTTTAGAAACAGCCCAGATGAGTTATAACTGTCACTGACGTACAATAAAATGACTAGCTACAGTGTTTATATAAAGCAACATGGACCTAAACTTTCATTCCTAGAATAATATAGTATTTTATGGAACAAATGTGGAATATTTTCATGTTTTTTATTGAAGCATAGCTGCTTATAGTCAAATGTTCACTAAAATGTTTTTTAGGCTCACCAAGGCTGCATTTATTTGATGAAGTACAGTAAAAGGTCATATTCTGAAATATTATTACAATTTAAAATAACTGTTTTATATCTGAATACATTTTAAAATGTAATTTATTATTTCAATGCAAAGCTGAATTTTTAGCATCATTACTCCAGTCTTTAGTGTCATATTATCCTATAAGAAATATTTAAAGATACCGATTTAGTACTTTGGTAATTTTTGTTGAAACATGACACATTCTTTAAAATGAGAATTTAATAACTAGAAATTTTTCGTAAAATTATTATTATTAATGTTTTTACTGACAGTTTTGATACATTTTATGTGTAACTGCTGAATAGAAGTATTAGTTTCTTTAAAAAAAAAAAACATACCAACGCTCCACTTTTAAACAGCAATGTAAATGTCACTATAACCCTCTGAGACTGCAGTGAAACTCTTTAAATGAGCACTGATGCTCACCTTTGAAACAGCAGTTCTATGACAGCATTTGTGCAGGTAAAGGCTCTGTAGGTGGAGAGGAAGATGTGCATGTAGTCTGGGTCAGGGCACTCTGGGTTCACCAATTCTGTGACAAGACGCTCCAGAGTGGCTGCTTTAAGCCTGCGGACCTTCTGTGTGCGGTACTGCATGAAGCCAAAGGCAGAAGAGCTCTCAGTGGAATCAGGTGAGGGTTGGATGGGTTCTCGGTGAAGAGTGATGCCATAAATGGCCCCGTCTTCCACCTCCTCACCCCACTCCTGCACCGGGTCCTGCACAAATACACACCGAGTCCATCATAAAGCTTGATATGATGTCTAATGATGTCTGATGTAAACTAACAATTATATTTTGCTGTCCTGATACTGCAGCACTTTTAGAAAAACATAAAAAAGGTGCTAAATACTGACCTAAAAATTCCCCTGTCCATGAAGAAATATACAAAACAGCCGCTCTTTGCAAAATACAGGGAATTTGTTATCCAAATTACAAGTCAGGAGGAGTGAATACATTTCATTTTCACCAGCCTGAAACATTGTACATTACATTTACTTCTTTAGCAGATGCTTTTACAACAAAATCATGTAAAATACAGAGTTCAGTTCATGTTATAAGCAAATACACCAAAGATTTTTATAATGTTAAAAAAATTACACCACTATTTGATGTTTTAAGGAAAGAAAATAAATAATTTTATGCATTTCATGGTTTAAAACTATAACTAATTGACACCATCAATACTCAGCGAAACACACAGTCTTTACAAATCCTCTTTGGTGGTAAATGAAGCCATGATTATTTGCATAGCAAATGCCATATCCCACAATGAATAACAGCTGGGGGTGAATAAAAAACGCTAATGATTTTAAACAAAGAGAGACTGTGTAACACACTGGAGTAAATTAAGTCCAGTGTTTTCTCTTTCAGGCAAAACAAGGTTGTTGTTGAGCTTGTTGTCGACTAATTCAGATGTGACCAATATTAGATGAGCTCATAGCCACTGGCTTGAGGACATATTAGCATAACTGCGTCATCTACCATTGATTCTTGAGACACAAGATGTCCAGTGACTTATATGCTATTCAGAAGTTTGGGTCAGTTTTTTAAAATAAGAAATTAAACATTTTATTTTGCAAGGAGGTATTACAAAGATCAAAAGGTGACCGTGATTTGTTTGTAATAAACTTTCTGTTGATCAGAGAACCACAGATTAAAAATGATATAAAGTAGCCCTTTTTTAACATTGATTACAATGAGAAAATTTACATTTGGGACTTTCTGAAAAATGGCTAAAAACTTTCAATTCATAATTGAATTCATAATATTCAGTATTTGAATATACAGCCATTTTAAATTCAAATAATTTTTCACAATATTATTATATTCTTGATCCTTAAGTACAAAAGACATACACACACACACACACACACACAAAACTTACTGACCACAAACTTTGAATGATAGTGTATATTAACTAAGAAAAACATTACATTACATTTTAACACAAAAACACTTCTAATATTAAAAATTACACCTTATATCTCACATATAGGACACTTTATTAAGTTGTAAATCCTGACTGTCAACTATCATGTCTCAGTCACATTTATGTTATTTATTTATTCAAATCTTTTTAGTTACAGTGAGACCTTTTAGTATAGCAACACCAAAAAATATGCTGCTGTATAGAAAACATCCATGACACGTAAAATATGTAAGCTGTCAAGTCAATCAAAGCTATGCCTTGTTTTGTTCTAAGCCTCAAGAATCCCATAATATGCAAAAGACACATTTGGACAAGGCTGTTCTTCTAAGTAAACCAAGGGCAGTCTGTTCCTTTAGCAAATCAACTGCTGTGAAAATCACAAGTGCATTCTTCCCAGAATCTCCAGTCAAGCAAAGCAGAGAGCTTTCCAAGCCAAAGCCCTGTGTCTCCTCTAAAACTGTGCCATGGAACAAAACACAGGGAATGATTGGGGGAGGGAAAGCTGAAACTATCACAGGTCAGCTGTGAAACAGGACACTGTAAATATCTTCGATCTACAGGTGGGTCTGAGAACAAACACTAAATCGGTTCTATTGTGACTGGGAGAGTCCTGAGGGGAAAGTGAAGAGCACCACACCCTCCTCTGAGCACGCATTACACGCAACACACGCGGTCCACAGATTAAACGCTTTCCTAAAGCCAATATCACTTCTAATTGTAAACCGGCGGAGTTTTTGTGACAGTGCTGGGGATGTCCGGAAAAGAAAGAACAGGAAATACTCCTTTTCTCTGGCATTAAAGTGACGACAGACAATAACACTCTGCGCCGAGCGACACAAGTTACAACAAATCGCATTCGCAAAGTCACGTTTTCTTCAGTCATTCTAACCTGTAAAATAATATTAAACTGTAATAGCTTAATAGCTTAAACAAGCGTCTTACCATAGTGAACTCCCATTTTCCCATGTTTTCAGCTCTGTTTCCTCAGACGTCTGATCAAACAGTGTAATAAGCGTTTAGACTTTCCATTAGAGCAGAAAAAAATAAAAAATAAAAAACAGTGTAATATTCCTTAGTCAGCTCGTGTCAAACTTGACTGTCATATCTAGAGAACTGCTGGAAATGGATAACTTTGCGAAGTGAGGTTTAATTAAGAACTCCAGTGACATTAAAGTCAACTTACTGTACATTTCCTTTATTGTCATCAAATATATAATGCTGTACAGGAAAATAAAACCCGTGAACGCAGAAAAGGGTTATGATTTTGATGCGGTCTGTATAGCGCTCAGCGCACCTGTCCAGCGCTTTAAAATGCAGTGGGTTGGTCCCTGTACGCAGACGATTACGTCTAGTGTGACGCACAGGATGCGCTCATTAATATTCATTAGAAAGTTCGGCGCCTCAAACCACGGTGAAGGCTTGACTTATGAATATTAATTAAAATTGCATGGAACGCCTCTTTAAGTTTATCAAGCAATTTATAAACAACTCATTCAAACATACAATTGATTTACATTTTTTTCTTGTCGAAGACTAAGTGAAATACTTTCATTCAGCAACAATCTTTATATTATAAGTTCAACAATCAAAGTAAAGCAAGAAAATAAATATTTGAGTAATTTTTATTTTAAATCATGATGTCAACGTTTCAACCCCATTGTATTGATCCACTGGGAAATAACTGTCTGCAACCCATTTTATCCAGGAAAAGTACAAATTATGCAGATGCTACCACACCAATCCTTAAAGCTGCAGTTCGTAACTTTTGTGTTCAAATGTAAAAAAAAAAAAAAAAAAAATTATATAGTAAGCGAGTACACCATGAGTCCATTTTCCAAATTGTGTTTTTGGTTTATCCTGAATCAAGTGTATATTCATATATTTAGACTATTTTGACTGGTTCGGGTAGATATCACTGCGGAGTAGTGTGATTTGTCATAGACATAAACAGAGAATCAGTCGATTCGGCTACAATATTCTTCCACATGACACATGTAGATCTGCTGATTAACCGCTAGAGCACCACATGTTATGGACTCCAGCTTTAAATAAATAATGGTGAAAATTGTATGAAATGCCTATTTATAAACCCCCATACACACACACTCATACAATGAATGGTTTGTTGATTTCTGGTTTTAGTTCATTAATGCCTTTTTGTTCTCTCTGACGCAGATCTGTGAATGTGCAATGGTTTTCAAGCAGCCCACCCCACGCTCACTGAGACACTACAACATAACAATAGGTGACGCACACTACTGAGCTCTTATTGAGAGACCACGATCATCACCATAAAAGTATTTATGCATATTCACTAACAATACCACGCTTACTGAGATAGATGTCACATGCTGATGTGTGTGCATTCAACAACTTTTTAACCATTCAGGATGATTTTTTCCTTTTAATGCAAAGCTTTTAATCAGAAGCCATTACTCCATTCACATGTCACATGATCTTTTGCAACATTTCATAACTACAGTTCTAAAATTTTCTATTATAGTATGAATTTAATAAAAGTAGACGAATGAATTACCTCTGGAATATTTTTCATTTATTGCAATCAATCCGAGTTTTAAAGAGATAGACACTCTTTACTGCTTTTCTGTTGTTCTGTCCAAGCTCAGTTCTACGTAGCTAGCTCTGGATCGTTATACTTTATACAGCTTATTTGTCAGCTGCTTTGCATTAGAGAATACTAAATGAATAAATGCAAATGCAAATGGTCAGTAGATCACCATCAGCACTGACCTCACTGTGTTCCTCGAGGTCCAGTAGATGGAAGCTCCTGAGCCAAACGCCGGGCTCCTCATCCATCTGCACATCCACATGATGCCCAGTCTGACACAGCAAATGCCTTATTCGTCCAAGTCGTGCCCGCAGACCCTTCTCTCCTCCAGACACCACCAGAGAGGACCTCATTCTCCACCCGAATCATACACCAACTTCCTCCGAGAGGAACGGATACATGTCAGAAATGTTATTAGACTTCAACAAGCATTCAAAAACAGAAGTGTGGAGCTTCTACTTTTATTAGCCTGACTAATGTCTAACTCAATAGTTCGATAACTATAATAAATGAATCAATACATACACATACATATTGCTTACACATTTTATGTTGCATGTATACATTTTAACATGTTTTTTTTTGAGAATTAAGAAATTCAGTCAAATCAACTGTAATAAGTCTAGCAAGTCGACTTCCGAGGAGAGACTCTGCTCCAAAAGTTTTAAAAAGTTAAAAAGTTTTAGTCTTATTTTTATTAATATTTAGATGTTTTTTTTTTGTCATTTGAATGGGCATTTTTTTGTTTAGTTCATATATATATATATATATATATATATATATACACACACACACACAGTATTACTGTATATATATATATATATATATATATATATATATATATATACTGTATATATACACAGTAGTCAAGTGGATAATAAAAGTTCATCAAAGTTGTCCTAAAACAAGAATGGGTATTGTTTTAGTCTTAGGACAACTTTGATGTATATATATATATATATATGTGTGTGTGTGTGTGTGTGTGTGTGTCTATTTGGTTGTTCTTTGTTTAATTTTAGTTTTCTTTATTTTTGTAAATCAATTTAAATCAAATATTAGGAGAAATGTTACCCTGGCAACTAGCTAAAATTGTTAATGTTAAGTAATTTTTTTAAACATAAACTAAAGTACAATCTGGGATTACTACTGAGGAAGTAATACTGTACACGTTCATATGGTTTTTAGCATAAATTACATTTTATTTTTATTGTAGGCTAATGACATTTTGTAGATAAACGCCCCATATAATTGTTATGCATATTATTATTATAATTTATTTAAATAAAGAAATCATAATTCTGGATATTACGTTAACATTCATTTTTTACTGCAGCATTAACTCCAGTGAAACACAGAATGAGATACTCACTGTGGATGATGCTTCTTATGCAGTGTCTGTTCTTAGTAGATCAGCTCCTAATAATCCATGTTTGAACTCTAAAACCAGGAGAAGGGATGCCATGACCTTTCAGAATGAGCCCTCATGATCTGATGCAGAAAACTGTACACTGACTGATATCTTCATCAGAAGTGACTGTGAACTTAAGAGGCCATCTAAACTCCAGTAACCCTGCATTTCTCATCCGTCCATCTGATTCTCTGCGTGCTGACTAACACAATAATCTGATTGTTACACAAACTAATGGGCTGTCAGTTCAGTTTATTCCACCCAGTGCACTTTTGTTGTACATAATTAGCAATAATAGGACAGCTCAGTGTTGTTGTTTGTTTGTCGGGAGGAACAGTGAATAAACTACTAAAAGTGCACAATGTGAAGCATATAAAAAAATAAAAAATAAATGAGATACCAAAACACAGAGAAGTAAAGGATGGGTGATTACTCCAAAAGAGAACCTGACCACGTGCTCTGCACTAATATCACAACAAAGACTTTGGTTGTTTCTAAGATTTTCTTGATCATAATTGACAAAACATTGTATTACGACCATCAAATATTGATCAAGTTAAAGCAGAAACCATGAAACCCATTAAATAGCCTTGAATTTCAAACACAAGCAGACCTCACCGTGGTAAACAAAGAAACAGGCCTCCTTTTCCAGGTTTACAATCCATACCGCCGCCTCCTTTTAACTTATTTTCGCCCACAGGAGCTCGTCCTAATAGCAAAACAAACTTCTGTTCAAAATTGCCAAATAAACGCCAAAACGTTGACGCGCATACGGAGTAAAATCCTGTGGTTGTTCATGTACGTAAACCTCGCTCGGTTGTCAGACTACTGATGTTATGAAATAGCAGAGATATTGTCAGAGTTTTTTATTATGCGTGTATGATTCAAACAGTTACAAAACAACAAAATCATATACTGAATCATAGCCCTGAGATATTTCTTATTGACTTTTACACACGAGTGTTATGGTTTCTTTCTTTACTGGAGTGGTTTTTAATATCTATGGCCTGTTTGTGTGTTTTTCTTAGCAACAAACATTAACTGAATGTCAAAATGAAAGTAGCTGTAAACTTTTAGATAAATAATAATAATAATAAATAAATAAAAACAAGCTAAGCATACTAAATCGGATTTATGTTAGATAATTATCAACAGTTCCTTTAATGTCTTTTTAAAAGAGTCCACCAAAAGTAAACTATTTTGGGGAATGTGGCATTTACCAAAAACCTTAAATAAATGGCACACAGACACATTTGTGTGTAAAAATCTTTAATGTGATCATCAAAACCCATGAATATATGACAATTACTTCATTACACTATAACCTGTGATTACTGTTCAACATTCGATATATTGTTTATGTAATCTTACTGATTTATGTAGTTATTTATGGGAGAGAGAGAGAACAGAAATCCAGACTTAAGCCACATCAGAAATAAAACAGTTTTTTCAGCAGTGATTTTAGTTGTTAATAAGTAGCAGTTATTTACAATTGCAAACAAAGATTCATTAATGGTGATCATTACAGAAACAGGAAATAGAGATACAATGGGGATGATAAACCATGGCATGCACAGAGAGGACTATAATAGAAGTATATTATCTGTAAGTGCATGTCTCACTGCTAATGGAAGCTGGGCCTTATGAAACACACACACACACACACACCCTCTCACACCCTGGTGTACAGCTCACCGTTTACACTATTATCTGCTTCAGTGCCTTTAAAGTCTTATATAACAAGGTCAGGAAGTTTAAATCATACAGGGTACAAGGAAAGGTCATTCTACATAATATGATACACAAATATTAATGATAAGAATCCCATTTGCGAACTAGTTCATAACTAGTTGTTATGAAGCTATTCTCATGGAATTTGGTGTTAATATAAATATTAGTCCAATAAAGGATATATCCTCTAAATATTTCTTAGCTTAAACGCCTTAAGGTTCTTAATTTCCTTGCTGGTTTTGATTGATTGATTTATTAAATTATGTACCATTTTATTAAAACACCATAAACTACCTTTCAAAAGTTGTTTTTCAATGTTTTTGAAAGAAGTCTCACAAAGGCTACATTTCTTCCTCCCTTCCTTCATTTAGTCATTTATAAAATCCATACTATTTCAAACTTTTATTACAGTTTTTCTATTTTAGTACATATTTTAGAATATCTGCAGAATTTTCAGTGTCTCTATTTAGTCTTCAGTGTCACATGATCCTTCAGAAATAATTCTAATATGCTGATTTGCTGCTCAAGAAACATTTATCAATGCTGAACATATGTTTTTTTCATGTTTTTCTGGATTCTATAATAAATAGAACATTCAAAAACAGATTTTTTGAATCATTTGTATCACTTTAAATGTCTCTGACAGCATACATGTATGCAGTACATCCACAGGACATTCTTCAAATTCTGTTCCGAGATGGAATCTGTGTTTTATCTTCACACAGGTGTCATGTGAGAACTGAGATCTTCAACAGGTGTCACGTTAGAGTCATGTGTCTAAGGCATGCAAGTAATCATGCGTACAAACAACTCATTTTTTAGCAGCTTATACATTTATTAAAATCAAACTACATCAGCTTAATAATTTGACAATTTTCTTAATCATGAATGTGCAGACATATGAAATGAGCCATGTTTTAAACTCAGTATGAAGTGTATAAACTCTTCTGTGACTGGATCAGATCAGAGTTGGCTTTTCCTCTTTTTGATGCGGGTCTTCCTCCTGGTGTTTGCATCAATAATTGACTGTGACTGGTGCTTTAGTGTGACACGGTTGGTGACATCACCATCATCAACGCCACTGTCCTCCTCATCTGTACACAGAAAAGACATGCAGATGTGTGAGATGCGTGTCACCTTTCCCTGCTACACTTGAGTTGTGATTGTTTACTGTGCATATGGATCAACAGCATTCTCAGTGTATATGTACCAGGAGGCCAGCCTCTCAGTCACATACAAAGGTGATCAAACTCCTAACACTTTAACAAAACCACCACTGTGTACAGCAGGAGGTGGAGCTTCTACGTACCACACAGTGTACAGACAGAAGAAAGTACTAGATCAAGAGAGCACAGGTGAACATCTTTATAAGAGGGAGCTTTTAAACTGTGCACCAGAGCAAAATCACATGGCCATGCCTGCTCAAGAGCTTTCCAAATTCACAAACCAGTGATCACTGGTGCACAGAAGAGTGTCCAAGATAAAGAAGCAGTTTAAATTCATGTGGTGTAACCAAAAAAAAAAATCTTAAAAAAGATAAAATAAGATAAAAAAGTGCGGTTTATCTTATATTGAGTAGTGCCACCATTTTCATGACTTTTTTACATGCCTCCTTCAAAAAATTTAAATCAATATTTTCTTTTAGAAATATTAGATATGTATTGAAATCTATCTATAAATCCTTTTTTTTTAATTACATAAAAAGACAAAATTATGAAATGTAAAAAATTAGTTGAAACTACAAGAAAATAAATTACAATTATGACATATAAAGTTGAAATTCTGACAAAAAGTAAAAGCTTAAAGCTTATACAAGTATAAGAAAAAGCAGAAATTATGACAAGACAATACTATGAGATAAAAATCATAACTATGACAAAAAAGTTACAATTATGAGATCAAGAATTTTCAACAATATATCTCTTAATTTCATTCATTCCTTTTTGTCATAATTATTACTGAGTATTAGATAATTTTGAATTCATATTTATGACTTTTTATTTCTTGACGATTTGTTATTTTTCCCTATGTGGCTGAAATGGGATGCCATGGAAATATGAGGTAGTGTCTCACCATCAAAAAAGTCCTGTTTCTGGGTCTCAGGCAGCTGAATGCGAGTGTTGTACTGTGGTAGTTTCCCTGCTATCCTGGCATGGAACTGCAGGGGAGCATACAAAAACAACAGTATAATATTAGGAAAGGTTATTTTATATATGACAAAAAACTAAATATGACACGTATTCCTAAAGTAAACAAAAGAGTTAAATTAACACCATAATATGTTTCACCAGTGACACATCTTCAACAAGACAAAATATAATTACATTAATTAATTAGCGTAATTAATTAATAAAATTATGAATTAGTGTTCCTCGCCTCTTCTTCCTCCAACTCCTTCAAGATGGTTTCCAGATCTTTGTCCTGCAGTTCCTCCTTTAGCAGCATCAGTTTCTGGTCGGCCTCAGACAACAGCTGCAGCATGTGTTCTGATGAATCTAAAGGCAGCTCTGGGGATGGACCCTTCACCTGCCAAAAAACATGGAAAATGATTAGAATAATGATATTTAAAATCTCTGCTCAGTTACAGTTATTTTGTGAATACATCCCTGATAGGTAAACACTTAACTTTACATTTTTTAAACACCACAGAGAAATGTGGTTTGTTCACTTTTAAAGAATCATGCTTATATATATTACCCTTCATATTTAAAAACAAAATGCTTCTATTAAGCAAGGACACATTAAAACAATCAAAAGTGAAACACATTTATGTTACAAAATAATTGTATTTCATATAAATGAAATGCTTTTTATTTTTATTTTAAATAACCCAAATATAATATTTCTACATAAATATTATGCACATTTTTAACTTTAATAATAATAAGAAGAAACAATTGAGCACCAAATCAAAATATCAGAATGTAAAGTAATGGCTGCTAAAAAGTTCAGCTTTGTATCACAAATATATTAAAAAAGAATAGAAAATAGAAAAGTTATTTTAAATTCTAGAAATATATTTTAATATTATTGTTTTACTATCTTTTGTGCTCCATAAGAGACTTTCAAAAGCATTTTTAAAAATTTTACTGACCCAAAACGGTAGTATACATATCAGTATGATGTACTATTAAACACACTGTAACTTTCAGAAGTCCTGTACCAGAATTAAAATACATTCAGTATAACTGCAACTGTATGTAATATTAATACTCATATGCAATAACACAGTCCTTAAATATACTTTTGCTAACAGCCTGTTTATTTTTAAGGGTCAGAGCAGATGGAAAAGGTCAAATAAATTATGAATAAATGAAACTGTTATTGGTGTAAGAAGCCTTGACCAACATTATAAATGGACCTCAGGGAAGAAAATCAAGTTTTAAAACGTTATGACCCCTTTAAGTTCTAGGAAGCTACTGTACACAGAAATCTAAAATTCTTAGAAAACTTCTATTAAAAACACATCATTAACCAAGTGACGAACAGGCATGTTTTGTGGAGCATGTTAAACGGAATTCATTAGTACCAGAGGAATGGGCTGTAGTTTGTCACTGAGCTGCTGCACTCCTGCTTTGACAGTGTTGAGTGTATGTGTGAGTCTCTCCAGGCCATCTTTAGCTGCATCACGGTGCTGCTGCTCCAGCTGTAAGTCATGCTCACAGTCCTGCAGCATCTGTCCAATGCTGAACATTCAAAAAGAAAATTAGAGAGCTGTCTGATGACAAATAAGTCATTATATCATGCCATCGAGAAAATGGTTAGACGTTAGCGTTCAGTGTCAAGTGATACTGCAGTATTCATAGAGAATACAATGTCAGCTCTCACCTTGAGAATTCAGTTTTGTGTGAGTATTTTACATCCTGGTATTCAGTCTGTAACATATTCCTCTCTTCCTTCAGCTCAAGCAGCATTCTCTCATTTTCTGCCTTCATCTTCTCCAAATGTTCCTGTGTCGCTCCCTGAGAGATAAACCTTTCCACTATTTCCTATCATAAGAGACATCATGAATAAACACTGCTCAACACACGAACTTCTTACCTGAACATAAAGATTCTATTTACATTTAATACAATCTTTATGAATATGTTTAATCATAATATTAAATAGGTTTGTTAATGTGTTTTTGTTGAGTGTCATATTTGATATATCATGGCTCATATAGTATAATATAGTGAGAATATGTAATTATTTAGAAGCCCAAATTGAGCAAAAATATGCAATTTGGTGCATTCCTGTTATTTTTATGGCCAAAGATTAAGAAGAAATTTTGACACTGTGTAATGTAAATACATGAGAACTATTTATGAGTATAACAGACTAAACTAGGCTATTTGCAACTCACATTTTAACATGATTTTTCAAAAAAACGGAAAGAAAAGTGCTGTATGGAAGTACACCTAAATTGCATCAGTCAGTGTTTATCGCAAAATACTACTAATTTAAAATCAATAGAAAAAAAGTTTGATAAAGTTGATAATTTTGTATATCAAACATGATACAGTAGGCTTAAATAAATAAATAAATGTCCTCACCTGTGAGTCTGTGACTCCAGTAGCCTCTTTGACATGCTGGAAAGCTTCCTCAAAAGTAGAGATGGATTCTTCTTCTTCTTCTCCTACTGTGGTTGGAGAGCGAGGGGCCTCACTGCTCAGCTCATCAGGGTTCACGGTTGCCCATTGGGGCTGGGTGTGTAAAATGGAAGGAGTTTGTTAAACTTAAAAAAATATAAAAATCTAAGAGACTTATTTTGGCCAAACGGAGAAGGCAAAAATATTTGGGTTGTAAGCCTAGCAACATGCTATAATCAAGCTCTATTTAAATCAGTTGTGAGAATTGCAGTCTCCTGAGCACTCTACATTCTGTAAGAAGCGCTACACATACACATACAGTGTTACACATATTTTTCTGCTGTATTAAGAGTATTGCATTGCTAGCTGTATTATAGTTGCTGTAGATGTAATTGCAGCAGATGATGCTTACTCTTCTCTTCGTCCTCTCTGCCAGGGCTATCCTTTCCTCCGCCTGCTTCTTGTAGCGGGAGAGGATTTTCTCTCTGTCTCTGCGCTCTCTGTACACCTGTTCCTCCTGGAGCTGCAGCTCAGCCTGGAAACACACACACACACACATTATTATCAGTAATCATATTTGGATGACCTTTACTCCGGTATACTTACACACACGCTATTCATTTCTATAATTTATAGTCTCATCATTTTTTTCAATTATTCATTAAATGCTTGGTCTTTACCTTGGCTGTATCCTTGAACAGGAGAACATTGTTGTTCATGACCTGTAGGTCTCTAAGCACTTGTGTCTGCCAAAAGACTTCTGTCTCCATCTTGTCCAGCTGAGGTTGAAATGTAAGACTCTCTTCCTGAACAAACAGAATAGAGAATAGTAAGAAATGCATTTGCATTTATTTGATGAAGAATACAGTAAAGATTATGTTGTAACATATTTAAATAGCTGCATAAATGTTTTCTTTTTCTCATTACCTTTATGAAGTATGCTTTATACACAACATTGCTGTGAGCTGTGTTACTGCTCTGATACCTGTAGGTGCTCTTTCAGTTTGCGGTATCCTCGAGTTATGTGCACTGCTTCATGGTATTTCAGCTGGGATTTCTCCAAACTGTTTTCCAGAATGCGCAGTTTCTATACGACAGGTGCACAACAATAATACTTAGCGCAAATATTTTTCATCAACTTTTCTTCCAAAATGCCCAGAAAAAAAAGAGTTTCTACCTTTTCCTCCTCTCCTTTCTGGGTGTCAGGCAGAGGGCTGCTGTTCTGTGGCTTCAGTATCAGGAGCTTCAAGTCCTCTAAATGCTGCTTCTGTGTCTGAGTCGTGTGTTTCAAAACATTCAGCTTCTTCATTTTATCACGCACCTGCTTCTCCACAACCGTATGAGCAGCCTGCACAACAACGATCTCTGTCAATAGTCTAAAACAACATTCTGGAACACAAATTATATGCAGGTGATTATGTAACTATTTACTGGGATCTTCCCAAGTTTTTTTGTTTTGTACTGTAGTACATAATTGATATAAATAAATATGCACTGTCCAAAACATTTAGTTTCATATATTTCACATATTTGTCACACATTTTTTAAATAAGAACTTTTTGAATCATTCACACATTGATCGCTGTAAAGAAAGGCTTCGTCTGCCCAGCAGTGGATCTTCTGCAGTCAATGGGTGCCGTCAGAATTAAAGTCTAAATCCACATGACTCCAGTCCATCAATTAACACCTAATAAAATAAAAAGCTGTGTGTGTGTTTTATCTTTAAGGTATTTTAAATTTAAACTGTCACTTCTGGCCAAAATATGAGACCATTATCAGTAATAACTCATCCTGTAGTGAAAATGTCCATCTCCTCTTATTTTATCAAATCATCCAATACTTGCTTAGGAATTTTTTTTAATGGTGCGTGATCTTTAAGTATCTCTCTCCTAAATCAAATTAGAGAAAGCAATATTATAGACAGAGGACTTGTTTTTTAGCCAGAGGCAACCTTTTGAAGTAAAAAATGTCTTGATGGATTTATCAAACACACACACACACACACACACACACAGCTTTTTACTGCTGGCTGAAGTCATACGGACTAATTTCTGTTCTAATGAATAAACAACATTGGATGGCATACATTTTTATTTTTGGGTGAACCATTTCTTCCAGGAAACACCATTTAAACTCACCTTCACAGACATGTTCCTGAAAGATTCTTTCTCCATCCCATGGCCTTGAAAAACATCCTTGATAACTTGTTCATCTCCCTGGACACCATAACCAACAGATGCATCAGTACATATGTTCAAGCTATACTTAAAATGATGACTTAAATTTAATATTACTTATGTGTTTTATGACCTCGAGCTGTTTCTTTTGCAGGTTTGCATTGTCAAGTCTCAGCTGCAGGATAGTTTCTATGTTCCTGGCAGACTGAGAGTTTTCGATATGCGCTATTGAATAGTCTCCATCTAGTGGACAGTGAGGGAAAAACAAAAAACAAAAATCAAGCTAAATGTGAATTAAAAAATTATAAGAAGTATTAAACCGTTACAAAACAGCTTTCAGTTAACTTAGTTCAGATGCAAAAGCCTCTAAGCATCTAATGCTCATTTTAGATGAAAATTTTAAAGGGCACTTGTAGGCCTTTGCATCTGAAGTGGTCACTTATTTCTTCAGTAACTCACACTTCTTACATCCTCGAGAATAAATAATTAAAGACGAAAATGATTCTAAAACAATGGAAACATTACTAACGACACAAACGTTACTTCCGCAACTCAACTGCTTCAGCTTAAACGGTAAAATCCGCAATAATAACTTACTCAGAAGATGAATTTTTCTTTGGAGCTCTGAAATTTCATCATGGGTTGGGGGCTCGATGTCCTCCGAGACAGACGTGGCGGGCATTTTTATAAACATTTATTTTTTGTGCGTTTATAGATGGATTTCTTTCCCCACTATAGCCTATCCCAGAAGAGACTCGTTTGTGTTATCAACTGGTTGCCTAGTAACTGAGCTAAGTGTTGTTGTCTCATGAATATTAAGTTACGTACCTTTACGCACAGGAAAATAATACGACATTACGTTCTTGAACTTATTAATATTTATTACTTCTCCCCATCTCACATCACATAATTATTTACACTGAACAATAAACAAGTAACGTTAGTAACACAAAAATGGCTACGTCAGGTGGACATATCTTTCATTACCGTTCTCAGGTATAAAAATGGTTATCATTTACGCTGTCATCACGAAAATAGACCTAATGCATTTAAAAGTAAGTCAGTAACATTATAACAGCTGTGTCTAATCTAATAAAACATAATATATACAAATACAAACCCATGTAATAAGCAAAAAGTAACAAATATGTAACACTTTTGGCTGTAATTAATGACTGGTATGACTCACTGGTGCCTTAGCTATAAAATCAGTGCAATTATGGCAAATCTTTCTATTTTTCTGTCCCTACACTTCTTTTTTTTCCTCTATAATTCTTTCCTTCTTCACTTAGTCCACTGTTTTCACCGCCTCATTGGACTTCTTGAGGATTAACAGCAGTCTCTCTGGCATGAAGTATGGTCTGTCCGCTGTGCCATCATTGCGCTCCAGATCCTCCACTGTTGGAATAATTCAGGTTGAGACAAAAAATAGCATGAACGTGTCAATAAGTATAAATGGCAACAATAGAAGCAGTGCCTTGAAAGCAAAAAAAAAGCTTGAGATCTCAACAAAGAGAGAGTTCGATTTATTAAAGCACTGGGAGATCACATTACCAACATGCAAAGATTGAGAAAAGTGAAGCACAGAGGTAGAAAAAGAGGCAACAGAGTGGCAAACAGCGACAAATATCAGGCTTTGAAAAGATTGCAATCTGTCAATACAATAACCAGTCACAGCAGACCAATATAGAAGGGCGTTGTTCCTTTTCTTCTCTTTCATTGATTGTTTTATTTTTAGGTTGACTTGTTTTCGGGAGCATTTTTTTTATTTTTTTTGTTCATCTGCACCATAAAATTGTCACACCAGGCATAAAATTAACACAATTTTCAAACACATTTGCACAAATTCCTTACAAAATGACATTGTTTGGTCTTGGCTGGTAATCACTGTAAACAGATGTTTTTTTGTTGTTGTTGCTGTAAACATAGCGATGCTGCAAAATCTTTTTGCATTCTTCAATATGATTAAGACATTGATAAGTAACGATATTTAGGCACAAGTCAAGCACCTACATTACACTTTTATATGTCCTTACAATAAAACGTTCTACATAAAACACAAACACAGTCACATTCTACAAGTGCTATGTAGGCATATCTAATGGGGTTTAGGTCCACATAACCAACTGTCAATCAAACAGCTCATACTTCCAGTAGAAGCCTGTTTCGGTCCAATTTTGTCATGCCATTCATTATGACCATTGATTACTGATTAAGAGACAGTTCTCAGAATTGATTAAGTAAACATTATGACGCGAATGAAGGAGGTACTTTCCAATCTATACTAATGGCTTATCAAAGCCACCAAAGTGCACCAGTTCCTAAATCAGTAGGCTTTTCAGAAACATTTCATGACTCCACCTTCAGCTACTCCTGAGGGGTGAGCAGGGTCTCGCTCTCTTGAGGTCCGTTTTCTTGAGGCTTCGGTTCCTCTGTTTCCTGTTCTTGTTGGTTCTCGGCCTGTGGTGGTTCTGCTTGAGGCTGGGCCACCTGCTCCTCCTTTTCCTCAGCGTCCACCTCTTGGGGTCCATTTTGCTGTGGGATCACCTGTGGAGGTTCAGGCTCTTGGGTTGGAACCTGCTCTTCGGGTTTCTCCTCGGTGACTGCAGGTGCCTCTGGAGGTTGTGTTTCTTGGGGTGGCTCTTCAACGTGCGTCTCCTGGTTTAGTGGTGTCTCTTCTTCCTGCTCCTGCTTTAGGATGCCCAGCTCTTTAAGCTGCACCTCTCCATTCTCCTGCAGCGGGATTTCCTCCTCGGCTTGCACATGTATGACGGGTACCTCTGCGTGGTCCGTCTCCTCTGAGCTTTTTTCAGCTGATAAAATCTGGCGCAGTTCAGGGGACATGAAAAACGGTTTGTCGGAGGAACCGTCATTTCTCTCCAGATCTTCGCCTTGAGTTTGTGTGTGATGGTTATTTTGAAATGTTAGTGTTTTGACAAAGCACACAGCGGAAACGAGCACAAGGACATGATTGGACAAAATCATTTTGAAGAGAGAAAAAGAGAGAAAGAAGGAAATGGTTAGACATGAAGCAAGCCAAAAGCCCCTGTAAGCATTTGTGATATGCAGATATGTCAACAGTGAATCCCACAAGTCAAATCCTTGATATTTTTTCCAAACAGAAACGTCTTACAGACAAACCAAGAGCTCTAAGGAAACAATGATATGTGCTTCTGTAGAAGCCATAAACATGATTTCAAAAAAAGTCTTTAATAGCCAGTTGAGAATTACATAACCTCTGTGCTGAAAAAGAAGTCCATGTTACCATGGAAATGAGAATGAGAAGCGATTGCCCACTCCTATGAATCAGCGTGGATGACAAAATCATTTCTCAGAAATCTTATGTATGCTATGTATGGTGATATGATGATATGCTATATAATTTATGCATGGTATATAGGTTTATTTATGATCTATTTGGCCGAGATACAACTGTTAGATCATTTGGAATATGAGGGTCCCAAAAAAAAAATTAATATTGCGAAAATCGCCTTTAAAGTTCAAATGAAGTTTTAAGCAATGCATATTACTAATCAAAAATTAAGTTTTGATATATCTATAGTAGGAAAATCACAAAATGATTTTTCCTTAATATGCTAAAGATTTTTTGCCAGCAAAGAAAGATCTATAATTTTGACCCATACAATGTGTTTGTCTTGTCCATGTGCTCTGTTTTGTTTTCAATTCATTCTCCCTTGTGTTGTGCCTTGTTTGTGACCCCGCCCATCTCTGCCAGCCGTGTTTCCAGGTGTTTCCCCTTTTCTTTTGATTAGTCTTTGTATTTATTTGATTTCCTGGCTTTAGTCTAGTGTATGTTGTTAAAGTATGTCTCATGTCTGCTCGTGGAGCTCTGCGTAGCTCTTCGCGGTTCCCTTTATTTCCTTGTGTTGTTTCTTTAATAAATATTCCAGTGTTCATATTTGAATTCCTGCCTCCGAGTCCTGCCTGTGCGCAAGGGAGCGAGAGCACGAGCTCACACAGCTGAGCGTTACACAATGTAATGTTGGCTATTGCTACAAATAAACCAGTGCTTCTTAGACTATTTCATATTTGTAGGTAATTTCATATTATACTGTCTTTTCTGAATCAATCTTTTACAGAGCTTCATTGGATGAATAGTTAACTTCCTCATACACAACAAAAAAAAATATTGTAAATATTGTAATGTTTCTCAGAGCTGGATGGTTTGCCTTAAGGTTAGATTTTTTTAAGAATATAGAGAAAATGAATGTGGAATCCAGTGGTCACTATTGCTCTCTAATGCATTACAGAAAAGACCAACATTTAAAGGAAAGGAAGGAAGGCTGTTTGATTTCTGCACATAGCTGTTGAAGCTGAGCAATAAAAGCTGAACATCTGTGAACACCCAATATAAATCTAACACAACAGCTGCTATTACCAAAACTCTTGTTTTGTAACTCAGCCAACAAATTGACAACTTGTTAGGTTTTTTTTCATTACGTATTATCTCGTGAAATAAATAAAGCTGCTTCACACTTACAGAAACAGAGGAAGAGTGTGTCCACACACATGGCGTACACACTGAAAAAGCCATGAGCAATTAGATAGGCGCCAAACACCACAGTCTGTAAATGAAGGGACAGGAAGTTATTACAACCTGGACCAAAAGGGTCATTTTGATGTTGCAAATGGAACATCTGGTATTGCTGGATTGACAAAACTCAAGTTCGCTTACCAATATTGGCACCCAGTAATAATTTAGGGATGGAGCAGCGTCCTCCACTATTTTAATCTTGCCAGTGAAAAAGAAAAATGAACAAATTCCTTAAAAGAGGAAGAAACAGAAACAGTTAGTGTGTGCTGTTTTACATCCTTCAGTATTTTAATTTTGCCAGTAAAATAGAAAAATGAACAAATTCCTTAAAAGAGGAAGAAGAAGAAACAGTTCAGATTCACGTGGTATCTGACCAGATCACTCACCCACTATTCCAACGATGAGGAGTTTACCCAAAAATAAGAGGAAGTCTGTCACTTTGTCGAGAACAGCCACACTAGAAAACAGGTCAATTTGGACTGTTTACTGTGTTTATTCACACACACACACACACACACACACACAGCACTGACTAAAAGATTTAGATTAATTCACCACTCACCGAATAATGTTCCTCATCAGGAGAAAGAATGCATCCTTGGCAGACGTACAGAAATTTTTGCCATATATTGCCACCTGAAAGAAAAAAAGCCAAATTGATTTCAGCAAATATGTTTTTTCAGCACTTACGACATAAAATTAGAATTTCTGATGCTCCCTAGGCACTAATAATCCGCAAAAGGTAAAAAAAAAAAGTCAATAAAAATGTACCATAATGTAAGCATTTCTGTTCAGAAACTTGATGAATTTCTCCAGACACCAGAAGCAGCACTTTAGGCAGCTGAGTAGGAATTTTGCACATTTATTCTGGGCACCTAGAGGAAATAAATCAAGATTCAAACACATCACAGACAGCAATGGATGAAGTTTTCCGTTATTACTTCCCACATCTTTGATGCATTCGATACATTTTGGATGTCAGTCAGCATGTAAGATTTGCCAAAAGTAAGGTTTTAAGATAATTAAAAGAAATGAAGTACATCTGATTCTGATGATTCCTTCTGAGTTTGATACGATGCTACATTTCTTTGTTTTACTGACTTTTAAAATAAATAAGCCAAAAATGAAAAATGCATCAGCATTTATTCATTCTCATCTTCAAACCTGTATAACTGACTTTCTTCAAGTCAAACACAAAATGTAATTTTCCAAGTTTGAACAATAAAACTGACTAGTGGCTGGCAAACGCCAACAAATAATGAAAGCAATGCTTTTAATGCTTTCTAACTAAAAACATATGCCCAACCTCATTAGCTCTTGCTAACCAAAATAGGTCACAAGACATTTTTAGCATTGTTTTATTGTGCTTTTTCGAGCTTGAAAGCTCCTGTCACTATATGATTTTATTCTTCATCTTTCATCCTTGGTGCACCATGGAAGAAAATCATACAGGTTGTGATCACCATAAGAGCAAGAAAGACAGATGTTCACTCAAAATGCAATAGTGAAAGGGTCTAAATATTTTCTAAAGGCGTATCTACTGAAGAAGAATGAAAACACTGAAGTAGCAAGACCTTTCAGCTTCTGATCCAGATACTCCAAAATGACCCTGATGATCTGAACGATGGCAAGAATAAGGGACCCAAATGCCAGAGAGCCAGTGTGATACCTGAAAAATGAGTGAGCGATATGGAGCATACAAACAGCATACATGATTTTTCCAAAATGTATTAAGAACTAGCGATTATTTCTCTCGTCACTCACCTGAGGGCCCGTCCCAAAGAGTTGAAGATAGGGAAAGCTGGGATGTCGTCAGGCTTTTTGAATGCCCAGTAATAAGAGGCAAAGGCCCCTGCCAGTGTGACCTGGCCCAATGCTGTCACGAAGTTGGCACACCAGAAGAAGAGGAATAAATTATAGAACTGGAACAGAATCAGGTACTTGTGATATAACGTCTCTCCTCCATAAAACGCAAACAGACACTCAGCGTCGGGGCATTCGGTGGTGACATTTGAGCTGTTAAATGTCTGTGGAGACAATCAAATCGATGCAAGTTTATGAAATGTATGCATTTTATCACGCATTGCTCTGCAAAATATGCTATAACAAGTAAGACATACACTACTGCTCAACATAATTCAATAGAACTGCCAAAAAGTAGCCAACATGATGTTTATTCAGAGAGATTTCATGCAAAATTAGTATAAAAAGCCACTAACCTCAGGGTTACAGGTGTCTCTGGAATACATGCATGCGGTTGTATTGAAAACCTTGTATACTGCCTCATTGGAGGTTGACAAAAACCTAATCAATAGTTAAGGATATCATATTTTTATTAGACCAAATGTTTTTATTAGACCATTCTCCAAGTACGGTGTTTAAGATAATGAATCAGCAAAATACCAGCATCGACCAACATTTTTATGATATGACCGCATTATTTTCTTTAGGATACACGGCGGTGATGGCCCAGTATGCGATGACTAAAGAGAGCAGGGCAAATGTCAGCAGTGGGTAGAAAAGTGATGACATCACATGACCGATGGCCCTGCAAAATAGATGTGGTTATTAAGAATAAGAACCTTATTATTATTTCATGGCTTTAAGTCAGAGTTAATCCATCACACTGAGGAAAACGCTGCTGTTTAACTGCTAATACTATAAGAGTCCCTAAAGAAAGCAGTAATATGGCGCATGAGACCAAACAACGCCAGCAACACGTCTAAAAAGTACAATAAGAAAGTAGACTGACTTGCTGGCCTCTTTGATGAGAGCGATAGCAATGAGGAGCCTCTTCCTGAGGAAGATGAGGAGAAGGATGATGACCACTTCCACAATACACAGGATAATCACTGTGGAGGACAGGACACAGTAGAATGTAATGAGAATTAAAGGTGACAAAGAAAACGGGTATATATCGTGGTTCATTTGAGTGCACAAATTGATCACTATTTGAAGAAAGATTTAATAGTCACATATTTTTATTTATGTAATGAATATGTATGTATACACTACCATTCAAAACTTTGACTAGAATAGGTAATACTTGTAAACTATTAATTATTAATGTCTTTTCCTATAATAAATTCTGAATTTACTGCTTATTAATAGTTAGTATGGTAGTTGTTAAGTTTAGGTGTTGGGTAGGATTAGGGATGTAGAATAAGGCATTGATGAGCACTAATAAATTACTAATATTCTAGTAAAAATAAGCAAAAAAAGTGTTAATGACTAGTTTCTAAAGGACCGTGTGACACTGAAGATTGGTGTAATGATGCTTAAAATTAATTTTTGCCATTACTGGAATAAATTAGTTTTTAATATGTATTAAAAATAGTAAATAATTATTATTAATTGTAATAATATTTCAGAATATTCTAGTTCTTAATGTAGTTGTGATTAAGTAATTGCAGCCTTAATACAAGAGGATAAAAAAAAATGGTAGTTTGTTAATTTGTGTATTGCAGATATTGATATGAAAACTCACTGAAGGCAAGCCAGGTCTGCTGAATCTGTAAGTACACAGTAAAGTCTGTCTGGAGACCCAGATCCTTGATAGTGACATCAGAACCCACTTGTCCTTTCAGACTGGCATACTGCATGTAACAATGGAAAATACCTGAAGAGAATGAGGAGAGGAGCTCAATACATACTGTAATAAGAGTACATTATGACATTAATACAATATAGTAATGAAAATCATCAGTGTTGATAACAAGGGCTACGATAAATAATTCATCCAGGCGCAGACTTGCTTGAAGCTAAATATTTTTTTAATTAATTTTCTCTTGATTTTAGAGTATCAGTATAAATGTGTTGACAGAAAAAGAAGACAGAGTTTGGTAATTAGGATAAACATGTAGGAGAAACCTGAAATTTGAGAGCTGTAGACAAGACAAGAATCCTTACCGTATCCAATAACAATGATGACCAAGACGATCATAACCCAGATCATGACTCCAGCCAGACAGCGCAAGAGGAGAATAAAGATCAGACTGACCAGCATGGCAATCACCAAGCCACTGAAAAATACAGCACAGAGATTTGATCAACGCAAGGGTAATTCATGCAGTGAGCACTAGAACTCACTAAAACTGAAGGTCATTGCAAATTCTCATCTGAAATTTTTGCAAGCATTTTGATGGATGACGAACAATAAAAAGGAGAAAAACACATTCAGAAATTTCAGACTCATTGTGCAAGCTTAAATCTGACTGCCAAGACCAAATACTGAATGGAGAGAAAATATATTCAACCTATAAGATCACATGCTTACAGGAGTATCCAGTGCCAGGACTGAGTATAGTCTTCAAAGATCCTCATGGCTACAGCCCGGGCCTCGACCACAACATTGGATTTCCTGCAAAAAATACCAATATGCATTGATTATAATCAATATGATTACATTTCAATCTAACAATATAACACATATCACATTATATTACTTGAAATGAAATCATCTTTAACTAAAATTCAAATTATTTCAGCAAGTTACCAAGTTAAACTAGTTTCAATTCATAGAAATTATTAAAAAAATAGAAAAAAAAAATTCCAATCTTAATTACACTAAAAAAGCACTGATTATATTAAGTATAAGGTAACACAATCAAATACAAATAATAATATGACTAACTTTGAGGCTTCGAGGAGATCTGTTGCATTTATGTTTTGTCCGCTGTCATCTGTGAATGTGGTTTTGTTGCCAACCACAACTACGCCGCCTTTCAAGGTCTCTAGAGCGGGCAGGCATCTCCGCGTGACTGAAACACAGGGTGCATTTCATCAATGTGATGCAAGAGAACTGTCTTTATTTGATGAAACAAACATGCTTTGTAAGATTTAAAGGCTTACAGTTCTTGCTAGGTGTGAGTATTGAAGGGCATAAGCCATTCTTCAGGATTTCAGGAGCTGTCTGGAAAGCAGAAAGATATTTTTCTTTGAAGCAATTTCGGATTAAGCACGTTGCTCAAGGACCTGGACATGTATGTGTTGTCTCAGCTGCTGTGCAAATGTTTCTATGTACGGTTTCTATCCTGGCCACCGTACTAAAACTAGGGTTGGGCGGTATGGTCTACTATGATCCATTTAATCATGATATCTTTCCTTCCAGAACTCACCTTGGTCATGTCAACTCCCTCCTTGCAGAATTGCTTGTAGTATTCCCTGTCCTCTTCCTTGTTTAAAGCTTTCAATAAAGTCATAAATTTATTGGGACATCTCTCCACACAGATCTGTCAAATGAACAAAAAAACTACTTTATCGCACATGTGTGTGACAAACACTAGATGAGCTACCGAAAAAGAGGTTAACGAAACTGTGTCAAACCTGAGTGGTTGGACACTGCAACTCCAGAAGCACCAGAGGACTGGCACACTTCATGATGTTGAAGTAGAACAGCAGAGGCTTGTTCCTGATTTTTTGAGAAAGATTAAACCAGGAAAAATGAACAGGCGATACAACTGCATAAGACCATATTTATCAAATTAACCACAGAAGTGCATTTAAATTATTATGTTGGCAAAGTGAAACAGCTTTACTCACTCAAGTGGGGAGCCAACCTGTCCACAAAACTGACCCTTACTGTCTGTCGGGTAAATCACTTTCCGAGGGTCACCCTGAGACCATGCTGCAACAAAAGATACAGCCCTGTCAGTGTGGAAACACAATAACTTGTCCTTTGGAATGGACACGGGTTAATGCTTTCTGCCCATTTACATACATAGCGCCACTGAGCATAAAAATGTAGAAAATACATTTACCCAGAATCCCAACTGCAAAGTAGCCCAGCAGGGCCAAGATGAACAGGATACAACAGAGAATGTCTGTGCAGCCCCTGTTCACCAAGAACAGCACACATGGATGTTTATGAGCTCAACCAGAAACATGAATCATTAATAATAATTTAAACTTAAAAAACATGAAAGTCACTACTTGAAATAGAATAGATTATATATATATACACTTCTATATAAATAAAATGTATTCATAAGTAAAACTGAGTTAACTAAAATTAAAGTAAAAACAGACAACACAAAAATATTATAAATAGCAAAAGTACTAAAAAAAAGTTTCAAAATTAAAGTGAAAATAGAAAATACCCAAATCAATTCAAAATGCTAAAAAAGCATAACAAAAACTATAAAAGTATAAAAACTATCTATAAAAATAATTTCAGTGTGCATTCCAATTAACTTCCATTGAACTGGATTTGGTTTTTTTTATTAGGTATACTAACTAACGCAATAATAACAACATATATAAAAGCAAATAAACTCTTCATATTTAAGTTTCTATTAGATATGGTTAATAAAGGTTGTCTCACCTGTTATAAATCGGCCCTTTAAATGTGGGGTCAAATTTCCTTGGCTCACCTGTGTAGACATTGAAATTGTGTATTTATTTACATAATTTGTGGGTATGTCCAGAACAAAATGTACTAAATTACTTTCTATGTATACAGTATATAATGCTTCAAAATAGGGCTGTGCAATTAATCGAATTTCGATTTCGATTTCGGGTCTCAACGATCACAAAAATGGTGTAATCGAAAAAAACGATTATTCA
>JAUCMT010000114.1:3327681-3349042 GCA_032357475.1 Enteromius thamalakanensis
GAGCCTGCTGCCGCGGCGTTGCTGCCGTGTGACTGCTGTGACGTATGGTTCTGCTGTTCTGCAATCAGTCATTATTGGAGCGCGCGGTGTCAGAAAACGCCTTCGCCATGAAACAGGATTTCAGACGTTGCCGTCAGCCATTTTGAATGTGGCAAGATCAAACAAAACTTAATTGAAATTTTACTTTTACAATGTCAAAAATCGATATTAGCCATTTTTACTTAATATAACAAGTTATTGATGTAATTATGTCGCATAAAATAATTAGTGAATGTGTTTTTATATGCATAAAAACAATGTTACATATTTAATGCTGGAGCCACACAGAGTGAAAGGACTTATGAAACATCCCTCACAAAAGATGGAGGATTCGCTCTTCCAATGTGTGCGGGAGGCACGTCGAACAGCTCTGCTCTGTATATAAATAGTGTTACAGTAGACAGGGAAATCATCTGATCGAAGGCGCATAAGGTAGTATATTTTTAATACATTTTCCAGTATGACTGCATGGCGAGTAGAACAACTGTTTAAGAGTACTACATGTTTCAAAATATACATCTGAAATACAAATAATACAGATTTTGAAATCTGTGAATGTGTCTTGACACGGTGTGATACGTTGTGTAAGCATAGTTGTGTAACCATGCGTGGACAAAAAAAACAACTCAATTTTGGGAAAATAACTAACACCTAAAATAATAACTCATGTTGAGAATGGTATTATAACAGCTAAAAGTTGCACTTGTTAAGAATACTCATAAAACTATATTTTACAGTATCCATTAAATAATAACATGAGATAATAACATAAAATAAAAGCTAAAAAATGCATTTAATATTTTGTAAAGCTTACAAAACATCAAAAAATGTATGGAAAGTTAAACGACCATACAGGAAGCAATTACACAGGAAATATATATATAAAAAGAAAGCTACTGTTAAACTTGTGTTATTACTTTTATAATGTTGCTTTAACAGTATAAGTAATGCATATTGTCCCATTTTTCCAGGTTTAAAAACACCATGGCATTAAGAACAGCTTTATCACGCCTGCTGGTGAACTCACAGAGATGTTCTCTGATCTCTGTGTCAAGGGCCCAGGGCACTTCAGCACCTGCAGCATACGGTTAGATCACTAATTCACCATAACATAACCGTAACTTTGAGTGATCGTATTAGTTGTGAGGACAAAAAAATTACAGGAACAAGAAAAAAGGATACATTTTTTTGGCATATTATTAAAGTAATAACCTATTGGTGGAATTGTTTGGTGATAGTGGTATATAAATGCACTCCATGATCATCAGTATATTTTAAAAAGTAATACATCTCTGCAAAGTAAACTTATTTGCATTGCTTAGACTGGCACATTAAAACTTCAATTAAATTAAGTTTTAGAATTAATTTGTTTTTGTATACTAAAGCTTGGCAACTGATTGTCTGTGCTAATAACCAAATGATCTCATTTTTCAGAGACAGAGGAGAAAGTGAAAAAAGCAGTAAAAACACGTAAATATTTATTTAATATTTTCCCATTGTAATTTTTAAATTTGACGTCATGTACTGTATTTGAGCTGAAACCAAAACTCTTTTGCATGTTTTAGCTACGGTGCAGTTTAACTGGCGTGATGCGTTGGATCTGGAAGGACAGCTCACTGAGGAGGAGATCATGATCAGAGACAGTTTCCGCACATACTGTCAGGAGAAGCTCATGCCCCGCATCCTCATGGCCAACAGGAATGAACGTAAGTAGAACTAGTCACATCTGATGTATACGAACGGTGGTCACCAACCTTCATGCATGGTGATAGTTCTGTCATCGTTTACTCACCCTCACTTGTTCCTAACCTGTTTGAGTTTCTTATGAACACAAAGGAAAATATTTTAAAGAATGTAGGTAAACAAACAATCGATGTAGCCGTTGTCTTTCATAGTATTTAGCATTCTTTGAAATATTCTAAATGATGTCACAATTTACATTTTTTTACTAATTCTTACCACAGGTTTATTTTTTATTTTAATTTTATTATTTTCTATTAAATAAATAAAAAAAAAAACAGTTTTATTTTACATAATTTTTATAATATAAAAGTGGAGATGCCTAAAAGGTTGATGGTCTCTGTAGTGTAATGTCTTGATAAGAAAAGCCCTGAAATGGTAATCTGTGGCTCTGAATTTACAGATTTCCATCGGGAGATTTTAAACGAGATGGGAGAGCTTGGTGTCCTCGGGCCTACAATTCAAGGTAAAATCAAACATTGAAATGGCTATGAATGAGACCGTACAAAAATCGCTCTTGTGAAAATGGAACAAAAAGAGCATATCTTTTATATACAGTTTTAATTCTATTGTCCATGACAATGATGTATAATGTACACTGTCTGATGTTTTTGGACCCTTTGTTTTGAAGGATACGGCTGTGCGGGCACCAGTTACGTGGCATACGGTCTAATCGCCAGGGAGGTGGAGAGAGTGGACAGTGGCTACCGTTCAGTTATGAGTGTCCAGTCCTCACTAGTCATGCATCCTATGAACGCATATGGAACAGAAGCTCAGAAACAGAAATACCTGCCTAAACTGGGTTAGTCAACTACCTAATGCCTCATCATTTCAGTATCAGTCATTTTTAAATTTAAATCTTGCACATTCCGATTATATAAAAAGTAATAACAATTATTTACAGTTGTCTTTACATTTATTAATTGCCCCATGTTATTCTTTCAGCTCGTGGAGACATTCTGGGCTGTTTTGGACTTACAGAACCAAACCATGGGAGTGACCCTGGTGGCATGGATACCAGAGCCAAATACAACTCCTCCAGCAGGACATATACCATCAGTGGGGCAAAAACATGGTTAGTGACCCTGAATAGTTTGCTTTATTCAGGAGTCTTGCCTTGGACTCTAAATAATTAATATATAATGTAGCTCAAAAATTATTCAAATTATATCTTGTAATCTTGATGAATAAAGTTATTAGCACTACTGTTTACGTGAAGGTCAGTTCATTGGACGGTTTCTTATGTAAGAGATATCATCTGAGGGCCATGTACCTTTGTCCAAATTTAGATTTTGTAACTTCACTACAGGGTGTTTGTCCCTTGCTGGTTTAGGAGGACACTGAAATCTGCTGACCATCTGTTTACTTAAGTATACAATGTGAATCTGTCTTGACGCCAGAGATGTTGTCTGAGCCGATATTAAAATTACAGTCACATTTAATCATTTAGCAGATGCTTTCATCTAAAGTTGTAGAAAAACAAAACTAAATTTAACTGAAACAATATAACAAACTTACTTGATCTAATCAAAAACTATTTAGTAATTAAATAACACAGCCCATGGAAAAAAATGAAAATAAATTTTATTTAGTATTTTCATTTGACACCTTTCACTTGTGATGATGTGTGTAATGAACACAAACTGACTTCAAAAAAATGATTGTTGCTTTAATTGTATTTTGTTTTAGCACATAACAAAATATGATACATTTATATTTTAAAAACATCACTTTGCAAATTGCTTAGTAATTTTTATATTAGCTTTATTAACAAAATTTTTTATACTACATAAAAGTCTTATTTTAGCTCATTTCACTTTTCATATTGTTTTTTTTTTTGCTTATGTTTATGAAAAATATAAGTATTTTAGTTTCTTTAAATGTTTTTGTCAATATATTTAATTAATATAAAATACATTTTTAATCAATGCTTTGTGTTGTAACAAAGAGTATTTTTAGATTTTTTTTCCAAAGTATCATTATTTTGGCGAGAACTAACAAGAACTAATCTAAACTGAAAGCACAAATAATAACTAAAATCACAACTATAATAACCTTGCTTTGTACACACAAATCTTGAAACACACAGCAGAGGTGAGAATTGTTTTTTATTTTTTATTTTTTTTTGTGAGCAGGATCACCAACTCCCCATACGCTGATATCTGTGTGGTGTGGGCCAAATGTGAGGATGGCAAAGTGAGAGGGTTTATCCTGGAGAGAGGAATGAATGGCCTGAGCACCCCAAAAATAGAGGGCAAGTTCTCCCTCAGGGCCTCAGCCACCGGAATGATCCTAATGGACGAGGTTGAAGTGCCAGAGGAAAACCTGCTGCCCCATGTGTCTGGCCTTGCTGTGAGTATGTCTGTGTATGTTGTGTATCACTCACACGTCTGCCTAACACCTGGATTGATGAACTTATAGCAACCAAAAAAAAAACTGATAGAGAGACCACCGAAAATAATGGAAATATAGTAACATGGCCACTGAAGTAATTCTTTACGTTTTTAATATTTGATTATACGTGTTGTTTTCCACAGGGTCCCTTTGGGTGCCTGAATAACGCCCGTTATGGCATTGCGTGGGGTGCTCTGGGTGCTGCAGAATTTTGTTTCCATGCTGCTCGCCAGTACACCCTGGACAGGTGAGCGGTTTAGCATCAGGTTTAAACCTTTTACAGGGATTAATTATTACTAGTTTAAGAAAAAGTTCATATTTTAGGTATTTTAACTAGTTAGCATTTGATGACCTTTATTGTGTTTAATATGAATAGTTCTAAAATGTGTATTAATAGAAAATGTTCCATGTATGCGTAATAATAATTTATCTTCCTAATAAATATGCATGATAGGAGGCAATGTAACACAAAAGTTGTATCTCAATACTTTTTAATAGTTTTGATATTCAGGTTATTAATGAGGTTTTTTTTAGTTTATATGCTTAGAATCTGATTTTTTTTTTTGTTTTAATAATTTAATTTTGTTTATGTACATTTTGTTTGTTTGTTTTATATATGTTTTCATTTTTTATTTCAATTTTTGTTAATTACAAAATTTTCAAATGTTGTCTTAGCAAATAGACAAAACAATATTTAGGTTACTTATATTAATAAAATGGGTATTGTCTTTGCTTTATTTTATTTTTTTTTAAAGTGACCCATTTATTTTAATATATTATATAATATTATATATTTTCATTTGGTCTTTAAAAGCTTTTTTTTTTTTTAAATGTCTCGCATGAAAAATATTGAATATAACATTTGTTATAAATTACTGCAAAATAAATTATGTTTATAATAAAGACAAAGTGACCACTTAGTGCTTTTTAGTAAATGAACACAAAAGTCACATTTAAAAATCACAATAAAATATGAAATGCAAAAATCATGAAAATTATACAAGTGCTGTTACAGTGATAACAGTACTGAGTAATATTAACTTACCATATGTTAGGTTTTAGTTTAGGATTAGTTGCTTGTAATTATGCATAGTTTACTGTTATTACTAAGAACATGTTAAATGACTTTTACCTTTTAATTTTACTTTTACTTTTACACCTCATACATGTCTTTGATCTTACATGGTAGAATCCAGTTTGGAGTCCCTCTGGCCAGAAACCAGCTAATACAAAAGAAGATGGCAGACATGCTGACAGAGATTACAATCGGCCTGCAGTCCTGTTTACAGCTGGGCAGACTTATTGACCAAAAGAAGTGAGTCATTACCAAAGAGTTTAAGCCTTATTTATTAATTCAATGTGTTTAAGCAGAACAGTCCAGAGCCCACAGAAATGTTATTGTTGTCTATTATTGTCTCATTGCCAAAGAATCCTGTGGTTCATTGAATCTGTTAATACATTTCTCCAAAAGATACACACCAGACATGATCTCCATGTTGAAACGGAACTCATGTGGGAAAGCTCTGGACATCGCCAGGCAGGCCCGGGACATGCTGGGAGGAAATGGCATCGCAGACGAATACCACATCATACGCCATGTTATGAACCTAGAGGCCGTCAACACATATGAAGGTACTAGAAGAAGAAAAAAAAATCCTTTTAAATGAAAGCTAAGCATTTGGCCAGCAGAGGTCAGTATAGGCTTTTTATAAGTTATAAAAAAAAGGTTGCACAAATTAAGGTGTTTCATGCAATGCGCTAATGCAAAGATAATCAATATATCCAGGTTAAACACAGATGTGGAGTTTAAATTAAACCGTACAAATTAAAAAAAAAAAAAATTTTCTTCTTTTTCACAGGCACTCATGACATCCACGCTTTGATCTTGGGCAGAGCCATCACTGGACTCCAGTCTTTCACTGTTGGAAAATAAACCCATTTTTCTCTCTGAACAAGGGTGTATAGGGAAATATTCATCCATAAGTGCCTCTGTGTGCTCTCAAATCTTTCAGTTAGTAAATGGGTCCAAACTCTGCATGTACACATCTTCAGTGGGATCTTCTGTCTAGGGTACTGGATTGACATAATGTCAAGTTACAAAGACAGTTGTATAGTGAAACAGTGAATGATCTTGTGGTAAATTAATTATTAAGATTAATCAAAGTCACTGACCCACATTATTCACTAGTTCATAGTGTTTTTAAAAGGCTGTCAAAAAGGTTTTTAGTCAAGCATGCCAGGCATACTGCTTTTCACTTTAGACTCGCTAATCATTGTTAAGGACTTTTGTAAATTTTGTTGTATTTATCGAGTCCTGAAAACAAATATCAGTATTTTGTGATTCTATGCATTCATTCTGAATAAAATCTAATTTGTTTGTTTAATGTTCATTGTTGGTATGTATGTTACTTAACAGTTAAACCATTAATGTTTTTTATAATGATTTTTATAAAACAATTCTTCATCAGACCATATAGTGTCTTCCAGATCATTAGAAAAAAAGTATTCCTACTACTTAAAGTCTGAAATTATTATATGCAGTTTATATTACAGTATTTTTTTTGTATTTATTAAGCTTTAACCTAAAAAGCTACACTTCATCCTTTTTTATAACTAATACTATACTAGTTTATAAATACTACATTAGTATTTCACAGTTATTATAGTTAAATGAAATGAAAAATAAAACCATAAGAATAACTTTGTCACTTGAAATGTTTTTACTGCAATAAAATATTTGAAACAATTTTCAGATAGGTGCCAAGGCAACATATATTTTTCTTTTCAGTTTAAGCTGTATTAAAATAACTAAAACTGAAAAAATATGTATATATATATATATATATATATATATATATAGCTTTTTTACAACAAAATAGAAAATAATAATAAAATAAAAATTCTTATTAAAAAATTACTATAAATTATACAAAATAAATAAATACTGGTATTTAACTAGAATATCACTGGTATATAATTCTGGTATATCACTAAAAGAAATATTTACCAGAATATTAGAAAAGTAAAAATAAATTAATTGTAAAAAAAAATCATTCATCTATTCATCTATGTACCTGTGTGCTTTATCTATCTAGAGCAGAGCTTCTGGTTGACCTTGAATGATCCGTGCGCGCGCCTTGATGAGACTTAAGTGATGACGCGACAAATCCACCAATAGTGTCTCTGTCCGAGAAAAGATCATGACCGGCCGATGGTGTGAGATCTTCAAACATCATCATTTACAGCACAGACCATCTGCCATCTGAACTGAAACATGACTGCGTTTAAAATATCGTCATTGAATAAGTTCAATGGTTTGTTTTACGGAATTAAACTTTAACAGTAGGCCTACGAACTAATTGATTTTTTTAATGACACCGAGTCTATTCACCGATTCGACAAATAGTCGCGGGTTACCTGAGATAAACTACCCGAAGGACAAGCAAGACGCCTTTTGGAAGTGGAAAACAGGACGTTAGTCTTTTGTGTGTGAAACCACAGGCAGTGGACAAGAATGAACCCTGTGAATATGAACAGTCTGAACGTGTCCGTCTCCGGGAACCAATACGCGTATCAGTACGCCGTCTACGAGTCTCCTCTGTATAAGGACTATAAACCTCCAGCCAGAGATCTCATCCAGCTTCCCAGAGCCTTGCTCTACCTGATGATGGCCGCGGTGGTGGTGGTCGCTGTCGCTTATGCCATTGTGGGACATTTAATTAAAGATCTCGCTCATGACATCTTGGGTAAATATACTGAGACTTGCATTGAGTAGATTGTTGAAGGTAATGGATCAAGTTAACAAGTTCTGCTGGTAGAGGATCCCGGTCTTGGTGTTACCAGTAGTGATGGGTTTTTACAGTGGGCACAAACATAAAAAGATAAAGAAAAATTATTGAATTACCTCACCCAAAAGTTTAAAATTGTGTATATGTGAATACAATGTGGTTCAAATACAGTATTACTGAATTTATGATAATGACACTGAGATCAATAAAAACAATTACAACGAAATCTGGACACTTTACAGTAATGAGAATTTGAGGAAAATGTGTTTGATTGCTATGAAAACTGAAAACCTTTAGTATGCCTCGCTTTTTAGCATGAACATTTTCTGTTAACATTTTCACACTAATATAATTGCTGTTCATCTTATATTTTCTGTGTGTGTTCACAGATTGGGCTTTAGGTCCAGACGAGGAGATCTTAAAAGCCAGCAGTGAGGCAGGTGATGACGGCTCCACACACATGCCCTCAGGCCTCACACACGCCCACCCCAACGCCTTCCACGTTTGGGATCAGGACGACGTGGTCATCCCCCTCTCTCCGGAGCACAGCCCCCAGAACAGCCCTCTTTTGGCTGTCCTCCCTTTTATTCCTCACATATTCCCCTCTCCTGCTTCTCACAGTATGCTCAACAGCCCCGCACTGCCACAAATACAACTGGAGGATAACAAGAGCCCCAGCAAGACACCACAAGAGGCCTACGTCTTTCCTTCACCTAAAATCACAGGACATAGTTCCACTTTCTCACACGTGTCATTCCATGAGAGGAGAGATGGGACTGATAAAGTCTGAACCACCGAACAATGGCTCACACTAGACTGCAATCCACGACTTCTTAAAGGAATAGTTCACCTCCAAAATGAAAATTGACTCACCCTCAGGACATCCAAGATGTAAATATGTTTTTTCATCAAAACAGATTTGGAGAAATTTAGCATTTCATTGCTTGCTTACCAATGGAGGGCTGCCGTCAGAGTCCGAACAGCTGATAAAAGCATCACAGTAATCCACACCACATCCAGTCCATAAACATCTAATTAGGTGAAAAGTTTCATGTTTCTTTCTATCAAGAAGTTTTTAACGAGCTTAGTTATGAGTCTTCTATCCATAATATTGCTTCCTTCAGGGATCTCATCTGAATCAGGAGCGATAAAATGAAGTTTATACAGCCCAAAATAGTTTTAAACAAATACACCGGTGAATTTTGATGTGAGAGGACAACAGGAGATGGACATTTTCACTGGACAGAGCATAGGGATTATGGACTTTTTTGGGCAGAAGCAACAATTAAATGTAATGTCTTCATGATGGATTTGTTTCTTGCAAACACACATATTTGGACTTTGGACTGGTGTGGTGTGTGGACTTGTAAATTCCTTTTTTTTTATAATGCTCTCATTCTGACGGCACCCATTTACTTGCATTGGTGAGCCAGTCAAAGTCATCTACATCTTGTATGGCCTAAGGGTGAGTAAATTTCAAGCACTTTTTTGGGGGAACTGTCTCTGTAAGTCTTAAATTCCTTCCTTTAAATAGAAAAGAATGAATTAAGAAACTTTTTGCTTCTTTGATCAATGCCCAATGAAGGGGTTGTCGGTATTTACCACAGTACCCTAAACTTTTCTATTTGACTGCAAGAGCTGGGCCTCAACCTGTGGAGACAGTGAGGATGAGAGGCCTGTCCTCAAAATAAGTGCTGTTGACCCTAAAAGACCTGAATTAGCGGAGAGCCGTGTAAGTCCAAGCCGCATTACCTGGGCGTGTTTGCCCGGTGATATAGGGACAAAGCGAGAGACTGCACGATCATGTCTGTAGGATTGTGCCAATTCAGGACCAGCCTTCCTCCTGAAGCCAAAATACATCCTCAGAGCAGATTCAGTTCAACACAGGATAACCAGCATTATTTTGTTTTGTTTGAAGTTTATGGATTTGCACAGAAGTAGTACCAAACCTGTGCAGACCAGTTAAACTGGATTGGATTTAGAATCCAAAGTGTTATAGTCAAAGAAGCTCTTTTTTGTAAAATATATTTTTCTTGTGTGTGCACTCAGGCTCCAAAATTGACGCTTGCAAGCACCAAATAAGTGAAAAAGGAGGAGATATTTTAATATTTTACAACTATTTTAATAGCTGAAATTTAAACTTCAGCTTCATGGACAATAACATATGTGATATTTAATCAATTTCAGTTCTTTATTGGCATCTATGGTTCCATCAGGAACATCCATTAACCTTTACATTGCATAAAAGGTTATTTATAGTAGCGAAAGGTTATTAAAATCACTGTAAGGGAAAACATAGTTCTTAAAGAACTGATCACTAAAAGGTTCTTTCTGGAAACCAAAATGGGTTATTATGATATATTAAACTTTCACAGTTCAAGGTGTGGCAAAAAGTTCGTTTTGGACCCTGTGTCTGTGTGTGTGTGTGTATGTTCACACACTGTGTGTTGTTTCTATTTCAGTTGTATTTAAGGTGTGCTGAATGTGATGCTAAGTATTTCACCATTAGAGAATCAGCTTAACTAACTAGCTGATCAAGAGCAAGAGTTAAAGAGTTTAGAAAGGATATTATCAGATTAGACTCCTCTTTTTGCCCTGTGAGTTAAACCTGAGAGAAAACCAGTGACAGATATGGCAAATCTCACCCTCTCAGATTATATATCTATATATAGTGTTGTCTATATATAAACGTTGTCTATGATATGGTTTCCTCTCATAGTTTTTAAGTTATTGATACACATATTTATGACAGATTTCTGTATAAATATGCTGTACTTGTTAATCTTTGAACTTAAATGACATCTGAGTGCTGGTGACCTCATCTGTACACCTCTTTAGATAACTGGCACTGACTGTTATTGTTACTAAACCACATTTATGAAACCTACAATCATGCTCTAATATTTAAAATATAATTCCAGTTTTATTTTCCCATTGGTAATCAGTCATAAACTTTATTTGTGAAGCAAATGATCTGTGCAAAATTTTTGTTTTTTGTAGTCAAATGGGAATTAAGGGGGTTGGTGATAATAATTATAAAGCAAAATAATAGTTTAGGTACTGTAAATAGAATAAATGAACCTATTAGATACCAATAGTAGTTCACACTTTAATGCCACGGTCAAGAAATCACGCTGCAGGTGGGTAGAGAAGGCTTAGCATTACACTAATACTAGAGATCCACATTAAACTGCAAACTGACCTGGTTGTCCTCCACAGTTCAAATCCTTCAACAAGAAGGCAATGGCAGTTTGATATAAAAAGCTATAAACGTTTTATAGAACTGAAAAGTACACGTCAATATCATAAATGTTTTAAGAGTCACATGGGTAGATCTCACATAGTTTAGAAAGAAATTTAGTTTTACAAAATAATGTAAAAATTGCTTTTTTTTTGGTCTAGATGTAGATTGTGGGAGTGGAAACATTCCTTACATGTACCAAAACTGTCTTCCTTTCATATCCCTCGCAACTATAAAAGCAGAATTAAAAGAAGGCCACGCACACAAGAAGAAACTCTGTGGATTTGCCAACTGTTAAATCAGGGATTAGGAAATCATTTAGATTAGACCAGATTGAATTGAGGACAGACTCACAGCATGTGCAGAAAGGATTAAGGCTGCATCCTGACTGCAAAGGATATTATGTGATGGCAGGGATTTTTCAGATTCATTTCCATTTACATCATTCTTTAAAGCACTGTAATCTATACACATTTCAACATCTGAGAAGTTTTGCATTTTAAACATCTATGCTGTGCCGCAGCCTGTGCATATAGCAATACAAAATAGTCACATACAACTTCTTGTTCAAGTATGGCCATAATAACGGCTACTATAATTAAGTTAGAAAGCATTGCATGTGTTAATATTTAATAAAGAGAAAAGGATGTGTCAGACTAGCATTAATGTGGTCAACATCTGTCCAGCACATGCTACAGGAACATTGTAATTAAACCGTCATTGACCCAGTTAGTAAGTCAGTTAGGACTGGAAATTGCCCAACGTTGTGGGAGAAACGAGAAACAGGTTTTGTAACAAGCTATTTGCAGATTAAAGAGCGTATAATGCCCCCATTATAGGCCACTGCAGTATTACTTACCCCATGTTTAGAGCACGGTCACAAATTTCTGAAACACTAATATCAGGAGTCAAGTAAAACATTAAAATGCACATCGGCTGCCAAAAAGCGTTTAACAAGAGTAACTATTTTAATCACTAGCCATGGTTTTACCAGAATTACAACCATGGAAGAAAAAGTAACCAACAGACAGTGGGTTTTGAGCTAAACTCTGTAGGAAGGTAGAGCTATAGTAAAAAAGTGTTGGACACCCTGATTTAAGAAAATTTAACAAGGTTCTGTGGCTCTTTAATGTTTTCTGAGATTACTGTGCGGACTTTAAATCTTACCCTGGAGGTCCAGTGCACTGCAGAGTTTGGATCTAAACTCACCTGAGCATGTTAATCAGTGTATAAGGATCATTAAAAACTCACAGGTGAGTTGATCAGGGTTGGAGCTAAACTCTGCAGTGCATTGGACCTCCAGGGTAAGATTTGATGAAGCCTGCTGTAGTGCCTCAGTTAAAGAGGCACATGAACAGATCATCCTTCTCGCTTTTACAATTACAGCCTGAGTCACAAAAATGGTCCTGGAGAGCCAATGTTTTGTAGAGTTCTCAAACCCTAATCAAAAACCTGGACTAGCCATGTACTTGCAGGCAGGTTGGAGCTAAACTCTGCAAGATGTCAACCCTCCAGGATCAAGTCAGGTGACCCCTTAGTTCCCACATGAGGTAAGGACATTAACATCAGGAGGCATCTGTGTTTCGATGGTGTAGAGTAGGGGTTTTCAAATGTGTTCTACAAGCACCCCTGCCCTTTTACAGGTCTCCTTTAGATGTCCGACACAACCTTGTTAGTTAAAACTAAAAGACTTGAATTGGGCATGTCCGACGAGACATTACAAAAGGTATAGGGGTGTTTGTAGGACAGGTTTGAAAAACCACTGGCGTAAAGAACTCCAGAAACTTGCACGGATTTTAAGTGTACTCCAGTTTGGATTGTCAGACAAAGCAGCACAGTTGGCATTTTGATTGGTCAGCTCACCGGTCAAATCAAATTCCCTGGTCAACTGTGACAACGAGCATCAAAAAGATAAAAAACAACAAGTCATTTAAAAGGAGTCATTTAATAAACATTTTTAAAACACTTACAGGATTGTAAAACATGCAGCCTAACAAACACTTATTGGCTAAACCATTTTAAAAGGCTAATCTATAAATACTTTTAGAATTTCAAAATTGCATATCCCAATCTTGAGCACTCTAAAAAGGACCGTGGGTCAACTCCCCCAAAGTCACATTAAAACAAATTTTTAAACTGCGTCATCCACCCTGGAAAAATCATCACGCTTTTTAAGTACAGCCCTGTAAAGAGAGGTTCCCCTAGCCTGGATAAAAGTAACGGTCATCTCTTTCTTGTTGACCTCCACATGAGCAAAGCCACCCAAGGTGCCTGCATCACCATTGAAGAACTTCAGGTAGCCTCGAGGAACCTGGTTTCGGTGCCGCACGTCTGGATCCATAAAGTTACCAGCTCCACTGACCACATAACCGATATCAGACTCCTTGATGTACTGAAAACAGCAAAGAATGAAAATGTCAAACACCAATTGTACCCAAGCGCAACCTTAAATCGAGAGACTAGAAGACCTACTTGTAGATTGTGATCATGGCCACACAGGTAAGCGGTGGCCTTGTACTTCTTGAGCAGTGGTCTCAAGTTCTTTAGCAGGCAGTCGGTTGGACCATGTTCTGATATGGACCATACCGGATAATGGCCAGCCACCAGTAGATAGTCAGCCTTTGACCTTGCCAAGCGTTCCTGAAGCCACAGCAGCTGTCTGTTGGCCTGCACACCACTTCGGGGAGCTTTAGGCTGCTGGTCAAGGAAGTCATCGGAGTTTCCACACAGCAACACAGTGTCCAGCATGATTATGGTCAGAGTGCTGTCCGTTCGAGGAATACGGAAGTTCATCTCATAATAATAGTAGGGGAAGTTCCTAAAAGATGGAAGAAAAAAAAAAAACTTATAAAAGCCCATTCGGGAAAGAGCAGTGCATCAGCAAAGTCTACACACTAGGCACAGCGGATTTGAATTGCAAATGAGCTTAAGAGCCAGGAAACCAAACTCAAATAGACATGGAGGCCTAGACACATTGGCTTACGTACCATCTCTTTGACTTCTTGCTGTACTCAATTTGAGCAAGAACATTTCCTGCATGGTCGTGATTGCCAGCAATGACGTACCACGGAATATTAAGAGAATCCTGAGTGTAGACGTCTTCAAACGTGACCTACAGAGAGAACGAAAGTACCACTGCCTACATTAGGAGGAAGAGATTAGGGGGGGTTCTAAACCAGTTCCTGGAGTGCTATTGTGCACTTTAAAGTTTAGCTTCAAGCTCAATTAAACACCTGAACCATATATCTATACACATATATACCATATATATCTATCTATCTCTCAAGCCCTGCTCCCAAGGCATTATTTGTTTAAATGCCATTCTAGCTATTGCGGCCATTTTACACAAAAAAAAAAATACGTGACTTGACAGTATTTCCCAAAGCTTGTCTATTCCTCTACTACGCTCAAAAGTGTAGTTCAGTCACCCAAGAAGTACATACTTTAAGGGCGTAGTACAAGTAAGCACATTGGAACGCAGCTGTCCTACAAAACAATCAGGAAAGTGTTGGAGCTAAACCCTGCAAGATACTGGCCCGCCAGCACCAGGACAAGACAACAACAAGCAAGACCAGCTCATAAAACTCTACACAAGTTTCACATTCTACACCCACACAGAACTCAACCACTTCCGCAGAAAGTTGCATTTGACATTTCAGCAGTACACCTACTCTGTGGGAATTCAGGCTCATTAAACAACATCCAGCAAAAATAAAATGGGTAAAACTCTGCATTTATAAGACTCAAATCTACACTTCAGAAACCAAACCTGGAATCTAGGGTCATTGACATCAGTGACGCCCTTGTAGTAGAAGTTGTCACCAAGTGCTAAAATGAAGTCTGCACCCATCTGAGAAGCGGTTTTGGCCATCATGCGTGCAGTTGACTTCTCTATAGGGGTAATATAGGGAGGGTATGGCAGACCACCCCAGTCCCCCAAAACCAAGAATCTGATCGATGACTTGTTACCTGATAAAAGACAGACACACAGTAAAGATATTAGCACTCAAAAACGTACAAGGTTTAGAACAACTGAGTTTTTGCCTTCTCACTACCTTTAGTTTCCAGGTCAATGAATGAGGATTGGTAGCAGAGGACTCCAGGAAGAGCAGTTAAAAACACCAGCATTAGTGGTGACGCCATCTGCACAAAAAGACAGAAACATGTAAATAGTTAACAACCAACTTCTTTCACAAGCAGAAAACCAAAAAGAACTGAAACCACACTGAAGCATCAAATCACACACAAAAAAACCACCTACACCAGCAGCTTTTGCTCTTTGAGAGTCCTCTCTCTACACCTCATGAACATCTACAGCATAGGCACTAACTTTATATCATTCTGAACCTCAATAAGCCAAGCTTTGATTTTAGTAACAGCTGATTTCTTTTACCCAATTAATCAACCCAACCAATGGGATGGTAGAAACACTGCAGCTCAATTCTGAAAAGAATGCTAGCGTAGTACTATGTTTCTGTCATAGCTGTAGTATGCTAGTATGCTATTTCGTATACATAGACACAATTGTGTAATGTTAGTGATAGTTTTGAAGTGGCATATTGATGGTGTAATTAAACTGAAAAAGAGGAAGTATATCAAAAACCCCCTGATTAAAATATAACTGAGAAACTGGTTATTAAACTGTGACAATATAATTATCTAGATAAAAAAGACTCACAATGAATGAGTGGCTTAGTTCTTGAAGTATCCTTGTGTGAGTGATCCCTCCTCTGGATGCTGTTTCCTCTCATCCAATATATATTAGGTCCCATACAGTGATGGGTGTGTGCATGTGACCAAAACATGTTCCTGCTGACTCAATGACCACAGATGCATGTGACCAAGTTTTGTTTAAAACACTCCTAGTAAGACTAACGTTCCACCTTTTTACTTCCCTTCTGTTTTTCCTGTTCTGCCTCAGTTTGCATGACGCTAAATGCTGTAAATAAATGCAGGTCAGTCAAGTTACTCCATGCCAGACTCAGTACATCATTTTTTGGTTGGATTCTGCTTTGCGCCCAGGAGCATTGTTGTGCTGGAGTAGAACAGAGCCCCCTTAAGTGCTGCCACTATGATGAAACACAGAATTCTCTAGAATATATTTTAGTGCCATAGTATTAATAACTGTCTGGAATTAATATCAGAATCTGTTGGTGAAAAAGGGCTGTACAAATGTATCGTTCAGTGCATCTTAGAATTAAAAATTAAATAAAAAAATGTGTACCTGAATATCATATATCATGTGTTTATCCACTACATCAGGCTTTTATGGGTCATATATATTATTATGTAATAATAAGAAGTGTGGAGTTCATCCTGGGAAAAAAATGGCTGTTTTATTTCTATTTTATCCTGGCGGTTTATGCTTTGAAAATATAAGCTATCAACCTGTAAACAATTTTATCAAAGCTCTATATAAAGCTCATTACATAAAGCAAATGCTATATAGCAAATTAAATAATGCATTACAGTACAATGACTGAGAGTTGTACAAGCAAATGTTTCTCAAAAGCCTACAATATTCACATTTTAATATGCACACTTGGGTGATGTAGTAAATCTAAGTTGTTTCAGTCCACTTAGCATTCATCTTGATATGTTACTAACAATAGAAATGCTATTCTGTAAGATTTAACTGCAAAATTCACAAGTACCGAAACCTTAAGGGGTACTTTTTTAATATTATACTGGCAGGCCCTTTACTACAAAAAAAGTCAATCAGATGACAGAAATATTTTTTGTTTAGTTTTTTTAGAGAAGCTTTGATAATGTTAATAGTTTAGAGGTCCAGTGTATGGTACAGTGTAATTTCAGTCAAATGCATCAGGAAAGCAATTAAAAATAGAAAACAAATGTTTATTTCTGCACAGGTCAAAGATATGACATTTAACATCCAACCCAGGAACCACAAAAAACCTCTGCACTGGCTTATTTAACAGCAAATAGCTACATTCTACATAAAAGACGATACCAAGATTAAACTGAGTAACGCAAATCAAATCTCTTAAAAATCCAAACAAGAAACAGCTGAAGTGGTTTCAGAGAAGTAAACATCAAAGTCTGCATTCATTGAACACATTCACTCCAAAAAAAAAAAAAAAAGGACAAATGTTACAGCTAAAAATTTAGAAGCAAAACAAGAGGATGATCATAAATATACCTTTGGGGAAAAACAATGTGAGACAATTTCCTTTTGAGTCACACCAACCATTTAGGCACAGACAGAAAGCAACTTCCATCCTGATGTATAATTTCCTGAAACAAGTGGTGAATCAAAACCATGCTAATTTTGTTACTGAGGTGCAGCTCAAACGGCAAAATGAACACAATAGTATAAAATCTCAAAAGGTTTAGAGCAAATGTTTCAACTCAGATGACACTGTAGGCTGAAGAACTGCAGAAATAACTGTACATCTCTGAGCAGGGAGAGCAAAAGTGTTATGTTTATCTGTATGTGTAGTCTGTGCTATTGGCTCCACTGATGTAGCCGCCCAGGTTGGGGTAGGCGCTCTGGGTGAAGCTATAGTTCTGAGTTGTTCCAGGTGGCCCGAACGTTGCTGTACCAGGTGGTCCACTGTATGCTATTAAAAGATAAATAAATAAAACGAGTTTCAGATAATTGTGGCTTAAAACAAATTACTAAACAGCATTCAAAGCATTCAAACCCACCTGCATAATTGAAATCAGGTGGTCCTGCCATTCCCATGCTAGGCCCTTGATATCCGTAGCCGTAGTCTGGGCCAACAAGAGGAGCTTGTTGATTTGTTGTTTTGCTCTGAGTTTGAGTTTGAGTCTGGCCCTGAGTGACAGGCTTTTTGAATTGTGAATAGGATTGGGTGTACTGGTTATAATAGCCAGTCACTGGCGGTGGGACAGCCTGGTAGGTGGCTGTGCTGATGGTGGAGGTTAAAGACGGGTCTTCCTGTGGATTCATAGATGTGCTTGAGTTGGTAACAGACTGGGCTGGGGTCAATCCAGCAGTAGTGGTGGAGCCTGGAGAAATAAACGGATAGAAATGAAAAGTTAAGATGAATCTACATTAGAAAAGTTGGTAACATGCATTTCTCTTAGGATAATAGTTGACAAATGTCCATGTAATCTACATTCCCCATAGGTACATACAACCATTCAAACTTTATAGTTTTAAGTGTTTTATGCTAACCAAGGATGCACTTTAATGAAATACATAAATGTTCATAAATACAATATTTTAAAATATAAGATTTTAAAAACTTTTATATGTATTTATTATTATTTATAATACACACAGAAAAGTAGACATTTCTTATAAAAAAACACTCATTGACCCAAACTTCTGAACTGTACAAATACATTGAAATTATAACAAATCAAATAATCATTTAAAAATCAATTTATTGAAGTTTCACCCATAAGCACAATTTCTAGAAAGGCACAAAACCAGAAAACTAATCAATATTAAAATTGTGAAATGTTATGATTTTTTAAAATGCCTTTATGAATGACCCTTTCCTTCCTAAAAAACAAGCATTTCAATTTTGAGGAATAATTTAACATAATATTTTTTTTCCAGTCCAAATGAGCACTTCGTGCACGCAGAAGCATTTTTTCTACTTCCTTAGTTTTCAAGTGTTAATCAAACCATGGAAAATAAAACGGTGATGTGCTTAATGAGCCATTTTTTAGAAGGAATTAAAAATGATGTTAGTGTACCTGCAAACTTGCCAGTGTTGAATCCTCTGCCTCTACCTCTGGCTCTTCCTCTACCCCGATTGCCTGCACTGTAAGATACTCCAGCCATACCAAAGCCCTAAAGGAGAAAACAAAAAAGTAAACTTAACAAAACTATACAACTTAAAGAAGAAAACAAAATGAGAAAAGAAAGAAGCCAAGAGAAGATCCCTTTACCATAGTAGGGAATCTCTTTTTCTTGAGTGGGTCTGCAGGAGAACCTTCTGGAAAAAGCTGCTCTAATGCTGCAAGTGCTGCGTTGGCTTTGGCTAATTTCTTATTTGATCCAGAGCCCTGGAATTTCTGCCCATCAACCTCCACCTGAAAGAAAACACACAGGCACATGAGAACAGTAAACTCTTATATTTAAAAACCACTGTCCTCATGTTTCTTTCAGGAGGAATAGAAACAAACAAAAAATAAACACTTGCTGAAACAAAGAAAAAAAAAACACTTGCTGAACTATGGATTCATTTCTTTCTATCTTCATATTTCTGAGTCATACAAATGCAACCTACGCCAGCTGAATTTGTATGACTCACAGAAATATGAAGATAGAAATAATATTGTTGTTGTAGCTGCAGTACACTTTTACTAAAATTAAATGCAAACAAAATGGATAATATTTTTATGAGTAAGTATTTTAAATTAAAGTGACAGCACATCTGCAAAATTAACATGCCACATCACCAACAACTTCATATGATGAATAAAAAAGCTCTTGAAAACAGGGGTAATGTTAGTCCCTCTACAATAATTCATAAACAGAGCTGTTTGTAAATTGCCTGGCAATTTCAGGCTTTTAATATTTACATCAAGTTCAGACTCTTATGATGGCAGGTATGCTACTTACTTGCTCAGACGATAAATTCAAAATTGTAAGACTTTTTGCTTACTATCAGTAATGTTATAGCAAGTCAAGATCTACTGTAACTATACTTGAACCTCAATCATATTCAGAGTTTTTATATTTTGCCTCCGCACAAATACTCAGTTTTATATTGAAAACACAGATGTCAAAAGACAGCCAAGAATATAAATAGTGAACCTCTAACAATACAATATGTTAAAAAAGGCCCATGAAACAGGGATATTATTGAAACAATTTATTCTTATAACATTATTTACTGTGTTGAGTTGCTCATGTTGACTGACTGACCATAGGTTCATAGAGAAAAGAAAGGACTGTTTTAATAACGGAATACTACACATTTATGATGAGCAAATGTGCTGATCTACTGCTAATATCTGTTTTGATTTGATTATAGTTTCTTTAGTGTTATTATTTCTTTGAAAAAAAAAAAAAAAATTTATTCCTGGTGGTCATTCTAGATGATTTTGGGTTGCACAAGGCACATTTTGTCACACGCATACGGCTCATATAAAAACACTAAGAAAATGTGATTTTACTATAATTGACTAATTAATGAAAAATTGATTTCCAGGCTTCAGTGTCACACAATCCTTCTTCAGAAATCATTCTAATATGCTGATTTGATGCTTAAACATTTCGTAGTGTTGAAAACTATTTTATTGAAAGATATTTTTAAGAAAACATTTTAGTTTGCTTCAGCAGTACACCACTGCTTCCTGACTAGGTGCCACCCTATATCTCTTCATAAAAAAACAGAAAACTAAAAATTAAATGTTCAAAGCAGAAACTGATTGATTTGCTGCCACTCTTGTCCCAGTGCAACTCAGAACAGTGTTAAAGAGCTCCAGCAGAGGGTGATATTGGCATCCCTGTGAACCCACTTGCATGAATTTTCATTGTGACATTTTAAGTACAAGAATGCTAGCTCAAAATAAAGTGGCTTTAGTCAACATGTCTAACCTCAATGGTGAAGGTCTTGTCGTTGAAGCGTCCCTTGACAGAGGTTAGTTCATATTTTAGACTTCTCCGCTTCTCGTTGAGCTCCATGACGGGATTCTTGCCATGTTTGGTGAGGATGGGGCCACCCTGCAAAATTAAGTGAAACCAATTTTCTACATGTCTACAAAGGCATCAAACCAAAGAGGACCAATCTTTGGATGCTAACCTCATTGCCGTCATCAGAGCCTGTAGGAGTGGTTTCATCTGACCCGGTGAACGCAGGAGCAGGAACAGACTGGCTCTTATTTTCATCAGCAGGCTTGACCTCTGAGGGCAAGGGTACACCTAATGCTTGAAGAACCTGTGTGGTGTGGACATAGCATAAACAACAACTGAAATGGTTTATTATTTCACATTTCCCTGTGCAACAGCTGCATGTAGGCATGTGCCGGTATCACATTTTCATGCTGCGATTAATTGATTTAGCTTTTATCACGGTATACGGTATTATCACGATATTGTAATTTTACAAGAGAAACAGGTAAAAAAAAAAAAAACTTTTCGTCAACTTAGTAACTTTAATAACTTTTTAATTAACTAAAAGTACTTCAAACATTTAAATACAAATAAATATAA
>JAUCMT010000114.1:3349142-3365144 GCA_032357475.1 Enteromius thamalakanensis
GAAGTGCCCGCGATAACAATATCGTGCATATTCATTACCGCGATTTATCGCATTATTGAATACCGGCACAAGCCTAGCTGCATGTGGCATCTAAAATGCAAATATTCTTTTGAATTTAAGACTCTCATCTCACTCACTTTCTGGGCAACATGAAGCTTGGCGCTGCGTTTGGAGGGGCCTGTAGCCTCATAAGTTACCCCATCCACCTCTACAGCCATTGTGAACTGAGGCTCATGTTCAGGCCCAGTCTGTGATGCCAATTTGTAAAGCGTTCCAGGCCGCAGCTGGTTCAGTTTCATTAGGGCGTTTGCTGGTTCACGCCTTTCTGCTAAGAGAAAACAAGCGTTATGACCAAACGATATAAAAGACTTTGAACATACTTCATATTTCACCTGATGAGGTATGCTGTAATTTTCTAATATTAAATATAGAAAAAGGGCAAGGTAACATAACAGGATGATGAAAACAGACTCAAATTGAGATGCATACCTTTTCTTGGAAACTTTGGCGTCATTTCAAGATCGCCTGCATCATAAACTTCCCTTGGCCTCTTTACTGGAATATCAGCTACTGCAATTTATTTAAATGAAAAGAAGAAATGAGGCTCTTATAAAAAAACCCAAACATAATACTACATAGCCATATAAGCATTCAAAATGCCTATTCAGTGTTTAGCAACTGGATCAACCCAAGAAAATGATAACACCAACTACAACAAACACAGCCTACTGATATCATGAGAGGTTTAACTGTTGGTTAAAGCCACTTTGGTACCTCTGTTATGTTCCCTGAGCATTCTAACAGCTTTGGAATTGAGGCGGTCCATTCCAAGAACTTTGTAAAGCTGCCCAAAAGCTGACAGTCTTAAGGCAAACTAGAGGTAACAGGAAAGCAACAAATCAAATGACAAATTACCAAATGTGGTTCACGTATCAGCTGTAATAACCATTTTATCTGGCCTTAGTCATTTACTTTCATGTTGCAGTATTTTTTATTTCCATCTTTAAAAAACAAAATGTTCACAAAGAGCCTTCAATGTTTGAACCACAGTGTTTACAAGAACGTTTGTCCTGATACGCTGTAAAATAAAATCAAACTAAAGTGCCAGATTGCAATTAACCTGTGCACTCTGGGTAATGTCTTCTCTCTGTTGCAGTGTAAGATTGGCACCAGCATCAGTGCTGTCTCGCTCACAGGGATCAGAAATGCCTGGACCATCTGTCGAGAGTGAGAAAGTCATGCTCAGTAGATGACAAAAAAAACACCAAAATATACTCAGTCACTCCGACGCAGACAATGCTTTGTTTCAGTCTTTACCCTCCATTAGTATCCCTGATGCTAGACACTCCAGAACTCTCCGAAATGCCTCTCCGGGACCCAGAAGCCTCTCGCTGGTTGAAATAGCCTTCTGACAGAGCAGCTCAAGAATCTATATAGAATTAAAGAGATCAGACAAGTGAACAACAAATTCCTCTCTAAAAAGCATTTTTTCTTGTTTTTGAGGTGGACTCACCCATCCTTTGAGAGGGGCCCACGTCGAAACACGGGTACACAAGTCCCGCAAGATCCGAATCACTATGACACACGACTCAAGCGCGGACACTTTAGCCTGTTAACCCAACAAATAGCAAAGCCGTCAACACACTATCAGGCATCTTCAAAGAACTTCTAGATGCTTTTTAGAGGACGTTTTGTATAAAGCAGATCAATCAGGCCAAATTATAGGTTCTGACCAAAAACGGACAAACTGCAACCTGGGAAAGATACATCTGACATTTAAACGGAAACAGGTTATGCGCAATTCAGTTTAAAGCAATAATAGACGTTTCAAAATTCAAACAGCCTTAAAAAAGCATTTTTCAGAGAAGCTCAATGGGCAAATATGTATTTTCCCCAGGTTAAAGGTCAGATTAAGTTACAAGTCGACTTTTAGACAAATAAAGACGGGATGCAAACCTGGAACCACTTGGCCTGGCGGAGTGACGCCAAAGAAGCCAGGCATTTCTGCCTGTCCAGAGCGTCCTGCGGAGAGCTTTCCGCGCACGGTTCTAGTGACGAATGGAGTAAGAAGACAAGGCACAGTTTGACCAAGGGGGGTTCTGTCATCTGGCCAGGGGGCAGACGCAGTGTTCCCATGCCCACAAGCAAGAGGAAGAGGGGGAACTGTTCTGGAAGTGATCTAACAAAGCTTAGTCTGTTTAAACAGCGATTAATCTTCTTTAAATTACTGTACTTCTATAAACATTTCACCCTCCTCTTCTGTAGGCCAACTGCGTCCCCCCTTCCGAGACAGTGTGTTTCCAGTTGGTCAAAAGTCCAGCGCCCCTAAAATTGACAAACTAGAAGGCTTGGTTGAGAAAGTCAATTTGCAACCACAGGCAACAAAAGCAATACCTTAATTTAAATGAATAGGTTGTGTACAGGGTAAATACTGCAGCAAAATACAAAAGTTCTGGACGAACAGATTAAACACAAAAATGAATGTTGCATAAAATAAAGCTAAACAAAAATGATCTAAAACTAAAAAAAAAAAAAAAACTTTACCTCTTATCATAGCACAAAAAAAGCATAATAAGAAGCACATCGTAAAATATAAATCTAGTGGTTCACTTTTGCTGCAATGCAAACCCTTCGTATCGCTTTAGAGGTGACGTTCGGGAATTTTAACGTTCAACAGTAAAATGCTGAACAATAGCGAAGACAAAACTTGCAACATTTAAAAAATGCTGAAAGCACCCAGTATTTGGCTCAGAAGGAACCACCAGTCATTTGATGCAGCAGAACTTTTATTTTCACTCTAGTCTTTTAGGTCCGAAAATAAAAAGAGTGAGATCATACCTCCAGATGCCTCTTTTTCAACCTGCTCCCTGACCAAGGGTGAGGTCAGATGGATGCTCAGTTTCAGACTGTGCTCCGTCGGGCTTGTAACAATAATAGCAGCATCTGGGATAGATGGAGTGATGACGTATTTCTCCTCAGTAACATCCTTTCATTGAGAAAAGCAGCAGGAGAAACTGCACGTCAGTTTGATTCATTAACATTGGCTGGTAAATAATGACCTGTTTTGCATGGAATCTGCACCCAAAGTAAACACTCAAGAACACAAATTGTATGCATATATCAGCATTCAAATATTTTGAGTTGGAAAAATTCATACTGTAAAATGTTTTACAATTTAATATAAGTTTTCAATTTTTATACATTTCAAAATGTTATTTATTTCTGTTTGTTCTTAAATCCACAGACCTTAGTTCAGGTTAGATGCTATATTGAATTTAAATATGAAAACGATGCTGTCAGGGAGAGACTGACAGTCTTTGCAAAGCATATACTGAATAAAGTATACTTTATGAGCTTTTGTGGACCAAAAGCTGTCTGTTGATAAACACAATACACGAATATACTGCAGATCTATCCCTCACAGCCTTGTCGTCATTTCTGTCAAAAATGCTGCACAACCTGACTAAAGTCTGTTTCAGTGTCAAATAATTCAGTGTCAAATTATTATAACATGCTGATCGCTATCAGTATTGAAATTGGTCGTTCCAGTTGTGCTACATGACATTTTGTGGAAGCTTTGTTGATGAACAAAATTCAAAACGTTTGAAATACACATTATACATTAATATAAATGTCTTACTTTCCCTGGATCATGCATTCTCTTGCTTCGTGCATTTAGCAAAACAACTCAGCGGTTTACATTTGCATTGTGCTCATGTCTCAGGCAATTAGAGAAAAGCAAGTATCAAAACTACGGAAGCACCAAAATTCTAAATCTTGGTCGAAGCCAAACAAAACGAAATGTTAAATATGGAACAGAGGTTTTTTTTTCCTTCACATATATTTTAACATTTATTTCCTCCCACCATTGCATCATTTATATAGACAAAATCTTCTTTTTACTGTATTGTCTATGTACTTTCTATAATAATACAAATAAATAATGAAAAAAAGGGATGAAAAAAACCTTTATGAATTCTGAGAGTTTTCCAGAGATCAGCCTGAGCAGAGAACTGGTAGGCACATCCCTGGAGAGCAGCACCAACTCTAACTCCAAGTCATCTTTCAGCAGAAGTCCTTTAGCCACCAGGCCCACTCTCAAAACACCACGCAGTTTACTTTGAGGTGAAGCACTGCAGAGAAAACAGCACAGAATCTGAGCATGAGGTTATGCTACCACTGAAACTGTATTATAAATTACCCAGCGACTGCTTAAACAAAACAAAATGCTTAGATTTTAAAAATCTACATGCAACTGACTTCTCTAACCAACATCCATACCTCCCAGCATCAGTGGCACTACTTTCTTTCTCATTTAACCACTCAGAGACAGACTTCAAGGCGCACTCCACATTAGACACCATGCTTTGAACTTCATCCAGCTGCTCTGCTGATGGGTACACCGTTGTGTGCTTGGCCTTTACATAGCGATCTTCATTCACGAATGTTCGCTGAGGTGGTGGCCTCACTGGCGGAAGCTGTAGAGTCAAATAGGTAAACATTATTTGAGACACCAGTCTCCCAGAGAGAGAAAGGGAGAACAAGAAGAAATTTGCATTGTAAATCTTATATACATGAGAGTAACATACCTCCTCTGGGTGCAGATTGTCCTCTTCCCACTTTCTGTACTCAACAATGTATTGGTTGTACTGCCTGAGGTCTTCTTCATAACACAAGCAGTCATACCAATAACGCAACTCTTCATACCTACAACAAGAATTTAGTTTTATTACAACTTTATATACCAGAAATGCCTAACCCAGGGCCCATGGGCAAAAGTTAGCCCTGGATGACCTAATTTGGAGGAGGGACAACATTAAACATATGTTATCAGATTTTTGTTAACATCGAAGTTCCACTAAAACGTAAAACACTGCATTTGATAAAAAAAATAAATAAATTACAATAAAAAAAAAATGTGCTGGGCAGCGATTAATGGGGATTAATAACATCCAAAAAATGTTGTGCATATAATATATGCACGTGTACTGTGTACATTTATTATGTATATATAAAGATGCACATACAGCATATATTTTGAAAACATTTATATGTAGATATTTATATTTAACTTATTTAATATATAAATATTTAATAAACAACATATGCATGGGTGTATTTCTGTATACATGATAAATACAGTACACACATATGCACACAAAAATATTTATTTTGGATGTGATAAAACGTGCTAGCAGAGCACACACAAAAAAAAATACAGTAATATAGTTGGATATAATGCAACATTTACGTTTTGTCTATGACGCCCAATCAAGTGTTTTTGAGCACCTGTGTTATATACATAAATTGAATCAGATTATACAATTTATGACAGAATGTCATTCAAAACGTACTGTATTTAGAAGTCCCCATCTTTTAACCATTACATTTTTTAGCTTCCCCCAAATTTATTATAACAATAAAAATAAATTCATATTAATAATATAAAAAATGAATGATTTTAAATTTAATTTTTCCAAGCCTTGATATCACACTTATAATATTTTCTAAATAGAGGGTTTCTTCATGGACACGAAAGACATGTTTAGAGCATTCCCAACAATACATTTCTGAAGTACGGGGTTGTTTACCGGTCGTAGTCCTCCGGATGGAGGCGGTAACCCTCCTGCATGAGATTATCCCAGTACAGCAGCTCCTCATAGACCTTGTGCTCATCCCAGGCAGGTGGTGGTCGAGGAGGAAGAGGTCCTTCCCTCCGCCTAGGAAAATTCCCCATTTGAGCCATTTTCTTCAAACGATCACCTGTTCGCAAGACACACAACACTTATAGTAAATAACGTTAAAGATAAGGATTCCGACGCAAAACACTCATGAAGTTATCAAGTTAACAAGCCAGTCAATGAATGGTTCCCGGCGTACTTATTATTAAAACTGAAACTTCATAAAGCTGCGAAAATTAAACGCGTTTTTAAAAATAAAGCATCTTTCACGTGTGTACAGAACATCACACATCGGAGAAGCACGCTAGCACGCGCACGGCGAGTTGAAGAAACAATTATGCAAAAACAGCGATTCTTATTTACCGGCACAGCTGCTAGTAAAACCAGAATTTGTAGACGCCTTTAAGATGGCGTAAGGCAAATATCGTGTGTCCGTCTATTTCTTTATAAAGCGAAACAAATTTGTTGTACTTACCATTCACTCAGTTTACTCTATGAAAGCGTAAAAAGCTCCACTTCCGGGCCATGCACTGACCCCCGCCGCGCATGCGCACTCAAATTTCGACTTGCCTAGCGGAGACTTGATGAACTCCACTATATTTTTTACACCTTGAGAAAGACTGTGTACACACCATGCAGGAATTATCAGTTGGTCATTCCTATTATTTATAAACTTTGAAGAAAAGCCTGTAATAAACTATTTAATGACAGTTTACCTTATACATTAGGCCTGCAACATGTTGAATAGCTCTTGAATAACTAATTAATTCAAATTAATGCATGATCAGTGATCATTTAAAATACTGGAAATTATTGTTCTGGCTTTTGAAATATTCATTTGGTTGATTTATTTGAAGTTTGAGCCTGGTTTGTTGGGCTTCATGCATCAAACTAAGTGAAAAATTAATAAATTCATGAAAACTGATTCACAGCAACAGAAATGAAATTCAGTAAGCTCGTTTTATTTTTATGATAATGCTTCTCAATGTAAAATAAAAACATTAAAAGCCTCCAGAAAATTGGAGGGATAACACAAGAAATAAATTACACAATAATATGAACATTATTATATACACATGAGCATTTTTGCACATTAACATATGCAAAACAAAAATAATGGAAAATTGTCTTTCCCTTCTTCGAGGGAAATAACATTGACCACATCAAATATTTGATCTCACAGTTATTATATTGTTGATGATCATGCTGTACAAAATCTGACTAGGTAAACATTTCTTTTCAGTAAAACAGATTCAGATTTTTTTTGTGCCTCGTCACTGTCATGTCGGTTTTAATGCCCAGGGCTATCATCATAGGGAACAAATAGGGACACATGAACACACTGCCCCAGCTACTGTACAACAATTACTATCTACTTATTTCTGTATTGAAGCAAATATTTGCTGTTCTGTTTCACCAACATGGTTTCCAGCCAAATTAGTGCTTTACTGGGAGTAATAGGAATGCTCATCTCATGCTTTATTTATCTTTGTGCAAATTCGCTTAAATAAATACATTCTTAACATAGTGAGTGCAGTACATGCTGTAATAAAGGGGCCCAGTAGAACTGACTGACACCAAGTAAGCCTTTATTAATGCACACTCAGATTCACACTCTACTGACAGGATTCTTCTCAGAGCTGGGGAAGGAATGGATCTCCCAGCAGCGAAAAGTGCTTTCCTTAAAGTCTTTTGGACGTTTGGTGATGAAGTAAATCTTTTGGAGGACAGAACGACGAAGAAGAATGTAGACCCATGGGTCCAGAATCTGGTTCCAGGATGCTATCCTCACCCCCATGATCATTAGGGTCTTAAAGGTTCCAAGGTCATCTCCAACAGAGCCCTCGTATGACTGTTTCACTGTAATTAGGCCAATAATCTAAAGTTAAGAGACAAAGACAATGCACCATGAGGATTATGACAAAATATCCAGGTCTAGGAAATCCATGGTCCAGTCTATTAGAAATATTAGGTGCTTTTCAGTTTATATACTATATATACATATACTATATGTCATGTGTCCAAAAAAGCTTTGATTCCTTAAGTGATGTGCTTCATTTAAAAAAAATATAATTATGTTTCTGCCTCGTATACAATAAATGAAAAAAAAAGAAATACAAATGTAGCATTATGGAAAATATAAAATTTCAGCTGACATATAAAATTAATTTGTTTAAACCTTTGGACTGTCAGATTCAAACCTTCCTCAAAAGCTTTCAAGTTGCTGGAAACGCACAAAATAGGTCACAGAAACAATTACTTTGGCGATTTGAGATGCATTCTTTTGTTCACGTTGGCATGGCAGAAAAAGCTTTTTGATGCCAAAGTTTTGTCATGTCTTTTCAGAAATCTCTGGGCAATGATTTCAAAGACTATGAATATAAAACGCAAACAATCGGAGTAAAAATGTGGTCAATTACTCTATAAATTAACCAAACTTGTCTACTACAGATCCACTTTCTATATAGTCTTTACATTTATTATATGTTCCTATAGGCATATGCACTCTACTTAAATTTACTGTAGGTATAATTTATATATTTGTGCTTGGTTTTCACTGATGATTTTAACTACAGTGTGTTATTTTAGTGAGCTTTCCTCATTTTTTCTTTCTAGACACTTTTCGTGTTTGTAGTGGGTTTTATGGTTTTAATATTATGGCAGCATAGATCGGGCCAATGATGGGGCTACTAACCCCACTGACCTGCTGTTAAGTTATTGCAACTGCTCATACTCACCAGAAGAGGGCTCCAGCAGATACAAGATGTGACCATTATGCCTACAAGTTGCACCACCATCTCAATATCATGGGATCTGGCTGATTGCCGGTTGCAGGGTTTCTTTCGTATCCTCGCTAACACTAGCGTAAGTCCACTTATGGTGTTACACACCAAAGCAACAGCAAGGGATGTCAATCCCAGTCCTGAAAACAACATAACAAAGGCCACGTCTGACTTCTCTGTGTCCTCCAGCACTTTAATGAAACACCAGGTTCCAGGATACTGGTAGGTATATGAACCCAGCTGAAAGCAGGGCAGTAGAGCAATGCAAAGAGCTGCTAACCAGATAACAGAAAGTGAGAGCTTAGTCCTTGTGGTTGTAACCAAAGACGCATGGAGCAGTGGCTTTGTTACCCCTAAACACCTCTCAGCTGCCATGGCACAACCTAGAAAAAGTGGACACAGTCCGAAAAACACCATGCTGCCTCCTAGAAACTGACATAATGGGTCCGCCTGGTTGTATTTTTCAGAGGGTACACCTCCAGAAAGATACAGCCTCATGACTATAGAACCAGGTATAACATGCCCCACAAAGTCCGTGGCCACCAAAGAGCTGGCGAACAGGAGAAACGCTTTGGATCGTCGACGTAGACGGGCGTATGCATTTACCAGGATGAATAAAGCTACAATGTTAGACAGGATCCCCAGGGTCATCGAGAGAATCGCAGCTATAGGGCCACTGAGGATTGGTCTCTCCGAGGTGACATTTTCAGATTCGGCAGGTGATGGAGAGGTCGGCTGTCCTTCCCATTGACTGTCATTGGGAAATGGGCTGACTGGCACAGCACTTGATGAATTGCAGTGATGCATGGCTAACTCAGAGGAGTGTTTAGCTGCGGGGCTCCCATCTTCATGTAGAGCTGCTGATAGGATGGAGAAATATGTTTTAGAACAGATCACTTGAAAGACACTTCGAATTCTAAATGAGTTGTGTAGTCATTAAGTGTGTTCTTAGTGCGTTTTAAAGGCTTTCTCTTTCCTGGTAAATACTTTAATCATTTAAAAAATACAGAGAGCACATATATAAATGTATTACTGTTATTTAGAGAATGCTGTCAATTAATAATCTTTAAAATAATTTTCTTAAGCAGTTTTGTACAATATGTTTTTTTTCCACAGCAATCCATTAATGTGTCAAAAAAAAGCTAATTTGAATATACTAACATAAGAAATGCACAGTTATACATTCCATCCACATGCCATCCTGTACTGAAACATTGTCATTGTTTACACATTATGATTTCTATTTCTATTTGAATTTTAAATGGTGAATTCCTGAAAACATGGCTGGCTGACTATGAGTCTACTGGGAAATTTTTATTTCATTGACTATTTTAAAAAGCACCCCCCACTCAAACTTCCTGTACAAACAGGAAATGTAGCTATCATCCCAAATAATTTCATGCAGTCTTTAAAACATATAAATATGTGCAACTATTTTAGATTTAGTCACAGAAGTATGAACTACAAGTATGTATCTGTTTTCCATACAATCATATTGCCATCTAAAAACCAAACAAATAAAAATAAAATATCTATTAAGGGCCACGCCAAACCTTACAGCTGAAAGAAACATGTTCTGACAGAGGCTACTGACAGCCACAAATCGTTTAAAAACATTCCTCAAGGTTCATTCGCCTGCATTTGACCCCGCAATGTTATGCTTTCGTCCTGGAATCTTTCCTGAAGAATGCTATAGTGAGTCATTTTATATTGAGTCATATTTAGTTGGTTGCATGTATTTAAAAAAAGCACTGATCCAGAAAAGATAGAAATCGCATGTTACAACAAAGTTGGATTCCTGTGACACAGCATCTGCCTACAACTCAGTAAAGACCAATGCAACTGCTTACCTTCATTAACGAATATCCATTGGGATTAAAGAATCATGTAAAAAAAAACAACAACAGCAACAACAAAAAAAAAACAAGATATTTTTTTTTTCCAAAAGTAAAAACTTTTTTGCTCCTATTTTGGAAAGAAATATATATATAAAAAATATCTCATACGCAAAAGAAAATGTTACTTTTAACTGAAGAAAAATGTAAATAACTAGCCTACAGTTAAAAATTAAAATTATGTAGGCTATTATAAGAAAAAAAGGTGCATCGTCATATGCATATATTCCATACGAGCGCCTGTAATATTTACTAAAACATAACAGTAATGAAGGTTCTGCTAAGTTAAAAAACTATTTCCCATGAGAGGATAATAAGTTGTTTAAATGATGAAATGCAGATGAGTAGATTCGTAGTTTGACGGCGGTACATTCCACCGGCGGACGCGCGCGCTCAGTGCAGCCGCTTCAGAACAGTGTGTTTCTGACGGAAACATGCGGGTGACTATATAACCCCTCCCTTTCGAAGCTCACTGCTATAGGTGAGTGTGAATCACTCTTACCTCCGGGCTGAGTGCTTCATTTCTCTGATATAACTATGGTGTTGTTATTCAAAGCTTTATTTTTAAGAAAACGGGTTAACCGGGAAGAAAAAAAGCGTAAGCAAGCTACTAAATTATAAACTAACACATTATGTTTGAGATTCCTACAGTGGCTATCTTTAGTCTAATAACAGGTACTCATGCATTAAATACTAATTCAGTTATTCAGAGACCTGATTCAGCATTTGCCATTTCTTATGTCTGACCTTGAACATATTATCAAATATTCCACTAAACCAGATTCTTGTAGATTGAAGACAGGTGTCTGCGTTTGCTTTTTTTTTTTGTTCAAGCTGGCAAACTACAGTGGCTCCACACTTGTGGTTTGGATTCCGACTAACAGCAATATTTTTACATGGTGATATTAAAGAAGGCTAGAGCTACAGCGGTGACAAGGCTGTTGAAAGCAATAATTTTTTCCCTCAAAAAACAGATTAAGTATTTATTTACTGGATTTTAACATGCACTGAATTGCTATAAGATATATGGCAACATGGTTTAATTAGGCCTAAATCAAAACATTCAATATGACATGCACAAGAGTTGTAATGGGAAATACTAGAGAAGGTGGCTAGTTGTCACACAGGCTATTTCTTAATAAACGGAAGGTTTTGAAAATTGGTGCATCCTCTTTCAACAAACAACAGTACAATGAGGCACAATGAGACAGATTTTGCTGTCAAAAATGCCAATATCTGTTCCTTGACTAAAAACTAAACACACAAACAAACTTTCAAAACAATTGTAAACCCCAGAACTAACCCCATACTCTCTAAATGCCTTTGAAGTTATGAAACATTTTAGAACTGAGTTTTTAATGAATGAAGTGATTGAGGTGGAAACATTTATCCCAGATGAGAAAAAATATGACAAACTGCAAACAAAAATAGCGGTTTCAATTAAAAATGTTTTACTTTTTTAGTATCTGTGTCCCCTTACACTTTATTTATCACCATGACAACTCATCTGTTTCTTTCCCATTGTGTCTCCGCCCCCTTGTTTGTCACTGTGGTGATTCATCAGCTCCTCGCCCTTGTTTATTCATTAACTTGTTGTCTTGTCTTTTAAAAGATCTGTTTTTGTGAAGCCAATCTCCGAGCATAGATTTTTCTCTTCCTAGTGGAATTTCCTGTGTACCGATCTTGTTTTGTGTTACTTTTTGGCTCTGATTGACCGACCTCTGCCTCTACCGATTGCTCTCCCTCTGGACTATTCTTGTGTTATGCCTACTACATACCTGTTTGCCCATCTACGACCCTGCTTCTTTGACCATGTCTATAAATTAAACTTGGCAGATGAATCCGCATTTCTCTGTCCCCTCCGTTACATGATCGGGCTTGAAACTGATTGATATCAAAATGGAGAATAGTGTCACATATCAGCCACATCAATCAGCTCAAGTTAGAGAAGTTTTGTACCACCCCGGTCTCTCTCATTATGTCATCAGCCAGGGTTTTAGCTTTGAGAAGCTTGTTATATTGACACTGGAACCTTAACATGGACAGATGAAGTGTATAACATTTTTTTGTCTTTGTCGTTTCAAAGATGTGGTGTTCAGAAATGTCAACCAGGAATCGGGTGCTTGGCTACAGCAGGGATTTTCCGTTTAGAGCACCATTCTCCCATTCACTTAATATTCTTGTGAATGTAGCCATTTGGATTCTGTTTGATTTCAGTCTCCAAGACTAAGTCTAACAGTGACCAAGGTTTTACTTTATTTATTTTGCAAAAACCACGTTCTGTTTCCGCTCTTCCCATGTGCAACTGTAAAAAACTAGATCTAAAACTTGAGGGCAGAATATAGTCTGAAAAGTGCACCAGTCATTCTAGGACTACAAGACACGAATGCATAAAATGGCAGAAGACGCAAGTCACAGGAGAAGACTGATTATGTCGTTTTTGTTTTCTTTGTGCACAAAAAAAGGTTAGCAATTGATGTCACATGAACTGTTTCACTGATTTTTTTACTACGATTCTGGATCTGGATCATTTTAATTGTGTTGCTGTCTATGGATGGACAGATAGCTCTCAGATTTCATAAAAAATATCTTAATTTGCATTTTGAAGATGAATGAAGGTCTTATGTGTTGCTGCTTTTTAAAGTAAATGTCAACAGTTAATTTTTTTGTTTGTTTGAACTACTTTTTCAATTCTGATTAATACGTCTTTATTATTATTATTAGGTTTTAGTTCTAGTGTTGTGTTAATAGTGTTGAATATCTGTTATCCAAGGCATAAAAACATTATTATTTTTAACATGGTCAGCTTGCTGAGGATGGATAATCTTTGATAAAGTTTGACTCTAATAAAGTTTGACTGTGGTATGAGGGTGTAGGCCAAATGGTAAGATAATTTCTTAATAATAAACATAATAAAATTGCAGCCTGAAATGAAAATATTTTGCAAATCTTTGAGACCGGACTGAGAGCAGAGCAGGTTTGGTTTAGATCCCCAGAGCACTCACAGGGCACAAGTCAGGGAAAGACAGTGGCTCCCAATTTTCCGAAGAGGTGGAACATTATTCGCTACTTGCCAGACATTACAAATCAACCCAGATGCATATTTTTTCCTTCTGGAACACGAAATAAAAACAGGTATTTATCCTGGCATGAGCATGGACATGCTGATCCAGACGTGGATCTCTGTGGATTGGAATGTGGACTGTGTTGATCAGTGAGCGGTTATTCTTAACTATTCTCAAGCAGCAGTTATAAGCTTTTTGTAGTCTGCATTGTAATAGGCTCATTTTGTTTTGCTACATTCTGCTTTTGGGTTTTCGCTGATTGCTCATTTGTTTGCTCTGGATTGAGGAATTTTGGACAAAATCCCACTGGAGCTGAAACAAGATGCATGGAATGAGCTGTGGGTAGAAGTTCTGCAGACACAGACTCTACAGGTTTGAAGTCATACATCTGTTTTTGTACCCTCTTTCAATAAAGAGCTCAAGCGGCACAGTAATATGATTGCTAAAAGGGCAGAGCCTTCCACTGATTTGTCTCTGTGACATTCACAGTAAGGAACACAACTAAAACTATTTCCTTAACCAATTAGCAAAGCATTTACAGATGAGGGCAAATTGTAAGTGTCTTCTCCAGAAGGCAGATGTGGAAAAACCGAACGTGCCCGATGGATTCTTGGAATCTTGCATTTATTGTAAGATTGACAAATCCAGCTGTTCATCGGAGGCACACATACTGTAGATGCATGAAGCATGATTGTGCCAGCATTTCAATAATGCTCTAGAAACATTAAAAAACCAAAAGAATATATAATTGCTCTAAACATCTACACACTCAGAAATAAAGGTAAAAAAGCTGTCACTGGGGCGGTTCCCTTTCAAAAGGTACATGTTTGTACCTAAAGGGTACATATTACTACTTAAAGTGTACATATTTACACTAAGGTACCGTGACAGCTTTTGTACCTTTATGTAAAGTACTAGAAATAAATATGCGTTATTGTCAAGTTAATCCTTCTAAACTAAAGCCTGAATCACTTAAAATAACTATCAATTCTGTGTAAATAGGTCAGGAGGTTTGCTAGAAATAATTCCTGCTGTTAACCTTTATCCTCTGTATGGCCACAGGCTGAATCTTCGGTTTGAAAGCGAGAGACATGCAAAACCCAACATTTGTTCTGCAGCCCAAAATTCCACCCAGCCATGAATCTTTCACAAATCAAATGTGGTTCACCACATTCACATAAAAATGTCAAGGCTTTGAAAGCGCTCCCCCTCTTCTACTGCCTGGCCCACCAAATAGAATGCCAATGTGGTGTGGTGCGGAGGGGTCAAGAAGTATGAGAGAAACCGCAGATTCCCATGGACTACAGCAGGGCTGATCTTGGTCAGCTGAAATCAACAGGGCTACTTGTAAAATTAAGCCTGGTACCTTAGTTGGCCCTGAATAATGTTTGTGTCCATAATTCATGATAAGGCTTCTTTCTGTTATAAAGTCCATCCCCTGTTGTCCTCTCACATCAAAATCCATTGACATATGTTTTGCTTGATCTGTGCATATTTCTGTCCTGATTCAGACCAGAAAACATTTTCACTGGAGGAGACAATATTATGGATAAAAAGCTTGTATTTCAGTCGAAAGCAGTGGCTTTAAGTTAAAATGATCTTAATGACTAGTCCTGTGGATTATTTGTGTATTATTAAGGTGCTTTTATTAGCTGTTTGTAGGCTCATTTTTACGGCACCCATTCACTGCAGAGGATTCATTTTGATTTGTTTTAATGAAGAATCGAAAGGCTGATGATACACAGGGCAACTTTTTTAAGCAATGTTGCCGGGCAACTTAATATTGCTCTCAACAGGCAACAGTCAAAGTGCCCATTACCTATCTAAAGTATAGAAATTTGTTTCCCATTCTCAGTGTGAAAGTATTCAAGCCGCATTGATCATCATTAGCCTTGCACACTTTTCAAAAATGGCGCTTACAAGGGATGCACAAACAACATAATTACCATAATTAAAATGCATTTTATATTTAGACGAAATGGAAGTTAGATAAATAATGGAAGTTAAATAAATCCACCCTCCGAGGGCTCACAAAAGTCGTTTTTTGTCATTCTTCACCGAACTCACATTGGTGCAGAATGCTGGCAGAAGATTAGGTGTAGAATGCCGACAAGCAAGTTCCTCACCATTTGTTACACCGCCATCTTGCCCCGCACTCACTTCCGGTTTACTGTTTTGCAGGCGGAGAGCGGAGAGACAGGAAAGAATGGAAGGATTAATCGCTGAACTTCGCCTACCAACTGCCCAAAGCGTCCGGCTACCAGATCCGCGGTTGAAAGCCGGTCGACTACTGCCCAAACTTACTGCAGATGATGACATCGAGGCCTGTGGTCAAACACGGAGGGCTGGCCCAGAGGTTGTTGGCTGGCAGTGCTTGCCCCGTTATTATCTGGTGAGGCTCAGCAAGGATTTTTTTTCACTTCCCTCTTCTACTCAAAATAATTATAACAAACTGTATGCTGACAGCAGGAATGTCAACCAGATCTGTTGCTCGTGCATTTAATGTTCATTTCTCAACCATAAGCCGTCTCCAAAGGCGTTTCAGAGAATATGGCAGTACATCCAACCGGCCTCACAA
>JAUCMT010000114.1:3372806-3390372 GCA_032357475.1 Enteromius thamalakanensis
AGGTTAATCATTAATTACTAGTGTGTTTTTGCTCAACTAATGCTTAATTGTGAACAAATTAACCATTAATTAATGCTCAACTAATGCATTATTTTGGACCCCTATTCTGAATTGTTACCGAATATTTTATTTCACACACTGAGGTTCACTTCTTGCCTTTGTTTAGTTATGTTTTTTTCCTGCATCAATATTTAGCTGATCTGAATATTTTGGCTCCTGAAAGTTCTCTTGAGGTTTTGTAAATTCTTCCTCTTTTCGGGGTCAGTTTTGTGGAGACTTGCCTGAATAAATTGATTACTGTTAGTAAATCATGTGTCACACTGAATAAACATTATAGTTTATGCGTCATTGTGGATTCATTAGTCCCCCGCATCCGATGGTCATGTTGAGTAACAACTGAAAAAAAAAAGAAAAATATTTGACTTTTTTTCCTTTATTTATACATAGTCATTTCGATATTATATTATTTTAGCTCCTGTCCAAAACATATTCAAGTGACAGTTATATAAAATTCACACTCTGAGGCTAGTCTCCTCAAAAATGGAATCGAAAATTATGTTATTTTGTTTTCTTTGCGCAAAAAGGTATTCTCCTAGAGTTGCAAAAGTGAAGTTCAGCCATTGATATCACATGGACTGTTTTACCAATGTTTTTACTATTTCTGGATCTAGGATAATTTGAGTTGTATTGCTGTCTATGAAGGGTCGGATGGCTCTCAGATTTCATAAAAAAAAATGTGTATTCTGAAGATGAACAAAGGTCTTACTGGGTTTAGAACAACATGAGAGTGAGGAATTAATTACAGAATTAAAATTTTTGGGTGAACTAACCCTTTAACAGGATTGTATTTGCAGTTAATTTGAGCAGAAAAGACTGAATCTGTGAAGATCATTTCCCAATAATACTTTTTACCTAACTATACACTCTAAAAAATAAAGGTGCTTCACCATGCCATAGAACTCAGCTTCTCAAATCTTTCCCTTGAGGTCCAGTGCACTGCAGAGTTTAGCTTCAACCCTGATAAAATTCACTTACCTGTGATTTTGTAATGATCATGAAGATACTGATTAACATGCTCAAGACTGTTTGATTAGGGCCAGAGCTAAACTCCACAGTGCACTGGACCTCCAGGGTAAGATTTGAGAACCCCTGCCATAGAAGAACCTTTTTGACTTAAAGGTTCCACAAAGAACCTTTAACATCGGAAGAACCTTTCTGTTTCACAAAAAGATCTTTGTGACCATATAGGTTATATAACCATATAACCATTGGAACCACTTTTATTAAAAGTGTAGTGTCTTCAGACAGAAGATGGGTTGTTTAGTATGTTGTTCAGAAGGCCTGTGAGTTAATAAATAACTAAATAAATACTAATAAAGGAAACTTTAAAGTCAGCTAGTCACATTAGTGTGTGTTTGGACTGCGCTGTAAATAAGGATTCATAACACGGTTGAGAGTTTCTCTATGGCCCCATCATTAACACTGTTATGTAACTGGCTTCCTTCTCTTTTCATCTTTCCGTCTGCTCATCCTGTCATCTTATGGATACTTTTATAGATGCTGTCACATCTGCTGTCTTTTGTCTGTCACCCAATAATTATTTTTGTACTTCGACTGAGTGTATTGATAAGGGTTAAAAAATTAACAAGAACCTGTGTCTTAAAAAAAAAAAATCATATTATTACATACAAATACATTCCAGTGTAAAAAATTAAAGAGAAAATATTTCTAACATAATTTCTAACCCTTATTAAATTTCACCTGCAGTGAAGAGTCATTTCCAAATTTATCTGAGAAAAGAAAAATAAACATGCTCACATAACAGCCGCAAATATCCCTGATGAGAGAGGAACAACTGAATTACAACTGAAGTCCACAATATCACCAACCGTCAGTGATGATCACGAGACACGTGATTCTTCCCCATGACCTACAAGATAATACAATACATGAGTGATTTTAAGCAGAACTATGCCATTCATCAAGAAGTTCAAACATCCTTTTGTATGAGATCATCTTACCTGAGCTTTGGCAGCGTCTGCTCCGGATAGATCCAGTCGTGTTATATGAGAGTCCACTCCAAATGCAGAATCACTGTCATCAGCAGAGGAAACCAAAGATGCAGAGAGCAGCCCAGCGAAGAAACTGTATGTTCCCAATCGCAGGATGAGCATTAGAACAGCTAAAAAAGCATTTTGTCTTGCGAGGATACATCATCAGATACATGGTATTTGTAAAATGAGCTATAAATCTAGAAAAAAATGCTAAGATTTTCTATTTTTCAGTTCTCTTATTGTAGTTTTTTTCACTGTGGGTTTGACTGCCAAAGGTGCTGTAAGTTATCGTACAGTTTATTTTTTAATACGACAGTTTATTAAAATATATTCCATTGAATGATGTTTTTAAAACATAAATTGTGTGAATTATTCTTAAATGGCCATCATTTTTTTGAACATTGTGAGGCAGCTGAAGATGGAATAAAAAAAAAAATCAAGAGTTCATCTCTCACTGAAAAACAGCTCCTCGGAGAGCTCTGATTGCAAAGCCACAAGCTGTGTGAGAAACTGTTCTTGGTTGCCAAACCTAAAGTTTATGAATCATCTATTAAGGATTACAGCCTCGTTTGAATACAAGTTGGAGTCAATATTGTCATCTCACTGTTTTAACCAGAATCCCTTTTCTCAGGCCTCTTGGACTTTTTTTTAAGTCTCAAACTTAGCCAGTCTGTTGTACTTTGAAAAATCTAAATTAATGTCCTGTGGCTATAAAATAAACAGGTGATATTTTAGCAGATACAGTAATAGCAGATTTTGTCCCAAGATCTGACTTAACTTAAAGATAAAGATTTTTCACCCGAATGGAAATTCTGTCATCATTTACTCATCTGAAAGTTGTTTAGTCTATTAGTCTAAAGTCTATTTCTATAAAAAAGAAATTTTTTCTTTGGGTCTCTATTGACTTCCATAGTATGAGAAAAACAATACAGTGGAAGTCAATGGGGACCAGCAACTGTTGGTTACCCACATTCTTTAAGTTATCTTTTGTTCTCAGAAAAAGAAAATTCACAAAGGTTTGGAACAACTTGAGAGTGAATAAATGATCCGATTTTTCATTTTTGGGCAAAATCCCTTAAGGTTAGGTCCTTTCTCACCAGCATGTGCAATATTTATTTTTGAATGAATCCAAAATGCTGTTGCGTTTCCATCTTCTTTGCTGAGGTCTTTTCTCTGGCTACCTGTATCTGTTCTGGGCCAACAACTATCCTCAAGGGTCTGATGCTTCAATCCAGTACACCCCAGTTCAGCCACCTCTTGATGTATAGCCCTAATTGATTTCTATACATGAGGGGTTCTTGCAGAGAAACACTGTATTGTTGCACTGAATGGATTCTGATTCAGTTGTGCTGAATCATTTTAGGATTTCTTTTAATCATTTCTTTTGAAAAGGTGACCGCTGACCTTTCCAGAAATCATATTTTCCCACTTCAGGTCCAAAGTTTCATTAAAAATGATGTCAGGAAAATTAAACTGTCATTTAAATGGGGAAAATAATGGGACTTAACAAGTGAAGTGACACAAAAATGCTAGTATCATCCCAGACATTTTTGTCAGTCACATTTTAAGTTCTTACTTCATGCCTTCTGCAGTAAAATCAGATTGTTCTGCTTTAAACTGTTTTATCATGGAGTAAAATTTGGATATGAAGTTCAGTATTCTTAAGAAAAAAATCTAAAGAGAAATCAGAGCTATTCAGGGTGAGACTGTCATGTCTAGTATGAACGAAATGTCTTATCTGCAGGTATTTAAAGAAATCTTTTTTGGGGATATTACGCTTTAAATGTTATTCATCAAATGACATAAAATATCCTTATAGAAGAGATCATATATCCTGTATATTCCCAAATTAATCCAGCTACCAAATTGAGAGCCCATATAAATACGGTAAAAATTTGTGTTACTGGTCAATGTAGATACAATAGACAGGTTCTGACTATATCTGTGACAAGGTTTTGCCCATAAGGAGAGCTCGTTTCTCATTTGTTCCCACATTTTTGGTAACAGAAATGCTCTTAAACGGCAGCTTTGCCAGACTAACTTTGCACGTGAAATTGAACGTAGCGTCACAGGAAGTATGGGCGGGCCAAGGCTAGCATTACTCTGGATCCTTTTATTTTTTGTGCATTACGGTAATATTAGCTACAGTATATGTAGTAGTACAGCTACAGTATTAGCTACAGTATAGGCATATTCATATAATTAGGGAGTTTAGATGCATGAAAAGAGGTGTTGATAGCTTTCAAGAGGTATAGGCTTATATTGAATGATATATTATCATTCATAATAATCTGCACCCTCTGCAGTGATCGAGACTCATCAGCAGAAAGACTCAAACTCATTTTTGATTAAAGATGAGTTTAAGCTCATCTTTGCTGAATTTCTGGCATCTGTACTCCTCCACATTTTTGATCACTGCATTTTCCACAAAACAAAGTTGTTGAAATGCCTCTCTCTCTATATATATATATATTCAACAAAGTCTCATGACCAATTCGTACGCATTCATACAACCTCACTTGTATTTTTTGTCTAAACTCCAGTGACATAGGTTTAGGGGCGGGTTAGGGGTAGGTCTTTCGTACAAATTCATATGAATTGGCAACTCGTAAAATACTTACAATTTAGCAAAAATTTTATGAATTTGTACAAGTGAGGTCGTACGAATTTGTACGAATTAACCACCTCGTAAAATATGTATGAATTGCCGTGAGACTGGGCTGATTTATAATAAAAAAAATAAAAAAAGATCAACACTGTATTATCAGCATTTATAGCAAACTACATATTTTTGCTCACTTTATGCCCCTGAATAAAATTTAGATGTTTTCTTCTTTTTGAGTGCGAGCGCCATTTTCTCAAATATCATACTACAGCCATAAAAACCTCACAAAAAGCATGAATCTCTCTCTATATACATTCATTTTTATAATAATTTAACATGCAGCCTTATGTTTGTGTAAATCAGCAAGACCCTCTGATGCACATAATATTTCAGTTTATCCTGGAACAGGCTTTTCCACAAGAGCTCGATTTCACAAACCTCTTTTGCTCTCTGAAAGGACCCTTTATTCATGCACGAGCTCCATAAATGTGTCGGCCCAGTCTATATGTCCTGTAATTAACATCTCTCAGCACAGCTGGTTTACACAGACTCTTCAGTGCAGGAAGCAGACCTTACTCTTGAAGCAGGATGGTTTCATTTACACAGGAATATAGCATTAGCAGACCTCGAGTGAAAAACAGCTATAAAAAAGCGGAAAGGGAGAGCAGCTCTGGGAATATCACTCTCTTATTATGTCTCTGATATAAAAGACAAATCATTGTTGAGGACTCAACAGTGCTTTTTAGGATGGGGGAAATCTATATGTACTGCATATAAATGACCAACAACGCCGTAAATAGATTCAAAGTCTTTATTAACTGGTTATGAAATTTGTTGTCTCAATACTGAATTTAACAACATCCTTTTGCAAGGACTATACAACTTGTCATTGACAGATTGATTCAAATGAATTTGAATTAAAACCCTGCAAAGCCTGAGAGAAAGTGAACAAACCTCACATATCACATGAGAAATAATGTATATGGAAACATGTACAATTTCCATATATGTTCTGGAAAGTATTTATTAATATCTCCTGTTATTAATAAAATAACAGGAGAATAACACAGCCTTTGCTCCAACCAGACACTGCCACAGTGTTGTACAAACACAAATACACAAGTACATGTAATAGAATCACACTGTTGACTAACTTAACTAGTACTGTTGTAAATATTAGAAAAAATTGCTCCTCAGTTCTCAGTTTAATGCTGGAATCACTTAACAAGGCCTGCAGTGAAGTATTGCTGGTTTCTGCTTAAACTGAACAAATCCTGAAAGTACGCATCAATGAAAATCTGTAGAAATCCCTTTTATTGGTCTTTTGGCATCGAAAATCATTCATTCAAGTGAGAAGCACTGTTTTTAAAATTCTAAGTACTGTATTAAAAAGTAAGAACTTCATTTTAACGACCAAACGCTGGTCTACACAATTTTGTTCATAAAACAATAAAACCTTATTTAAAAACCTTGACAAAAGAGCACATTAACAGTGAAATACAATACAAACGTGAAATACATTCAAATCATCCCAATCAAACAACACTTGACAGGTATGCTGTGGTCAAACTCTTTCAGTAGTGTCTTACAAAAACTAAAATCTAAAAATAGAAAATAAAAACTTAAGACAAATCCACATCACAGTTGAGTCAAGGTCCAGGTAATAAAGCTGTAAAGTCAGTGTAGTGTAATTGCATCAGAAAGAGCATCTAGACAGCCTGAGGGCCAATAAGCAGCGGTGCTTCGCTGTGACTGAGAGCAGGCTGCGGTGAGGGGCTCGAGGCTGAATCCGTCTTCAGCTTGAGGATGTGCTGCTGTAGATGCATGACCCAATCCTCCTGTACAGAGAGCGGCCCTCGGAAAACCTCTTCACAAAACCTATCAAATCATGCAGAGATGTTCACTTACTGATCTTGTATTTTAGTGGATGTAACAGTGTGGTTAAACATCGTCTCAGCAGAAGATCATCAACACCTGCTTTTACATCACTGCTTGTTTAACCCCTTCCAGCAATTAGTGTACATGGGTAAAGTTATTTGTGACTGTGTTAGTAAGTATTTAGTCCTTGGCACAGGATACAATGCTGTGCTTACTGTATTAGATTAGACCCGTTACTATAGATCAGTGGTTTTCAACCTGTGGGCCATTGCGGTATTGCAGGGGGGGGGTCGCCAATTATTATGAATAGAAATTTTAATATTGTTAATATAATAATAAAAAAAAAGTCTAGTTTGCTGATCCATTATGTATATTTTCTGTTTATTCAATAAATAAGCCAGTTTATTCAATAAAGACAATTAACATCCTTGCTTCTGAGTACACAAAAATCTTTTGCAGTGGGCCGCGGAAGCATATGTGTTTGACTAAGTGGGCTGGGAGGTAAAAAAGTTGGGAACCGTTGCTATAGATTATTTGATATGTGCTTAATAACTATGCGTTTTTAATAAAAAAAAAAAAAAAAAGAAGTGCCCACCCATGAATGAATTTAGACTACTCACGATACGCAAGGAACAATTCTCAAAAAAAAAAACACTTTCCAGGTTAGGACATATAGTATATAAAGATTGAAATTATGTACACTTTTGAACATGTTTATTATACTTCCTTTAAATACAGCTATTTTGTCTAAAAGGCACAAATATTCTATTTATTAAAAATGGAAATTTCAGTCACTGTATAAAAAAAATCTAAAAAGCTAACTGTATGTTTATAACTCACAATTCTGACCTTATTTTAATAATTTCTTTCTTAAAATTGGGAATTTTTTTTTACTTTAAATTCGGCCTTTATAACATGCAGCTGCAAACTCATAACTGAGAAAACATCAGGCTTTCCCCCCCTTAGAATTGGACTCACAACAATCAAAAAAGTTAAAAAAAAACCTCACAACTGCAAGAAAAAGTAAGAATTGTGAGATAAGAATACAAAATATTAAATGCAGCACAAAATATTAAGCAATTTAGAACTGCAGTCCTTCAATTTTGTGTCCAAAATAAATATCCCTTTAACCTAAAAGTATACTTATTATTTTTTATGGGTATGTACACAACCTCTTTTCAAAACATACAGTATTTGATAGTGTTCATGAACATACAAGCCCCTCACACAAGCACTCATGCAAAATCAAGCATGTACAATGCTGATAATATACGACATGCATGGGCATGTCTGCATAAATGTATACTTCAGGCCAAGAAGTTTGTAGACCCCTGACGTGAAACCATCTATTGTGTAGACAGCAAAGTGAAAGGAGAACTGGATCAAATAGCAAAACCATCAGGTTCATTGAACACAAACTGATTAGTGGTCTAAACTCACCTGCACTTAAGTGAGTACATCTTTCCTACCAGCTTCACAAGGCTGGTCTCTGGGGGTCTAGGCACCAAGGATGGAATGTTTCCAGCCCGAGAAGGCTTTGAAGGTTCTGTTTCCCCTGATACATTCTCAGAATGAGATAAATGCTTTGGAGGACGCCGTTCACAGCCTAAAACAAGGACAGTGATTCTCACCATGCATGTCAATTTTATTTATTGGTGAAAACTGAGTTAATTACAAAACTTGCAACCTTTTAAAAAAAAAACAAGATATACATATATATATTTTTTTTTTCTTACCTCGAGGTGAACGAACGTTTAGTTCACTGCGGGCTGTGGGGATCTGGATCAGGCTGTTTGAGGACAGTTGATATGAAGAAGACCGTTTTTTGTGTGATGAAGAGGAGTGACTCATCCCTGCTTTGCCTTCTCTAGTTGCTTTGGAGAACTGGGATACCTGCAGCTGACCTGCAGTGTCTCGAGCTGCTGATGAAGCTTTGGAAGAACCAAGACGGACGGACTCAGAGTCTGAGGAAAAGTATGGAGTGGAGGTTCTTCTGGAAGCCTGCAACAGAGGGAGACAAAAAGCTCTCTGTGTTTTCTGTGGTTTGACAGTAAAAATGTTAGGGAAAAAAACTTACATGTAAAAATAACATGAGAAAAAATGTATAGTTACAAATAGCATAAGAGAGATTTATCAACCAATTAATTAGATTTATTAATTTTATTACAATTATTTAATACTAGTTTATACTCACACTTTTGGGACAAAATTCTGTTAATAAATATGCAACCCACTGCAGCATTAAAACAATAAATATCCACTTATAGAGCAATATTTGTGGCTTTAATGTTCATAGTATATATATATATTTGTGGTTCATGTGTATTTTGAAAATTCAAAGAATGATTTTTTTTTTTAATGCAGTAATCGCATGGTATTATCATTGAAAACACAAGTATTCTTAATTATATTAAGTGGACTAAAACCATTCTTCAGGTAACAGATCTGGAAATTGAAAACAGTGTACAAATTTTAAATGCATCTATGCGGATAAAGTTTACCTTTACCTGAGTTTACCTTACTCTTACTCTTTTTTTTTAATGTTTTAAGTGCAAATCTAACCAACTTTACTGTGGTTTATGCTTATAACAATTCAAAGCACTTTCCTAAAAGATAAGTAAAACATACTAGAATTTCACCTGGGCTTACCTTCTTAACAAAAGGTAAGTTCCCCCTCATGTAGCTTTTATGGAGCTCTGCTACCTTCCCTGGCTCTCTCTTCATCCAGGCCGCCAGGGTCTCAATAGGAGAGCCAATTACCTTCCAATCCACTCCCTGCTGCCTCAGGTGGGCTCTTGCGTGGCTGGCCAATGCCTTTCGATTCTCAAAATCAAAACCGCAAAGTTCACAGGTGGCATCACAGCCTATGGCAAAAAAGGTAGACAGTGGAGAACACATGATATGAAACAGACATTGCACTAGCCTTTAGAATCATGTCTGGACGGAGTAAGATTGGTAAGTTTGCTTTTAGTGACTTAATCTCACAGTATGTAAAATAATAATGAGAGATCTACATTTAAACGTTCCTCAAAAGCCTGATGCATCATATTTGATTTCCTGAAAAATGTAGAGATTATGATGCGTGGAAATTAAATTTGCCTCTGGGCAGTGTAAATCTTGACATATTATGGATATTATTATACAATTTATTTGATTTCACAGCAAAAACCAACCCTAGACTAGGTGAATTTTATAATGTTAGTTACTAAGAGAAAAAACTAATCTTGATTCATTGTACCTGTAGACATGCTGTCTGAAGCAGGCTTTTCTTTATCCTCTGGTGACAGAGTTAAAGCCTGAGGTGAGGATGCTGTTTTTTTCCACTGTGCTGCCGCCCCTGATGTGGGTTCGGATTTGACTTGGGATGCTCGCTCAGTGCCTTCCCGCCTCATGAGCTCATACAGGGCCTCTATGGGTGGGACTTTCAGGGACCACCTTGCCCCCAGTTGTCGTAAATGACCACGTGCGTGACAGGATAGGGCTTTACGAGTATCAAACATCTCACCGCAGTAGTCACAGCGTACAAACGGTTTGGGCTCCTGCTTTTCAGGCTTAGGGGCTGTGGGAAACAGACTGAAATCATCATAAACGGAACAAAATAAAACCTTATACTTGCTGTTGAGAGCTACAGGGCTTACAGGGTTTTACAAAGGTAAACTTAAGATGTTTTAGATCTTTTTCAGACCAAGTTTAAACAAAACAAAAAGAATAAATTAAATGCAACACTGTAAAAATGGTCTCTGAATATTAATGCCTTGTATTTGAAGTTTAGTCTACATTACGTAAAAAAAGAAGGAAGAAATACGTAGTATTCAAGGTTCCTGGCATGCAAGGTATCTGTTGGCAGACTTATAACAAAGGGAAAATGATAATCATCTGCCAACAGATATCTGATATCAAAGAGAAAACTGGTTTTCCAACCCCACTGACAGATATTTGTTCTTGTTTAAATCATAAATTCACTTAATTTTATTTAGTTTCTCAGAAAAACTTAAGACTTAATAAATCCATTTTGTATCTCCAGTAAATTTAGGTTAATTTAAGATATTTGTATTTTAAATAATATATACAACTATAAGAAACTTGCATGACTGACTGATCTTAAAATATATCAGTGCCTTTGTTTAGTCTTTAGATGCAAAGAAATAATGCTTTTTTCTAAGGCATGTTTATCAAAATTACTTTAATGTCTTGGATTAGGCTAAGCCTATGAAAACTGGCCATTGAGTGTCACATTAATCTATAGATGCAAGAAAGTCAACCAGACAAATAGATGTAAGAAATATGACCAATAAGAATTCATATGCATAGTACAATTATGTAATTACAGTAGGTTTTCAAAACATAATGTCTTACATTTATTGATAATTTAATAATAAATTAATAGCACTTTTAAGACAAAAAAAATGTGATACTGTAATTTATAATCTACGTGTTATCTATGTCAGCTGAATTAATTGCAGGAATTTCTATAAGAAAAAAGCATTAACAGAAGTGATTAATATTGACGTACCGATGACAGGTGATTTAACTGTGTTGGAGTCAGACTGAGGTGTTAAAGGGCTGGTGGGAGTGCTTTGTGGCTTAGGAGACTCTATGATAGAGATATCAACTTCCATAGGCTCATCCTTTGGTTTTGGGATCACAGTCCTGGAGCCTTTCTTGGCCTTTGGAACTTTGCGAGGAACTGGAGGAGAGGAAGGCTGGGTAATGGGTTTAGGGAATGGGAGGAGATGGGGTACAGCTGGAGGTACAGAGGGGGATGAAGGTGGGGTCAGTGAGGGCGGCTCCAGGGGACTGAGAGAACTACCCCGTTGGGCCATGACCTCTCGTAGAGTGGCCATGGGAGACCCGTTGATGGACCACTCAGTGATGCCCAGCTGACGCAGGTGATAGCGAGCATGACTGGCCAGGCTCTGACTCTTCTTAAACTTCTCGTGACAGAATTCACAGTTGACATCTTTAGATGACTCTCCTTTAGTGTAAGAAAAAAGGAAGTATGTTAGATCACTTTGTTACAGAAATAGTGTGTTTGATAGTTAAAGTTTGTAAGATTTGGGATGTATAATCATGCCTCTTTAAAAGACGTTTCCGGTTAACTGAATATTAGATACACTACTGTTCAAAGGTTTGTGGTACATTTCTTCTAATGTATTTACTTGATCCCGAATAAAGTAAAAACAATAATATTGTAAAATAGGACTCAAATTTAAAACAACCTCTCTGTTTTATAATATTTTAGAGTGTAATTTACTCATGTGATGGCAAAGCTGAAATTAATATGATACTTCAGATACATGGATATCATGAGAATCGCAAATAAACACTCTTTTAAAAAAAGAGTGTTTATTTGTGATTCTTTTTGTAACAATGCAATAGACTTTGTTGTCACTTTTGATCAGTTTAATGCAATATTGTTATTAAGCAAAATAAAAATTTAAAATTCTGTATAACTTAAAAGTCAGGTTCCTACATTATAGATTTTCTTGGCAGTAACATATTTTTAATAGAAAAGAATGCGTTCTATAAGAGATTTTTGTAAATTTAGAAACAACATTTTTAGTTTCTTGATGTCCTGGCTATTCTTAACTATTTTTTTGCTATAAATTATCATGCACACAAGGTCAACAAGGTCTTTAAACGTTTTTCCAAAAAAAAAAAAAAAAATTTTCACCTTGAGAGAGTGATTTAAATTCAGCTTTTTTGCCAAGGGGCAAGCTTGCTGAAACATCTAGAGAAATCTTCTGCTTCTTCCCCGAGGGAGGTGACTTCAATTCTGTTTTCTCACTGAATGACAATTCCTCTGGCACATCTGTAGACATCTTCTGTTTTTTGTTTGGGGGAGGTGATATCAATTCTGCATTACCACTGAGGGGCGGGACTCCTGAAACATCTGGAGAAATCCTCTTTTTTTTTTTTGAGGTAGGTGCTTTCGATTCTACTTGGCCACTGAGTGGCATGTTCCCTGAAAAATCAAGTGAAATCTGCTGCTTTTTGGCTAAAGGAGGGGATTTGAATTCTACCAAGTTTCCTGAAATGTCCTGAGATATCTTCTTCTTTTTGATTGGAGAAGGGGTTGGACCTTTGAATGACATAGGTGCAAGAGGGGGGTTTTTGCTTATGGCTGATGAGGTGGAAGGAGTAGATGATGCACAATCCTCAATGTCTAACCCTTCCAGTTGCCCAGCACTGGTCTTTTCCTTAAAATCCTCACTCTGAATATATTTATGGAGTACGTCTATGGGAGCACCTTTAGAGTCCCAATTCACACCAAACTGCCGCAGGTGGGCCCGAGCGTGGCTGGAGAGACCTTTACGGGTCTCATACCACGCTCCACATAATTCACAAACGTGGACATCATCCCTCGTCGAGGAATTCATCATCGTTTCTGGTAACAAAAGCACAAAACGCATTATGTAATTGATTGGAATGTTACAAGCAATGATTGCTTCACCATGTTAACTAGCTTGCTTTATAGAGTATTAAAATTGTGCTGGTCCAGGCACATACCAAAACATTTTTAATACGGTTACTTACCTAAATTGAGTGGGGCATCTGTTTCCTGAGGGGCCCAGAGAGGCTTGGTGGAGGCCAGTGAGAGGGAGGTAGAAGGACTGCACCCACTGAGCCTGTATTCCACATCTTTATGAAGAGATGATGCTGAAGGTGAAGTGGACACTACAATCTTCTTTGAAGATGCTTTATGAGGCTTCCTTACAGTGAAAGGCAAAGAAGAGCGACCAGATGCTGCTGAGCCTTTTACAGCAACAGGGGAAGACGAGGAAAGGGCATATTTTTTCTTTACAAGGTTGGATATTTTAATTTTCAGTTTGGGCCCAGCATCCTTTTTGAGTTTAGGGGACTTTGTTTTGTATTTTTTAACAGGGCTGACCTGTTTTTCGAGCTTAGGTAGAGTTTCACTTCTTTCTTTCATTAGCTGGTACAGGAGTTCTATAGGAGCTCCACTACTTTCGGACACAGCCACTCCCAGCTGCCTGAGATGATACCGGGCATGACTGGAGAGACCTTGTCTGGATTCAAAACTGGTCCCACAAAACTCACAACTATGGACACCTACTGTGAGAATGTGAGAGAAAATGCAAAACGTGATGAGGACTGGTTTTCCTTAAGAGAAAATGCATTGTTTTTTAGACTGTAAAATAAAAGGAATCAGTACTAATTAAAAAAAGTGTCAGATTTTAAAATAATAATTCACCCAAGAATAAAAAGTCAATTCTTCATGGTTTTAGAATGACATGAGGTTAAATACAGGCAGCGATTTATTTTTATGTTAACACTTTTTTTCAACCAATGTGCTTATTATAGTTGAGGCTGGAATACACAGCTTTCAAACTGATTTTATAACCGACCATATAACACTTGTCAACTTTGCAAACTTTACAGTAAAAAATTTATATCATACACTAAACGGCCGACAATCACATAACACACGTGTTTATCATCTGTCTTTAGTGTACTTACAGTCAGAGTCATCAATGTCTTTATTCAAGTCTGTCTCCAGACACTCTTTAGAAATTGTTGCAGTGCTTGCTTTCTTTGCTGTGTCTGGTGCTATCTTCTCCATGGCTGGAGTCTCCTCCTGTCACCTGGCACTTAGAAAATCAGGTAATATATTTAGACAATTTCTTCTAAGAATACAACTTATTTATACATTTTCATATTATTTATAAATATAAATATATATTAAAAATCTAACTCAAATACAGTACTTTTTGCATAGAGCTGTAAACAATAAATGTAGTGATGTCTGAAAAACAAGAAAAGTTAACCGTTATTACTAAAATACAGTAACTAAACATATTACTACAATAAATAGTTTTATTAGAAACATTATATTAGTAAACATGCATTAGCTATCACTGTAAGATACAATACTAAATATAAAAATACACAAACATAAATTAAAAGCGTCTAATGTTGTTTGAAGAACATATGTATTTATCTTGATTTATTAGCAACTGTTTTTTCGGGACGTATGGTGATGTAAAAGTAATGTTTACATCTTACTGTAACACTGACATGCCATTCGTTTCCTTCTCTCGTTCAGCATTTCTATATCTTCTTTAACATTACCAGGCTAATTTCATGAATAAAGACTCTCATTACTATACTTGTTAATGTTGTGCGGGGATGATAAACTAAGAACAACTTCGCATCTCGACCCTATAACGTTAATACACAATGGACGCGCACATGCAGCTAGCACGAGCTAATTATTTATCGCGCACTGCAAATCTATTAAACATGTCTGGTAACGTTAGTCTGCAAAGCCACAGGACATCTGGTCTGTTCGGCGACATGTAGTTAACTACATTGAAAACAATATTTTGTAGCACATAATGCTCAAAATTACCTTTAAGTGGCGAGGTTTCTCTTACTGGAGGGAATGCAGGCACTTTAATCAAAACAGCACAGTCGAGCTGCAATAACCAGTCAAACTCAATCGATTGCTGATTTTGAAAACACCACAAGAGCGAGAATCACAGGGGCGTGGCTGTTGTCAGAACTAGATTGTTCTGTTTTGCATACAGAATAGCTGTCGCCATTTAACTTGACTTTTTAACATCCTCTTGTTAATTCTGAAGACAAAACGTTACATAAAGAGTGAAAAAGGTGTCTACAAGGTAAGGTAAGCTGCAGAGCCCATTCACGGTACTAGTAAGCAAAGTTTTCAAGTTTTGTTTTTATTTCATAATTTGTCGTGTATATATATATATATATATATATATATATATATATATATATATATATAATATGTGTGTGTTACTAAAGTAAAAACATTATCAGTATTTTTATAGTTGCTTTGGATTAATTAACGTAAAAAACGTACTCAGTCTGACCCCAAACCTTTGAATTGTTATTATATAATTCTCTGATCCTCACTGCTACATTGAAGTCATTAATTCAGTGTATTTGCCATGTTTGAGCAGACTCTGATTGTCTGAAATTGTTAAAAGGATCTCAAAAAGTGTTGAGATCAAATTTTATTGAAGGTCCCCAAGATTTTTGAAGACGTGTTACTTATCAAGTGGAAAAACCCAACCTAAAAAGCTGCAGTTTTACATTGTGCCCTAAAGGAGACCTAAACGATTTTTTCTTCTGCGCCCAAAGTAAAAAATTAACCTGATTAGGATCAAGGTCAATGTTGAGTCATGTGTAGTCAGGGCACTAGGAATGCATCTGTTACACTGTAGCAGAGGCCCCATTATTATCTCCTTCATGGTACAGTACATTCATTCTTCTTCTCAGAGCTGAAGTATGTCTAAAACACTTTCCCAGTTTTTCAGAAGTACTTCTAATTATCAGTAACGTCATAAAGTTCTCTTCAGTGACACAAGTGGTGCATAAATTGCACACTTCAGCTTTAATTGCATTAGATTCATAGTGAAAACAATAAAATGCCAAACATGTGCCCTCAGCACCCTCCAGAGTTTCGTTTGCTCAACCTCAGCTGACCTTGTTAACAGTAAACTGACTCATTTTCGTAGTCAGATTAAACTTTTCTCCTCCATAAGCATGTAGAACACCATTGCATTTGACACTGACATGCTTAGTCATTGTTTTATATAGATGATGTTGCTAGTGAAATGTTGAGCTACAAGAACTGAGCATTACCAACAAAATTCTTTAATAATCAGCTCGTGCAGATATTGGCATGTACAGCTGTGTGTTCGTCATAGATTTATAAATTCCCAGCTAATAGAGCTCATGATTCTTGATAAATGTCAGACGTTATCATGTTGTCTTTCTGACCAATTTGAGATGTTTTTATAATCAGCCAAGTAAATACGGGAAGCTCAGCCAAGAGAGCAAAGAAAAATGTCTTGTGAATTTTCCCAGGACGTCTTCCAAACAGCACTCTTCAAAAGGGTCACTCAAGAGCCTGTTGTTTTGGTAGCAGGAAGAACGTCTAGGTTTTGTTTTGAATGGTGGCTCTTATGTAATGCTAGAGATGAAATGTGTGTGATTTCGGTTGTGCTAAAGGTTAGATTTCTCTTTGTTGAGAGAGTGTGTGTAGGAGTGTTAATCAGGTGGAAAAGTTCCATTCTGTGTGTATAGTTGACAAGTCTAATATAGAGGTTGGGTCAAAAACATAACCCTGCCTCTGCTTCTCTCCACCAGTTCTCCAGCTGAGGCTACAGCAGAGACGTACCCGCGAGCAGCTCGTTGATCAGGGCATCATGCCACGTGAGTACAGCCCTTGCCATCTAAGAATGCTGTGTGCCCCAGCATATGAACCAGAGCATGATTCATATTTAATCTTTTATGAAAACTGCTAATTGTAAGTTAAATATATAAATGTTTTAGTCATGAAATTGCATTTTGTGACCCATTTTTCCCTTTATAATCTTTAAAAAAGTATATTTTTACATTTTGAGTAACTAACCAATATATCATGAACGTGAAGAATAATTCAATTTGTATAGCTCTTTTCACAATGTGAATCATCACAAAGCAGCTCTACAGAAATTTCTAAATTATATTTAGTAAGAGTTTATCAGTGGTGACTATATCAAGTTGATGTCCATATGGCAGAAATGTACTGTAAAATTAAACAGTTAGTTACTTTCATATAGTCAAACAGACTGCAATAAATGTTATGTTGGACTCACTGGAATTTGTTTGCATATATTTCTAAAAATATTTTTTCTATATAAATGTGAAAAATTCACATTTAAACAACAGTAAATGTTGTTTTATAATAATAATAATAATTAAGAGACACTACCGTTCATTGTTTCATCACAGGAATAAATTACATCTTAAAATATATTAAAGCTTTAAAGTAATGTTGTATTTTTTTTAATATGCTGTAGATTTGTTTTTAATCAAATAAATGCAATTTGGTGAGCATAAGAAATTTTCCCCAAAAATGTCGATAGGCAGTGTAACATCCTTTGGGCTTCCTATTGTGGCACATTATCTTTGACAGCAGTGTTGTTTTTGACAACCATCTTAGATTTAGTCGTAGTCTTAGTCTTTTGACTAAAATGCTTATTAGTTTTAG
>JAUCMT010000114.1:3390472-3422133 GCA_032357475.1 Enteromius thamalakanensis
GTTTTCAATTTTTTTTTTTATTTCATATTTTGTGGTGTATATATATATATATATATATATATATATATATATATATATATATATATAATATTCTGAGCTCTGTTTGAGACAGTTTTTGTCTTTTTTGTCAATACTGCAACAATAGAAACCGTCACAGAAATTCTAATGATTTCCATTAAAATACCATTATGAAACTTTTTCCAGTAAAATCATTACAGAATTTCTTTTTCCAATAGGATTCAACGTCCCACCCATAGAATCCATCACAGTAGACAATATTATACATTCCATTAAAACTAATACAATTCCCATTATAACCATTGAATCCATTAGTTTCTATTTTGTTTTAGGCAGTATTCTATTGTTGTTGTTATCAGCAGGGATGTGTAATGATTAACCTTGGTGTGACATTTCTTAGCAAATACTAAGAAATGCAATAATAATGTTAGTTGTTGTTGTAAATGAAAATGGATACATTCAGTGTAAATTATTTATATTACAGAATAGTAAAACGATAAAAAAAATCCCCTAAAAATGTGCATAGTGCTGATGTTTCTAGAAATTGTGTGTTTTCCAGTTTACATGAAAATACAGTCAGTGACTTTGCGGCTACATGTTGCAGGTTTTTTGTCTTTACGACATCTGCACATGTCTACTTCGCAAGTCTCTTGTTGATTGGTGATTTGACAATAATAGGTGTTTCTAGTCATTAAAGCATCATGCTTGCACACTTGGATGAGTGAAACCGGTGCTTTGCTCTTATAATTTGATGATTTCATGATACATTAGAAAAAATACTCTTTATCCTGAAAAGAAAAAAAACTGTATATACTCATATGTATTACGTAACAAGTAACAGGTCAGTGATTATTACACCACATTATATTTTTAGAGTCATACTGTAAGAAACCACGATGAATACAAAGAACAGCACGCATGCAATTTAACATATTTGTCCTTTTTTATATTTGACATACATTGACTCATTGACTACTACTTTACTTTTAGTTTATACAGTGTTTTGAGTTGGCCTAGTTGCAGTCACATTCACAACAACTACAGTCAAGAATTACAGTGATGATTCAACTTTATTTGTTTAATGCACATTTTATTTGTGAAAGTCTACAGAACAGTCTGTGAAATAAAAGTCTTTTGCATATCAATTGTAATTTATTCATATCACAGTTGATATTTACATTGATAATGAATTTTGATTTAATTGTGACAGTTAGGTAGCTATAAGCATTATCAATGAATAAGATGAAGAAGTGTAACAAAAGCTAATAACAATGCAAAATGGACTATGTAACACACCACACCAGTTTACTTCATGTTTTGCATCAGGTATTAATGTAAGTGTTTCTCATGCCATCAGCATTAACTGCATAGCACTGATGCACATCTTTTAACAATCCAGCAAACTGCTCCTCCTGTTATTAGAGACACAATAATTAAGTGTTATTCAAGCCTGAATTAATGATTTACATCTAAACAAAAATTAGACAGAAGTGAAAACCATATAACTTACCAAAACGTTCATGCGTTCTACTGCAGCCACAGCGACATTAAGCTTTCTTTCGTCTTCCTCTCTCTCTTCTTCTATGACGCTCAGTCTGCACAAACAGGAAGGAAAAAGAGAAATGTTCCCAGCAGTCTAATTTACAAATAAACAAATTTTGACCAAAATTTGATTTTGACAAGATTTTTTACCTGAAAGTTGTGCTTGCCAGCTGTTCTTCGCGGATAGTCAACAGATTACGAAGTTCCTGAACCTCTGCCTGTAGCTGTGTATTCTGTTCTTGAGTCTGGACTATGAAGTCCTCTAACCGTTTGGCCATCTCCAGCTCACGCTCGGTTACCTGCTCCACATCCGAACGCAGCTCTCCCAACTCTTGCACATGCTATGAGACACCCAAACTTTGTCAACATACTATGGCACTGTATTGCACAATTTCCATGTTAATTCTGACAAAACATCAAAGCAGTGGTAAAATAATTTTACTTAGACTTGTCTGGTTATACACAATTTTTCTATTCTGCTTTTTTATACACTTGATGCTCCTGAAACCAGATGCATTTAGAATATGCAAAATAGACCCACCCTGTCTAATGTGCTTGTCTCCTCTTTCTCTTGTCCTGTTTTTTGATAGGGCTCGTTGCTGTTTTTTTGTATGATCCAGACGACTGCACTTGCGCGGGCTTTGTCTATTTTGGCCTATGACAGGAATAGAAAATAAATATTTGAAAGCACATTACTGGCAAAATGTCTATAAAAGTTTAACCAGTCTTAGTTACTCACATTGCTAGGTGATGAAATTTCCAAACAGGGATCCTGATCTGGATTGTAGTCCTGGGACTGCATTGGTAGCTCTTCATTGCTTGCCTGCCTCTTTACTGGTTGCCGTTGATGCCGTGGTGGTCTGTTGGGGACACTAAAAGCCCGCTGCACCTGCTTCCGCTGACGTTCTTTGCCTTGGTTGGGTTTTGAGTCTATGGGAAGCTGCTGCATGGAGGTTTGTAATGGACTGTACTTGGGGAGATCCTTTGGAGGTAAATATGTAGGCTTCGGTGTTCCATGAATGCTGTTTCACAAGAATGGGGGTTAGAGGAGTATACTAAAGTACTTTTAACAAACATTAATTGTAAAGCTTGATACAGCTTTTCAGCTTCCCTTGGGAAATTAATGTTACCTGCTAACAGGGATCCGTTGAGCTTCCTGGCCAAGGAACTCTGTTATCTGGTTTAGTATTGAAGGCAATGGATGTAGATTGTCTATTTGGTCCTAAAAAAGATGCAATTTTGCCCATGAGCACATATGTTTATCAAAGAGATCTAACTGCTAAGCTGAGCCCTGATGTTTTATGATACCTGTTTCATTACAGAGATAATGTCAACCAGGAGATTATGAAGGACTGCTAGACGAAGGGGCAGGTCAACATAGCCATCAAATCGAGCCATGGCAATTTCACTGTCTGGATCAGATACTTTCTGTAAAAATCCTCTCATAGGCTCAGAGTGTTGCTCTAGAAACTCGTTCATAAAAAACATGTACTCTTCTTTTTCACCAAACCTAGTGGATTTTGAGAAAAAGAGAACAAAATTGACAAAACCCCAATTCCATTGGGATTTATAATCAATATACAAAACATTATGTAGACCTGATGTAAGTTAACTAAAGGGTTTAATGGTCATCGGTAAACGAAGGACTACAGATAGGACTTACAAGGTGAAGTTGGCAAGGTTTTGAATGACCTTGGCTGTCAGAGTAAGAGTACGAAGGGTGTTTGGCTCTGGATAGGCTTGGGTGAGGCCGAAGAGTGATGGACTGAGGACTGCTGGGCATAAGAATCGAAGAAACAGAGATGCTGATATAAGACGGTGTCCAATGTCTGTTTGACCTCTGTCCTCACAATCTGATACCCAGCTGGAAAAAATCTCATTCAGCTCCGCTGGGAATGAGCTGTTCCTAGAAGAGACAGAATTGATCATTTAAAAATAATTTTCCATTGGAAAACTTATGACACCCGGTAGGAGTTAAGTGGACATTGAATATAGTTAATATTATGGATAGTATATCACAATGATGGCTATTTTCTTCTTAACTTCATCTTTTAATAATAATAAAATATATTTTTGGGAGTGTTATCTTACTCTTGCATGTCAGTTATTCTCTTTACAACTTTTGCACACGTCTCCTTCAGATGTCTCTGATTGATTGGTAGTTCAGAGGCAGAGCATTTCTGCGAGTCTACCTCACAGCTCTCTCCTCCGCTATACAGACTGGCTATGAAGTCACCTTTGGATAAAGAGGGTTAAACAGGAGGTTAGAAGGTAAATAAGATGACACATGCAGTTTTATCACAGGGGATGAGGTAGAATATTGCTTACCAAGTGTGTCAATAAGATACTTTTGGCCCACCAATTTCATATATTCATCAATAGCCTTTGTGGCCAGTGTATTCTCTCTAAAAATCAAAGCCTCATTTTCTCCCAAGCGCTGAACTTCTGCACTGCCAAGTTCAACCAAGAACTCCTGCACAGTCAAAAAACATTTAGAAATCTGAAGAGCATAGGTCTTTTCCTACAGTTACTGCTGTTGCCACTCACCTTAGCTTTTCCAATGCTCTGGAGCACATGAACAAGTGCTCCTGCAAGTTCTTCTTTCTCCCGTACATTGAGAAGGGGTTCCAGACTGCTGCACATTTCCATGTAATTCACTGTAATATACTCAGCAAATTCCTTGTACCTCTCAATAGGCAGAATTTTCAAGATCTTGAATTTGGACTTGACACGAAGTGAAGCTTGCGGGCCAATCTGGTCCTTTGCTGTACTTGTTCCAGGGGGCTTGTAGGGAACAATGGGATACCACTTCTCCTGATAAGCCCGTCCTTTTATTTCTGCCAGATTGAGAGCTACACTTCCTAGAGGATGCAGAATAGAGTCATCCTTGGAATGACGCTTCTTTTTGGGGTCTTCATCTCTAAAGAGGTGCAGGGTGATCTGGTTGACAGCGGGTAAGTTGTCAAGTTCGAAAAATTCGCCCCAGAATAGCTGGCAACCTCCTGCAGCACCCCCACCATGACCTGCAGCTGATCCAGATCCTCCATCAACTGCTTGGATGGACTTCCCCACAGCACGGCTACTGGTACGGGCAAACAAGGTACCATCAAGGTGAACCTCACAATAATATCGCTTCTTTGGGGGAAGGTCTTTTGCTTCATTAACCCAAAGGCTCAGGGAGTACTCAGTGCGCTCACAGTTGTCCTAAAGGTATATGGTATAAAACATAATTATTTGTAACAAGTATACAACAAAGTATACAAAGTGCCCCTAAGATGGGTTATGAAATTTTCATATTTTGGTATTGGGAGTCGCCAACAACAGGTTGACATAATTCATTTTTACATGAAAAGAATGCATTTTCATTCAGACCAACAAAAAAAATCAAGTTTCCCTGTTCTGTACGCAACAAGTGGGCAGGCAATATGTTAATGTTTCATATTGACGTCAACATGAAATGGCTTGGGATTTGTTTTAAAAAACAACTTGTTTCAATGATTTAGAGTCGACAATAACTATACACACGGTGTACTTTCAGATTTAAAACTGCAGAATGTTTTCATCTGCTTAGAGCTGTCAAAAATCCAGAATAAGGGCACTTTAAACATTTTAATGGACCTTCACTTGAGGAATATTCAGTACCTTATTTGGATGAGCAGCACGACGCAGGTCTTCAATCCAGCGGTCTCTTTCTGCAGCTGAACTGCACCCGAAGCAGTGGTTATTCTCCGAGTTGATGACCTTTTATGAGTTAGATAAGGAAATGGCCGAAAAAAAAAGAGATTCGCTTGGATCATGGAAAATCAGAAAATTTCAACACATTTCAACACAGCAAGGTCTACCTGAAAACAGTACTTCTCCCCTAGAATCGAGCTGTGGACTGGCCTGATGACGGTAGTCTGGTCTGTGCTAAGATCAAGGCTTTTTGCCACACTGACCGGAATGGATAAAGATTCTCTGGAAACACTGCTTGACAGAGTGTAAAAGATTGGTATCATATTAAGCCATCACATGATACGTTTGTTCCAGTTGACATTAATCACTACTACAGAGTGAGACTAGTCTTTTTCTATATTATAAAAATGATCCTCCACCTTCGATGAAGACTTAGTCCTGCAGCATTGAGCTGTGTGCTGCTTTTCCGTTTATCTTCCTGAAAGTGTCGCTTGAGTAAATTCTATTATGAGAATGAGAGAAAAGGATTGTCGTAGGAAAATAAACGTATTTATGCATGCATGCAGAGTTCCTAGAAATACTAATGTATACTCACTTTGACGCCACCATCTTGCCTTTTTACCTTGGTACCAGTCTGGGGTACCACAGGATCTGGGTTTAGCTCTATAGAGAGAATGAGAGCAATTTCTATATTAGATGACCACTTTGATGCCACAGTGTTCATCTTTTAGGTCTGTAGTGAGCACTGCAGGCGGTCCACCCCTTTCTTTTCTTGAAACATTGCATAATGCAATTATTGATCGTTAAAACTTACATTATCAAATGTATTTGTGCATACATGTCTTTCGGTTTATTTTGTTGTAGTGGGATAAAATACATCAGAAAAACAACTAATCTCAATGCAATCGCAGATTCTGAAACCAAGGCAGGAAACATAGTCATTTCCTTCCTTTTATGCGCATCAGATCAATAATTACCAGTTTAACAGAAAATGTAACTTTGTTACTGCAGTTGAATTTTGTTAACACAGAACAGAACAGAAATCTAGGGGCTTATCGAATTTTTTACTTGATCATCCATGTGCCTTATGAGAGCAGTACCATGCAAAGCAAATTTTTGGAGTTACATGATTATAGGAGTCAGACGTAGGGGTGCTTAAATAAATTATGCTTACAAAAGAAGCAGCTGTGAAAATGAGTCATATTGGCTTTGCAGCCTATTAATATTATGTTTCTGATGAACTCAGACACTTTGCACTTTGTCATGAATTTTCAAAGCATATGAAGTATCTAACTAGAATGCAAAAGTGCAACATAAAGTTGCAATGATTTCAATGGTATGAGCAACTACTGCAAATAGAAATGAAACTATAGCATTTACTAAAAATCTGCCTTGGCCAATTGTGTAAATGTGCAAAACCTTTTTTTTTTTATCTGTATTCTCCCTTCAACGTATTTCTCACATATAGTCTTTGTAATTGGTGATTCCCAACATTGTTGTCTGTGTTAAATTGGGAAGATTTTTTTTTTGTTTTTTTACAGTGAAGCCAAGAGAAAACAAGATTTTTTACGAAACTTGACCTAATATGCTTCTAAAGGCTTATCGACACAGCTCAGATAAACATCAACAAACAATGTGGCCTCTGGACATGTTCACACTGCCCTAATAGACACTGACAAACTGAACATGTTCACCCTGATGCCAACAAGGGTAACACACTTAAATTTTACATCTAAATGTACATACAGTATTTAAAAATTTCAGAAGATAGATAGAGAGAGATCTGCTAAATTACCAGTGATTAATATATATATTTATGGAAGCACGTAAATTGGTAAGTAATTCATCCAATGAATAAGCTTAGTATATTTGAAAGTACTACTCATAATATATCTTTGTACTTTGCTAAACAACTGAATTAGCTGAAAAGTAAGATCAATGTAAACTCAGTTAACTGGATTCTGCCATCTCCTTAAACTTGTTTTAATGCTGATTGAATTTCACCTTCATTAAACTCTCCAGCAAAATAATTGGATTGAATCATTGGCAAAGTTAAAATTATTTTGCTTACCTAGTGCCCCTCCACATACAATCCACCGTCTGAAACCCATGCTTTGGAGTAGCTCAGAATAATTTTTTCCCCTTTCAGAACATTAGACTCACAAATGCCCTTTTATAGTTTTTCCCTTTTAAAATAAGGGTCCCATATGTTTTGAGTGAACTAGACAGCACACCCCTTCAGTCTCAGTCGTCCTCTGGTATGGAACACCCAGTTACGATCGTATCTTAAGAAACTCAAAGGAAGCAATTTTACAAGTACACGCACACATAACCACGTCAACCATTTCCTATGTGAATACGTTATCTAGCTTTACTTCAGTTACTGACAGGCCGTCATTGGCTAGATAGAGACAGATAATATCTCTCATCTCTTGAAGTCATCTCCGGTTTCTAAATTGTCAGGACACAGCGAGTTTTAGTCAGTCACTTCATTCAAGTGTACCGCAATCCCCCCAGTGATCTTCACAAGATAATGCTTGCATTTGTTCTTATGAGGCCAGTTAGTTACCAATAAAGTGGATCAGAAAGTTCTGCGCAAAGCTCTAGTGTCATTTGTTTGCAGATGGTACTTGATTAGCTTCCTTTCATCTAATGCAATGACATTTTTAAAATTCAAAGTGTGATACTGACCTGTGTGACTTCCACTGATGTTCTGGAGACTAATGCTGGAGAGACAACTGCTGGCCCGGTTCCGTACTCTTATCAAAGGCTGAAAACAATTGAAAAGATAATGATATATTGGCAGCATAAGTTGATCTAAAATCAAAAAGAATTTCCAAACTAAATGCACAGATGTTTCAAATTCAATTTAATGGCATACATCCAAAACCTTAATCTGATAAGTAAATTGTATCATTTGTTGGCATTGATAAATGTGTGTGTTGTCCATTACCTCTTCCTCACGTGGTATAAGGATCTGTCCATCTTGAAGAAAGCAGTAGCTAATGTCCCAAACGGGAACGTCTTGTGGAGGGGCCCAGGAGAGGCGAACAGGCTCTTGGGCCTGGATATCAGGATCACACTTTTCTTAAAATGTAAAAGAGTTCCCGTGCAACATTTTAGTTTAAAGAAAAAAGCAAAGTACAAGAATGAATTTGGAATCCAGTTCCAATAGGGCTTAATTAGTTAACAGTCCTATTAGTCCTATCAACATCCAATTACATGTTTAGATAATTTGGCTACAAAGACAGAACATCTTTCTGTGGATTCTGCACTTGTTTATTGTTCCATCTCGCACATCCTGTTGTTGTACCCTCATTCTTTAGCGCCATTTAGTGGCATCTTTGTGTACAATCTTTAAAAAGCAAGTACGCTCTCCCAACAGTAGAGATCTTTCTAAGGATCCTTCATGATGTTTTATGAAAACGTATGTTTTGTTGAACATTTAGCATTGAATATAAAGATCTTACCATGCTCTATAATGGCAGCACTCTGCAGACGTTGTCTCTTGAACTTCTGTGAAACCGTTTGCAGGTACTTCCTTAATTTACCCTTCTGTGCTGTGTCCTGGACAGTGGACCCAGATGCCTGAGCGCCAGAGGAACCAGATGCAGAAGAGGACAGAACAGAAGATAGGAGGGACCCTGGTGGCTCTGAAAGAGCTCGGCGGAAAGGGTTTTTCCGTGAAGTTGCTGGCTTGTCTGGTTTGGATGGGCTTTCGCTCCCTCGAGTTACAGTCGAGCACTTTTCCCCCGCGTCTTCACTCAGAGCTTTGCGCCAACTCTGCATTTTATTCCATTTGTTTGAAGCCCCCTTCTCAAGCCTCTCAATAGCCCCCTGTGCCGTCGTCTCAGGCTTGGCCCCTGTGTGCCATTTGTAGGTGTTGAGTAACTTGCCATCCTCTGGTTGCCGTGGGTCTTGATCAACTGGACTGTTCTGCTCAGGAGACAGATCCATGTCTTCCTCAATCTGTGGTTCTGATTGTTCAGCACTCGGATATTTATTTGTACCCATCTTGATTGCTACTTTGTGACCCAAAGTAGCACGCTTTCTAGACGCAGGATGTTGTGATGCAATGCAAAGGTTGTATTTTCTTGTACTATCTCAAAGAGTATGGGTTCCTCAGCACTTACCAGTTCTAGAGGTCTTTAAACATTTTCTATTTCCAATTTCGAGAGCTTCGGATGTCATCATCTGCTCAATTCACCTATTGGCTCGTTTGAAATGATACAACCTTTGTGGTCCTCAGCTCTTGTAGGTATGAGGCGTTTTTTTTTCTCGGTGCGTACTTGTCATCCAGTAATCAGGAAGCCAGTCAGTTTGTGGGTGGGGAAATAAGGTTAGGTATACAGGTTGAAGAAAGACTAAAAGAGGAGGATATGTCCCAGACTGACCCAACTAGTGCAAAATTGTAGTGCTAAGTTCTTTACTTTGTTATAGAAAATCTAGAGGGCATAATACTTCATTGATCATGTTTTGTTTGAACATGTTTGAACTGAACTGGTATGACTGTGATTGGAAAACTATACCCATCGTAGCATAACATGATCAAGATTTGATTAGGTATTTTTTTATTTAATTAATTATAAACAGGGTCGACAGTTTAACCTAAATACCTGCTTGTTTTGTTCAGTGACGGTTAGATTTCCTGTCACTACAGCAGCACTTCCCGTCTCGCTCTGGGGCCTGCTATGAAACCATTTCCTGTCGTGGTAAAGACTAAAGTAATAGTCAACCTTTCTTTTAACTGTCTCATGCAAAACTCAACATGTGATATTAGAGATCACCTTGTTTATTTTTTCTCACACAGTTGTAACAGACTCCCAACCAATGTACAAAGTAATGCTAATAGTCTGATGTATGCTAATACAAATTAAGTGCCAACTTTTTAACTTTTTAATTATATTTCACACAAAATGTATATTTAAAATGAAGAGTACCTCATACTATATAGTTGGTTTCATTGTTGTGGCTGCTAAATCAGTCATGCAACATAAGTCATGTCATGTCAGTGACAGTAGATGTCCTCGTTGTTACTTATAAGGATCTGTATCCTGTAAACAACATTGTGCAGTCACAAATTAATATGTTGGTTAGAATGACAAATATTTCCAGTAATACATTTAAAATATAGCATCCTACATACTTTGTAGTGTTCCCAGGTTGATATCTCAGAATATAGTGACTCTCCTGGACAACTTGTGCCTGCAACTACTTGTCTATGTCCCAGAATGGTAAAATTCTCCCGCAGAAATCCGTTGCTCAGTCCACATTTGACCAGATGATGGTGCACTAGCTCCATGTCATATTGGGTGGGTAAATGAGCAGTGTAGTCCCCGATGAAAGCAACACCATACCCAACCTTATTATGTCCTTTAGTGTGAGCCCCTTCTGACATCCAACCTCGTCCTTCATAGATGTAGCCATCAGACCCAGCAACAAAGCTTGGAGAAACAGTCAAAACACATAATACGGTTTCTATTGGTTTCTAAGGCAGGAACATAACTAAAATGTAACCTCATTAGGGACTGTTTTAAAATTCTCTAGATAAGCAGCAACTTTGTCGTCATGCTAAAAATGCTCCTCACTTATAAAACTCGAGAGACATGACTCACAATTGACTCCTATAGAGTTTGGCATTAGCATGTGCTAATAGTTATATACAGTATTACATAGTACATACACATATTATATAATCAATTTATTGATTAATTTAGCCATTTCCAGTATTGACTGAAATATAAAATTACCTCAGCTGCCATCTAAGTATGCATACTTTCCTAAATAGTATGTTAAAAAGCCTTACTAAAATAGTAAGGTGCAGTATGTTTAAATTTACAGTATTGGAGAATCAGATGGAGAAGTACCTATTCAGTGCGTCTGTGGTCTTCCAGGTGCAACAAGGAGTGAATTTAGAATGCAATATTAGTGCAATACACAATATGTACAGTGTCCTGTCTGCAAGTATAAATTTTTATTTTATGATTGGTTTGTAGGCTATACTCTGATTTTTAAAATACATTATTATGGTTTCTAAATGTTTACTTAGTTTTGTAAACATTTTTAAAAGATGTTATTTCATTGCAGTTCATTCTAGGACTGCTTTCTCTAGTAAGAACACCTACTGATTGGAACAGCTTTACACCGGGATGCTCTCAATATTTCAAAATATTTATTTAGTAGTGTAAACATTTACTTCAAATGAGGTAACTTCATTGCAATGCATTCTGGGACTGCTTCCTCCACTAGGAACATTTACCATTTGAACATTTACCACCACAATGCCCACCATTGTAGACAGCAAATTATAGGTTTAGGTACAGAACTTATATTTGTGACAGAATCAGGCTGAAGCACATGTTACCTGTAACCGATGTCATACCAGCCCCGGCCCTTTTGGTGGAAGTGTTGCATTGCCCTCATATTTTCGGAACAAAAGTGAAGGTTTCGACAGGGTTTGCTGGGAATGGCTGTGTGGTGAATATACAGAAATGGCAGGGGTGGAGACAGAGGTTTGAGAGGAACCAGGGGTTGTGCTGCTCCCCACATACATCTTGGAATGATAGCAGGACACTCTGAAGGAGCGTAAGCATAAATATGTTGACCTAGGGACACATTGAACTTGGTGAAATCAGAACATGCGACTGGAAGTACCTTCACTTACCCATATAACGTAGCATAAACTCTTTAATTCCTTTTTCTATAAGACTCTTAACACCAACGTCTTCCTTTTGTGGATGACTATGTAGTGCTTCTGCTACTTTATATTGAAGTGGTGATGAATTTGTGATCTTTTTAAAATTCTGTCTGCGATAGCGGCCTCTCAGATGAGTACTCAAGTCATGATCCAACTCTTCCATAGTCCCTAAGTAGTAGCTTCTCAGTAGTTTGCTTAAATTGACTTCAGAGCAGTTAACAGTGGAAAGATGCTTCCCAAGTATGGCCCCATCCATCCCACCTTGGACCAGAGCATCAGTGGCCAGGGATGGCACACCTGAAAGAGTAAAAACCATGGGAGCAGATACACTGTCCCAACAACCATCCGGGCCAAGTCGCTCAGGTGGCGTTGCATTCCCAAACTGCAGAAATGACTTGCCCAAGAACTTGGCCAGCGGGAGTAGGTAGAAACCATGAGGCTGGTTATTGGCCTCATTAGCCCGTAGCCCATTTTCAAGACCTAACAGTAGAGGAGCAAGAGCAACCGTCGTGCCATCAGGAGTCAGAACCACTCCCCTCTCTTCATGATCATCTGTTATGAAGTGATGAGTGACTTCATTCAAGAAATTGGAGAGGTTGTGGTTTATATTCAGCTGCTCTGTGACAAAGCTGTTGTTTTCATAGTGATTATCACCTCTATTGTCAGACGATCCCACAAAGTCACGAGTGACATTGCCACTTTGGCCTGCTGTTTTGCATAGACTCGTCACTAAAGCCAGTGGACTTAGTCTTGGGTTTAAATCTTCTAAGTGTGCAACAGCAGTTATAAAGTGCTCCATGCTCTTTAGATGAACTGCTGTAACTAAAATATATAATTACTTAAAACACAATATGCATGTGCAATTGTAATCAAGTTTAATCTTTTTGAAGACTGTACATGTGTGAAAAGTACATGTGGCAGTAAATGTAAGCATTAAATACATAGCATGTCTCTGCTGTCTTTTGAAATTGAGATGGTAGTCCAATTAAACTGTAAGCATACTTGATGAAGCTGAGCTGCGATCACAATAAATAGGGGCTAGGTTTGTATATCTGGCTAAAGGCTGGAATTCACTACATTTTTGCCCCAATTTACCGTTTAGACATATCATTAAAAGGTGCTGGGAGTCAAAGCCCGTCGCAGATTTTGAGAAGATGAAAATTTAACAGAACATTAAATAGTGTATAATGAGCACAGATGCAGACCATGATTACATCCAGTCAGAGGATACCAATATTGATATTTTGAGTTTATTTTAGTAACCTTAACCTAACCCTTCTAGGAGTTTGTTAAGTTCAGAACCACTTGTAAGTCTGATTCTCAGTCATTTAATGCATCCCGGTTTTGCTTTCTAACTTTTTACAAAGTTGGCAAGTATATGATGCCTGATATTTGGATAACATGTCATGTAGTATATTCCATCCTTTTGATATTCCAGTTGAACTAAAGCACATGATAATAAAAAACATCATGTACACCATAATAAAAAACTAATTGTAATAAAAAAAAGGGAGCACCTGTAATGTAAACCAGTAAATTCAATAATGCACACTGCTATTATAATGTTTTGTACATTTCCCATACTGACAACCACCACAGTAATGGTGGTAAAAGAGAGCCATGTGAAGATTCAAAGCCCATCACAAGTAGCTTTGGCATATGCAGAAGTATATACTAGCATGTAGAAGGTGCACAGTCATTCATGCAAATACAAAACACCTTCATGGTAACACACATGACCCTTAAATAATGCAATACACTTTCATTAAACAACAGAAGATGTAACATAAAGCCCAAATGTACAAAACTGAAAACAAAAACTATTTAAAAAACATGATTATTTTCAGCAACATATTTTCAAATGTGGAGTGTCATGCAGGGAATTCTGGGACTGTAAATTATACATTGATTGATGTGGTCTATTTACTTGTAAAAACTGTACAATTAACAGCTTTTTACTGTAAACTTACATGAAATGTCTGATTAATGTTTTACAGTTGTTCTGTTTACTGTTAACCTATTAACAGTTTCTTTCCGTAGCATTTTTACATGTGTGAAATTAAAAGTACAGGGTGCTTACTATATGGTTAGGATTACTCGCATGTAATTATGCATCATTTATCATTATTATAATAGTAACAAGAACACATTAACATAAAGTGCTACCAACATTTATGGTGTACGTACCAGAGCTCTGAATCACTATACATATCCCAGACATGGTAATAATCCATAATGGTCCTCGTGTCATTGTCAGAACTAAATGAACTACAACTCAGTATAAGTGCTTGATTTGAATGCAGTTTAAGATTATTTGTACATATACTGAAACACTACAGGCAGGACAGTTGTAATTCCGCTATTTAGCGTTAGCCACGTCACATAAACGGGATTGCATGTTTTTAGGGTGCATGTTTGTACTCTGATGTGAGTAAAGGTCTTCCCCGTAATCAGAATTTAACTACAAATATTGATTTTTGGATGGCAATGACTTACAGATATGCCGTTCTGTTTGATGTGGAAGGAAGAGTTACTGAAATGAAAGAAGGTAAAGGTCATACCTAGGTATAGTTGTATAAAATGTCCTTACAAAAACATTTTGATGAATGACTACAACTGTCTGTGTTTAGTAACAGCCTGCATGTAGAGAAACTCATTTTCCCTGGATTTGTTGATCAGGAGAAATTCTTCCCTCTTTCAGCTAAGAGAAGCAAGAGCATTGAAATGAAAGTAACAGCAAATTTTTTGATGAACAGACCAAAGCTGTTTTTGTAAAACTTGCTTAGTACTTACTAAATACTTGCAGTAGGGCATACTCATTTTTAAACAGTAAGAAAAACAGTGGACATTATTAAAAAATGCTACACAGTTACTGTTCTAGATTTCTACCAGTTATGTTTTCTTAATAACACCTTTACTTTACAGAAAAAAAAAAAGAAATGACATACTTAGCATTTGAACGCATTTTAAAAAGGTAACCTAAGGCTTGATTGTGTGCTTTAAGGTTAAAAATAATTTTAGTTTGCATTTTAACATAAATGTGATTTAAAGACACAGAAACATTTTTTTTTCCTTTTCAGACTTTATTTCATGTGCATGTGGTTTCACAAATTAATAGATAAAAGTAGATAAGGTGAATCAATTCAATGACATTTCATACCCAACATCCTGTAAATTGGTTGTGCCATGTGAAATTTATGGAAAAATAAAATTTTATATATATATATACTGTATATATTTATATAATTTCAATGTTCTTTTACAGGCATTTTCTGTCAATAGACATCTATTTGACAGAATGAATTTTAATTGCTTTCAGTGTGTCTATTTCAAATATTAAAAGATTTGCAGGAAAATAAAATTTTAATTGTTAAAAAGTCTTTTAAAAAGTCTCTTTTATATAATACTTTTAGCAAACATTCAGAGGAAACAGGAAACACAATAGAAAATAACAAACATTTTTAAGGTACCTGACTGTATAATAAGGAAGTGAAGTTTTCTGGCACAACACACCTTTATTGATATTCTAAACTTAGGATGCTTTCTTGAGGCTGCAGTCTACTTCAGTTCAATAACCACATTTACTTGGTGTCTCTACAGTAATGGAAATTAAGTAAACTTGACACTGTGATGTAGTAGTTATAAATGTTGGGGTAAAAACTGCCAAAGTATCCTCTAGAATTGCTCCATAAATTGTATCAAAAAATGTCTGCGCTGTGCTGTATGCATTGCAGGAATATATAGCCCTACCAAATAAATGAGAAAGTGCAGTATATTGAGGAACAATATTGCAGTACAAAACAGTGAACAGCCATTTACCTGCAGTTGAGACAAAAATGACAACACATATGGTCTTTAATACCCAAGACCTGAATGAGGGAAAATACTAGGACCACTGGGTTTAAGTATCATTAAAGAACCTGAAAAAGGAATACCAAGTCTCGTGGTGCTTTATTGGAATATGAGCAGATCTGCAGCTGCAACAGAAAAATTGAGGGTTGTGGTAAATGAAATAATAATTAAAAAAGAAACTATTAAATCATGACTAGCCAATTGCCTGGTCAAATAGCAATGCTTTGCTGCAGTCAAAGCAAAACATAATTCTAATCTAAATAAAGACCATTGTAAAAGAAAATTGTGTTTTTTTGATAAAATGTTCTTTTTTAAGATAAGAATGTTTGAGCCGTATGGTAAGAGGCATCTATTCACTAGATTTGGTTCCGTTGTAGTCGCCCTGTATGTCCGCATCATCCTCCGCAGCATCGGAGCTGTCGATCATTCCCCGTCTGCCACCACCTGAGCGCCTCGGTGTACTGCTGAAGGAGGATGGCTCGTTGCCTCGCCTAAAATATTACAACAAATCTTAGTATAAAATCACATAGACTATCACTACAGGTTTGCTTGTTATCTGGTACATATGTTAGCCCTTACATAGCATGTTTTTGAAACTCTTCTGTTCACAAACCCTGGAAGATGTCAGTATCGCTGAGTGATTTACCAATCAGCAACTGCATGAAATACGTATGAATTTTATGGAAGACCCAGGTTTTAAAAAATGCTGTATTATTAAAGCAACACTATGCAACTTTCACAAAATTTGCAAAATGTAATGAGCGAGTACATCATGAATTCATCTTCCAAACCACCTTTTTGTCTTATCCCCAATCACTATGGCACACTTGTAAAAAGTGCTTATATTCAGACTATTGTAGTGGGGTCCTCGCTGGTGCGAAGTAACAAACCTGGTCTCATAAAAATACGCACCTCTTGTGCACTTTTTGTGCAATACCATTTTTACGTGCCTTACTGCACATTTTGTCAATCTGTAGTTACAGAGGAATCGAACCAGAGCTCCTTGTCTCTCAAGTATATCTCTGTACTCCGTGAGCTACCAAACAATCCTAGCATCTATGAAAATCTATAGATATGAAGCTGGATATGTGTGACGCAAAGATTCATCAGTTTTCAAATCTTCCAACATATTTTAAAGTCATAACATGATATTCTTTAAAGTAACTGTGTGAAAATTACACTTTATTAATCAAAACTAAATTAGTGTTAAAAAAAAAGGAGTCTGTATCTTACTGCCTCTAGTGTTCATTTCTTTTGGAAATTGCAGTATAATGTACCTATTGGTACATATTTCGTCTCTTGCTAATAAGTGCACCCAGGTACGTTTATGCCATGAGACCTGGAAGTAACACACATCTCTTTGAATCGCTTTATAACATTGGAGAACTAGCTCCAGTTAGAATGTTATTCTATGGGATGCGTGCAGTTCTGTTTATTAACCACTAGAGCAACAAAAGCAATGTTCTGGAATTTGTGGTTTTCCTGCAGAATTGGGCTATTCTTTTCACAGGAAAACCGCAGACCTCACAACAGTGCTTTTGGTGCTCTAGTAGTAAATAAACATAACTGCACGCATCCCATGAAATAAATTTTTTTTCATGTACGCATGTTGACTGACCCCAACAACATGATATTTAGGGAAACCCTGCCAAAAAACGTGTATTCTACCCCACTTTTACCAGGTTACATAATGTTTTACCATAAGCTACATAATATTGCTTTAAAAGTAGTTTACTTAATAGTAATCATAGAATGTTTGCATTAAAAGATGTTAAAAAGTCCATATCAAATGTGAAAAAACTAGAGTAATGTAACTGTTTGCTTTTGTTTACCTGATGAATACTCAAATGCGCACCTAACTCACTTATTTACTTACTCACTTTACTCAACCTGAAATACAGAGATAAAACACTCCTAATAAATATATCACCAGAATACAGCCATAAGCATCTTTTACAGTGGAAAGTGGTATTAGACATCAGATTTGTTAGAGGTTAATGGCAGCGTTAAAACCTCATTTGTAAACCTGTAAACAGGATAAATGAGGTTGGTTCAGAAAATCGAACCATGCTTTGAGAGAGAAATATGGTCAAAGTATGCTAGTGTGAGTTCTGTTGAGCTTCAGTAGAGGGACAGAAAACACATGAATTTAAAAAAAATATATTGTCATCATTTGTGTTTTGAAGATGTACAATGTCTAATAAGTTGACAGAATTTTCATAAAATAAGCTACTTAGATATACACACCATATTTCACTCTTGCATGCAGGAAATATATTTGTGGCAAGTAAAAGGAAAGATTTGTGAGGAGTACATCTTCTGTGTCAACTTTTGAGCACAGAGGTACCTGCATAGTCACTGTGTAGGTTCAGGATTGCCTCTGCAACATAGACAGAGATAGACAATCTTCGGTTTGCAGTTTATAAACGGAAGGGATTTGGGCTGCGGTACAAGTGCTGGGAATTTGCTCAAAGCTTTGTCTAAAAGAGCAGTTACTGCCATAAACATTTCAGTACTTTTTGGGGTGCTGAGCCACGTCTTGGGAGCGTTAAGTGTACCTGAGTTTGCTCTTGAGGGAAGTGACCTCACGGCTCATGGCATCATTGGCTTCTGTGGCCTCATCAAGCTCTCTCTGCAGCTTTCTGCGGGCCGCTGTGATTCGCTGGGACTCTTCCTCACTCTCTTCTAACTGCCTCTTCAGCTGTTTAACACGTCCATTGGCCTTATCCGCCTATGAAAAAGAAACACTTCTCAGGCCAAGCACACACTTCATTCTAATACTATAGGGAAACTACAAGATCATAGGAAAAGTATAGGAAAAGAGGAAGGAGGGCACAGCTGCTGTATGGCTAACCTGATCTTTATATTGTTCTGCTTGTTTTCGTTCATCTTCCACTTGGATAATCAAATCCTTCAGCTTCTTATCCTTCTGGCGAACTGCCTTTGCTGTGTTCTGCTTATCTCTGCATTAGAAAGAAACATCAGTTACAATCAAACAAGACACGAGAAATTACACATAATCATGTTCTCAAAAAAGCTCTAACTTTCAGTTGGCCATGTATGCTACGAAATTTGGGGTTGCCAAGATAAAAATAAATAATTAAATAAATGAATGAAGTCTCTTATGCTCACCAAGGCTGCATTTAGAAGTGTTTTGCAATACAATATGACCACAATAAGTACATTGCACTTTGACGTAAGTACTACTACTTAAGGCATCAGGACATTTTTTTGTTAATAGCAACATAGCTATAGTAAAAGACTTACCTGCTCTCCTGCTCAAGTTGTTCCTCCAGTTGTGCCACTTTGGCTTCAAGAGCAGAAATGGAGGACTTAAATTTGGATTTTACTTGGTTCTCCATCTCCTGGAGTTTAGCTTTCAGCTCTTTATTCTGCCTCTCCATCAACTGTCTGGCGCTCTCGTTCTTTTGGGATGTGGTGCGTTCGGCCTGGAGCTCGTTGGTAAGTTGGTCAACCTGAAGGATGAAGAAGACATTAGAAAAAATGACTTCGTTTTCATACAAATGACAAAGTTCTTGTCTCTGTAATGGCATTTCCATTCTCAAAGTTTTTAAATTAAAATACCTGCTGGACACTCTTCCTGAGCTTGTCATTAAGTATCTCCATATTGCCCTGCTCCTCCTCCAGCTCTTCTTCCAGCTGTTGGATCTTCGCTTCTAGTCGTCTCTTTTCATCAGCCAGTGCAGATCTTTGAGGTTCAGTCAAACCACATATTAGTTTCAATCAGAATGTACTTGGAGCGCATTTTTGCAGCAGTGTTTCGGTACACAACTGTGCTGCTACGTCTAAAAGTGAGCTATTTCACATAACTCAAATCTAGAACTACACACTGTTCCTGTAAAAACAGTCACACCAAAGAATGTCTACCATTAAGTGTAAGAGTGAACCACATGTTCCAACGGAAGTCAATTTATCAGAGGATTATAAAGAATTCCACAGGATTCAAATATTTCTATGATATTTTATTTGTCATACTCACTTTCCAGATGCATTGCTGGCCAATTCGTCAGCCAGCTCATCTCTCTCAGCTTCAGCTTGCTTTTTAGCCCTCTCTGCTGCAGCCAAGTCCTACATTTAATAAATGTAACTGAATTCTTCAATAATAAAGATGAGAAAATCATGCAATTCAATTGCAGCAAAAGTTCACAATAACTCTTTTATACAATAACAATTTTTGCCAACTGAACTCCTGAAATTTTACTTTACTTAAGATCACTTTTTAAGAAATGCAAGCATGTTTATAAACACAATGGACACAATATTCTCATGTTTAATATTCATACTGTAGGTTACAGGTATCTATTGGCTGTTTTAATATACTGTAAGTATTTTTTAAAATACCAACTAGAATAACAGCTTATTATAATTAACTTTTTCAAAATACTTTTTAATATGTGGTAATATGTTCACTATCTAACTGTATGCAGTTTAATCATCCTTGAGACCTTGGTTTGGAAACACTAATTTAACCAGAATTGTATTGGCTTGGAAATAATACATTTGTTTGAATGAACAACCTCATATGCACCTCTGTTTGGACAAACTGGCTCAGTATTTATTCATAGTAGCCTCACCTCTTGCATCTGAAGAAGTTCAGCCTCCAAAGTCTTGGCTTTCCTCTCATTCTCCTTTGCACTGGATAAAACTTCCTCTCTGGCAGCTCGAGCATCATCCAGCTCTCTTTGGAAGTCTTTCATTTGAGCCTAAGTTATAAAAACACACTTACATAATTACTAAATTACTCATTTATAATTGGATTTTTAATACATTTATCCAATCACAAATTTTACCTGGAGCTTGCGGAGCTGCTTGATTGCCTCGTCTCGTCCTTTGTTAGATGTCTCAATCTGGCCCTCAAGGTCCTTTAGATCTCCCTCCAGTTTCTTCTTAGAAGCAGCTATTGCAGTCCTTTGCTTACGCTCATCTTCGAGTTCAGTTTCCAGCTCACGCACCTGTTGGTTAAGATGTCTGTCTTAACTAATTTATATTATGGAAACCAAAGTCTAAGTGAAAAAGCAATACTGCACCTGTTTGATCAGCTGCCTCTTCTTCTCCTCTCCTTGCTCATCTCTTCCCTGGAGATCTCGCTCAAACTGGGCCTTTAGAGCCTGCATGTTGACTTCCAGACGCAGTTTGGCATCCTCTGCAGCCTGTAATTCATCCTCTAGCTCTTCCAGCTGAGTCTTCATCTCTTCTACCTGCGCCTCCAGGCCACGTTTGGACTTCTCAAGCTCATGTACCTAAAATTAGAAAATGAAATTCCTCTGACCCTAATAAAAAGTTTGTATATGATTGACATTTATTTAGTGGTTTACAGTATTTGAACTTACGCTCTTGCCCACATCATCTTTTGAGCTGACCAGGTCCTCCATTTCGGTACGAAGGGCTTTATTGGCTCGTTCGAGCTCCTCACGGGCTTCTTGGGCTTCTTCGAGAGCTCTAGCTAAGGACAGAGCCTTAGTCTCCTTCTCTCTGGCCTCGGCCTCTGCGCGATCTCGCTCATCTGCATACTTATTAGAGATGCTCTTCTCTTCAGCAAGCATCTGAAAGGAAATGGCAGAAGTAAAGATACATCCACATCCAAGGGCAAAACTAACTGATTCAGCAGAAATAGTATGTGTAATATTTTGAGAAGCAATCAGAGACCTGGTCAAACTTCTTCTGTTTCTTCTCAAGGTTGGACACCAGCTGCCTTTGGTTGTCCAAATCCATCAGCGTATCCTCAAGCTCCTGTTGCAGTCTGTTCTTGGTCTTCTCAAGCTTGTCATAAGCTGCTGCCTTCTCCTCAAACTGAGTATTGACTGCCTCCAGGTCTCTCTGCAGCCGCTTCTTGCCTTCTTCTAAAAGTTCTACGTTACCTGAAACCTCATCTAGCTTTTTCTTGAAGTCAGCGAGCTGTGGACACAAGGGATATTCAAGATGAAATTTTGAGGCTTAAATTGAGAAACTTTGATTATTCATCTTCATGTTAACCTTACCTGAATGTTCAGTGTCGAAACGTGCCTCTCCACGTTCCTCTTTGCTTCTGCTTCCTCCTCAAGCTGCTCCTGAAGGGCATTACGGTCATCCTCCGTTTGACGTAGTTTGGTGGAGAACTGGAGCTTTTGTCTTGTCTCTTCAGCCAGCAACTCCTACCAATGTCAAAATGGAAGTCAGCCAACAATTCATCCTGTTCACATTGCTAAATTACGCATCTGCTTTGAAGCTATAAATCAACGAACACATTGCACATACCTGTGTATCTTGCACTTGAGAAGTTAAGCTTGCAACATCCTTGCTAAGTTTGATGTTCTTCCCCTCTGCCTCATTAAGAAGGTTAGTGACACTTTCTAGTTCCACCTGCCAGGGCAAGAAAGACATTAAATACACAAGATGTTTGAAGTAACAAGCATGTTGTACCGTAGGTTCTCCCAAACGTGACATAAATATATCTAATAATAAATCCTCGGCCTTCACTTACGGTGATTTTAGAGACCCGATCTCCCAGCTCTGCTTTCTGCCTCTCGCTGTCATTAAAACGAGACTGCAGATCAGCAAGCTGTCCTTCCACTTTCTTCCTCTTGTGTTCAACCTCCTGTTTGCTCTGAGCAAGAGTACGGATCTCCACATGGAGTTCTGAGGTTTCCTTCTCCAGAGCTTGCTTGGCTTTCTCCAGGTTTGACTTTACCTAAGAAGCATTTCATATATATTTTACATTAGCACTTGGAGTTCTTCTGAATGTAAACATAATAACAGGATTAACATTGATACTTGATATGGTTGCCTACCCTCTTAGACTGCTCCAGCTGCTCTGTAAGCTCCTCCAAAGCTTGGGTATGTTTCTGTCTCATCTCCTGCACCTGGGCCTCATGAACACGGCTCTCCTCCTCCATGGCTTTCTTCAAAAGAGTCACCTCCTGCTCACGTTTGGCTCTAAAAAAAAATGCATCATAATGATCAGATAAATAGTGTCCAGTAAACCTTCTCTCAAATTGTTTTATATTAAATCTACACACACCTGAGCTCCTGCTGAGTGGCTGTGGTGTCCAATGTGTCCTCCAGCTCTGATTTGAGGGCTTCAAGCTCTTCTCCCAAGTCTCTCTTGGTTTTTTCAGCCTTATTCCGGGCAGCCCGCTCTGATTCTAGATCTTCCTGAAGATCAGAGATGTGTCCCTCCAGCTCTCTGATCTTCTTCAGTGCATTGTTTTTCTGAGCTGTCTCATCTTCTAATCTGAAACAGAAATGCAAAAGGATTACAAATGAATTATGCATGAAAGTATCTTTTATTTAGCCTCAATTGTCTGTGACGGAAAAATATAATATTTCAAATTAAAGATCTATATACCGTGCCAGTGCGGCCTGAAGTTCCTCCTCTTTTTTAGCAAGCTGGGCTTTCAGATCAGCAATCTGAGCTTGAAGGTCAGCAATCTGTTCCTGAAGGTCATTTGATTCACCCTCCAACTTTCTCTTGGCTTTTTCCAGCTCCTGTCGAGACTTTTCCTCTTTCTTCAAACGCACTACATATGATATAAAAACATTAGACATAAAGGTTACTGATTTCCAGACAAATGTTGTCATCATGCACTAAAAACTAAATAATGGACAAACCCTCCAGTTCTGAGATCATTGACTCATGCTTATTCTTTAGCTTTGTCAGGTTTTTGGATTTTTCTTCTTCTTCAGCAAGGTTTGAGCTATAGTCTGCTACCCTTTCTTCTAGAATCTTCCTCTCCTGCAAATAAAGCACTTCAAATTGAACACTTCAGTTGCCACCAAAATATTTTATTTTAAAACAAGAAAAATCAAAAAATTAAAAGTTGAAATTAAACCTTCTGTAATTTGTTGTTTTGGTCGTCCATCACCAGGATTTCATCCTCTAGCTTCTTGATCTTGGCATCACAGGTAACCTTCTCCAGTTGCAACTTCTGACGAGCATCTTCTTCCTCCTCAAGGTGTTCCTCAAGATCCTTAGAAGATTATTTTAGAGAAAACTTTTTTTAGAGATGAGAGAGCCGTGGACTAAATAGAAGCATTTAAAGTTATCTAAGAACTGAATCTGAACAAGTGCTTGTTGCCTGTGAATGAAAATCAGTAAATGAAAACCTACTTTGATCTGATCATGCATTTTCTTCTTTTCCAGTTGTAGGGCTGCACCACGATCCTCCTCCTCCTCCAACCTGGCCTCCATCTCATGCAAGATCTCCTCAAGTTCTTGTTTTTTGCTAGCTAACCGTACTCTCATTTCCTCTGCCTCTGCGTACAGCTCTGTCTCAGCCTGCAGCTTCTCCTGGAGCTGGTTCCTTTCATCCATAAGCTACAGATGAAAGGATTACATAGTTTAATCAGTGTATGATTAATTGCTATCAAACAAAAGAGGACAAGTCAGGATTTCATCAGACCTGTACATGTTTCACTGAAACGTCTTTTAGCTCTATTTCAAATTTTTGTGCAGTTTCTTTGGCTCTTTGGAGCTCCTCCTCCTTCAGACCCATCTCCTCTTCTTGGCGTGTGACCTGGAGGAGAGGCTTCACCTGTGGGCATTGATAGAAACAGGTTTAGATGAATACTAACAAAAAACCTTTAACATATTATTAAGAAACCACATTTTTGCACAATTCAGGAAAATAATACATTTAGAAAATACAATTTTTTTCACCTTAGTGAAGAGTCTCCACCACTGCCAGTTCCTGAGTTTCAGATAAGCAGCACAGTTCCTCTGGATCACCTTCATAGCTGTTAGCTGTTGCTGCCTTTTAGCAAAGGCCCTGCACATAGTTTTAAATAAGAATAACTCAAATTAAAAAATTACTATATTGAAAAATATTGTATTTATAAACTCTACCCACTTTCTAGCTAGGAATCCCCTGGCCTGTGCCTGGAAGGCAATGATAATGACTGTGATCTTCAAGTCACGCTCCTCTTCAAGCTGGGCCAGGACTCCTGTGCGAAAGAAGATTTTGCTCTGACCAATACGGTACAGGTTTGGGTCCAGGTCCAGGTGCTTGATCTGCAGAGAGGGTTAGGTATGAGTAGACTGGATGTCACAATTACATACAAGTTAGCACAGTGATAAAATAAACTTGATGATGAAATCAATGTTGGGACTTCATAAAAATGTGACTTAATTGTTAGATGTTCTGCAGCCATCTTGGCTTTGTTGTCTTGAGCAATAAAGTCTGATTTTGCATCTGACACTTCCTGACTCAAGAAATTATTTTTGAAAAAGAGAAAAGACTCTCTATGACATGCTAAACACAATTTAAACATCGTACCATCAGGCAGCAGGCCTGCTTGCCATCCATGAAGCCCTTTGGAATAGCACTTGGTGCCAAGATTTCATATCTATATGTAAAGGTACAATGAAAACAATTGCATTACATTTGATAACCTAAACAATGCAATATTATTTGCACAACATATGTAATCACACTTGTGTTGAATTGCAAATTGGAGTCTAGGTAGCAATGTTACTTTTTGAATGTTGTAAATCTTGCAATATCATTCTGGAAATATATTGTTTTTAACCTGACATGCAGTTAGACAAGTAATTAAGACTGTTAGTCTCACTAAATGAAATGCTCAATCTAAAATAATAAAGCTACCCACCGCTGTCTGAACTCTTGAAAGACAATTCTGTTAGGAAATCCTTGGCGACAGATACGAATACCCTCTAGCACACCATTACATCTCAACTGTTCAAGCACTAGGTGGGCATCCAACTTTCCTGCCTGAAGGTGAAAAAAGTCCCTTTAATATGCATATAGACAGATAAAAAATGAACCTTATGCTCAAACAGCATAGGTACCACCAATTTTCAAACGGCATGCAACAGTGACGTACTCGTTTCTCATGGTTAGGAATAATGCAGCGGACAAAGTTTGGCTGTGTGTTGTGCAGTGTGGTCATTAGTTTGGCCAAAGACTCTTTGTAAAGCTGGCCCACAGTACGGAACATGCCCTTCTTGGTCTTAGAGGCACCAGGTGTGAGGCTGTCTGACATTTTGGCAATGGTTTCCAATCCAACCACACGATCAGCTGAGAAATAAAAAAATATAGATGTCAGTTTTTTCTTTTGATGCAATCCTGTGCTTTGATTAACCAAAACAACAAAACATGTAGACCATGTTTCTATTTGTGACGCCAATTATTATACACACAGCTTGTTCACAACTGACTGGGTTTCAATAATTGTGATCAGCTGTATAGACGGATTCATCGGGTGCATGACCTAAGTTAACTTCCGGTCTATATTTGTTTATCGGTCTGGTTAGTGCTGCAGCTACAATAGAAGTTAATTATGAGTAATGAAGTTGGTCTCAGGTTTTAGTGCTGTGGGATGTGTTCAATAGGATCGAAACTGATTGATGGTCCAAAAGGCTTTGTTGAATAATCATGAGCAAGTAACGTTACTGCACGTTTAAAAATCAACCCGAGGCGTGGGTGTTTTTATATCACTGTATTTTTGAAGGAAGACTGTCTTCAGAAAATGTCATTTTCTTTTCATCTTGCATATAAGGCAGCGTTTCTAAGCTCAGAGCTGCTTTGTCTACAGCCGTTACCAGGGATGCCTCTGGTTTCTCGTGTTTGGAGCCAACCAGAAGTTAAGTTAGGGCCGGAAAAGCATGCATGCACATTAACGGTTATGATGTTGTGGTTGAAATCGTCTATATGTAGTTTTTAATGTGTGATTTATGAGAAGCTTGTACAGCTAATACTGACCATCCTTCCACAGATCTTGCATAAATGGATTGGAGGAATTATTGAGCAGTGCTGTAACATTGTCATTTAAGGGATCCATGTTCTTGGTCAGCCAGGCTAGGGCATTGTAGTCCACCTAAATGAGAAAGGGTAGGCTCGCGTCATGAAATTTAATACAGGGTGAAAAATTCACAAAAAATGAACTGTGCATGTTTGGATTTTGTTATCAAAATGCAAATTCAAGCTGGCCTGTTCTGAGTTCTGAATAAGCCCCAGATCTGTATTCTAAGGTGGCCGAGAGAGCTCAACGCGCTGCAAACTTAACAAAACACATTCAAACAGAAAAAAACACATGCAAACAGAAAAAACACATGCAAACTGCAAATTCTCACAACGCAACCAAACACAGATAGGTGCTGCAAACACACAAACGCGCTGCAAACACAGAAATGCATTGCAAACAGCAAGGACCAAAACGGAAATGTTTCAGGGGGACCTCAAAAAGTGACGGACCTATCTGGGGCTTGATTATTGCTTCGTCCGAAATCGCTTACTTCCCTACTATATAGTACGCGAAAAACAGCATGCGAGGCGAGTAGTATGTCCGAATTTATAGCATTCGAAATTCAGTAGGCGAGAAGTACCCGGATTACCTACTGCTTCCGGCCGAATTCTGTAGCAAGCATAACATGGACACTTTCCTATCCCATGAGGCTCCGGGAGAGGAGGCGTCATATTCGAAAAATTGCAAAAAGTTGAGACGCGGCTAATTTCAAGGGTACGTACCTTAGGAAAAAAAACGTTGTTTATTGTGATTCAATTACTCTTGTTTAACACAATCTAAATAAACGGATGACTTATTAAAAGTTTACATTGTCGCGCTGTTGTGACGACACATGACACGTGACAACATCAATATGGCGGATGTAGTACCTCCGAGATCCATTCATACTACCCCCATTCATACTATATAGAACGTACTGTTTTAAATGTAGTACCTACTTAAGCATTATGTGATTTCAGACACTAACGAGGGCAGAACTCAAAGCACACGGGAACACAGCTGGAAACTAATTAACATTGATAAACTAGACGAAAGACAGGAACACCAAATATGGGCATGGGCAGACACAGGAAGCACAGCACAATCCTCACACTCTAGTTGCAACAAACTGAATAAGTTTCAATTGAAGCACTAAAATGAATATAAACATTCAAACAAATCAAATTGTACTTAAATAGCAATTAAAATTACAAAAGCACGAAGCAAAAGTACTCGATTTAAAATTAAAAAATGCTAAAAAGATTATTTAAAATATGAATAAAGCTACAATAGCATATAAATACTACTACGATAACGATAAGTCTTGGTCAGTAACATCTCCTGATTGAGTTCAGACCATCCACAGAGCTGTCAGTGTCTAAATATCTCATTTTGCACATCTTTAATTTTGACATGAGTGACAGGAATGATGGGAGTGAAAGTGTCATGTGTTGAAGTCTCTCTGCCTCACATTCTTTAAAAAGTGTAAAAAGTAATTAACACCAAATTTCCTCCTCAAATCTAATTAAAAAGCAAAAGCCCTGCAGATATTAGAGCCGCCTCAGACGGCAGCAGCTAAAACTGACACGAGCCCAGAACTCTGCTGCTTTATGAGCCTTCTCTTTCTGTGTGGTCCGGCATAAATAAACATGTATTTTAACTTAATTGTATTTTTAATTGTCTATTAATAAGGTTCCACCCCCCCAGTGATGAGGGTTTCATTTAGGCAGTGGATTTCCAGCTTGCATGTTAATGACTTCATTTGCATAAATCTTGTCACTTCTTTCTGATTTCTAATTAAAGCTTTGAGTAATTGGTTGTGTGACCCGTTAAATGGAAACGATGATCTGTCCTGAGCTTATGATGTCAAATCAACACACACACACACACACAGATCAAACTTCAGGAGGTTAGATTCAGCCACAAAAATAGAATAGCAAATGTCATGAAAAAAATAAAATAGGGGGAAAATATTAAAATAAAAATATCAAAATAAATGTATATTATTATTTATTATATTATATATAAATTATAATATTATATATTATATTATATATATATATATATTTTTTACATGTATTTTTTATTCCTTTTAAATATATGTATACACACACACACACACACACACAGACAAACACTGTTCTAAACATTAAAAATTGTACTGATCCCAAGTTTTGAATATATACTGTACACGCACAATCATGAAACACCAAAGTAATGTTGTTAAAAATTAATTAGTGATTAATATCAATTTAACTGATGTTGTGCAAAATCATGTGTTATGGGCCCTCTTGTGGCTCCTGAAGGAACAGCAGCTCTGCGTCTCAGGAAACATTCACCGCACAATTGACTCTGACATGACCTTTAACCCCAGACACTTACTATAACAGATCAGTGTAATGCATTCATTAGTTTTGACCACAGTGACCTCTAGTGGCCAGCACACTGCAGTATAAACCAGGCTTTCACAGATGCGTCTGTTCCTTCAGCTGAAGCAGCACTAAGTGATGTGAATCCTCTATATTGTGAAGGGTTTATCTGAACAGCTGTGAAGCCGTTAACATGCTTTATTTCAGTAATACTAGTGTTTATCACGCAGCAGTGAACGGAACAGATTAAACAATAAACAAGTCGTTTCATTAGAACACAAAGATGCAGATTATAAAGCCATTCAGAAACAAACACTAAGTGACATCATTACAGGTGAACCACGACAACAAAAAAACAAAGACAGGACATTATATCAATGTTAAATCAAACACCGGAGCAGAAAATACACTCATGACCCAATATTTGTCCAGTTTCCTTCAAGCTCTGTGGTGCTGATTATGTGTGCTGGTGTCTAAAGCATGTCACACGTTTTCACTAAATATGATGGATATTGTAGAAACGTCAAGAGGTCTTGTGTGCTCCGTTAAACAGCAGAAAACATGATTCTGGTCTGAATCTGAGCCAGATTACAGCTATTTCTTCAATTCTCAGTCCATTTTCACATCTATGAATGACATATTGATTAAAGTCTTATAATCCTGACGAAATCTAACATGAGCCAGATGTTTTCTGTGAAATATATGTTTATATATACAGCTAACACAATGAATTAACAATTAAATAAAACCAATATGTAATTGTGTGTTTCAAAATATATTCTTTTTGTCATGAAAAAAACTTTTAGAATTAAACCAGATACATATAAATAATAGTAAAAAATGCAGTCCTATGTAATCAGAGCAACATCATCTTCAGTTCGTCTAACCTCCTCCCTTGAGTCTACTTTCAGACTAATGTTCACCAGATTTTGCCTCTCCATCAGAAAATCAAAGGAAGGTGAATTTTAATTATTTTGCTTTTTACATTAAAAACATTTTTAGGTATATTTTTGTTTGTTTGTCAACTCAAAAAAGATTTTTTTTTGCGTTTAAAAAAGCATTTACTTGAAAAAGAAAACCATCTGACAAGCGTTTCACATCATCATAAGAGTAAAACCAAAGTGAGCGTCAAAAAGGTGCTGTGTGATAAAGGCCTGATACTGATACGAAAGATTGTGACGGTGTGAAACCAATGAAAGTAATACATGCAACACCTGTGACTCTTCAAGCAAAGCACTATAAATAAAGCATCTCGGCACGGAGAACCGGTGCAATGAGAGCTGACAATTACTGACAGACAAAAGTACTTAACTGCTCTGAAATCCTTAAAACTTCTCTGTGTAAATAAAAGCTTTTCACTTTACCTCCCGTGTCTGAGCGTGACAGCTATACAGTGCATGTCTAAACACATCTTTATAAAGAGACTGTAGTGCATCTATATTGGTGATTTAATGCTGCACAGAGGTTAGGATGCCTGTCTTTGTTACGCAGAGTCTTTTATCCAGTGCCTTTTCTGTCTCTGTGATCTACATACATATTTTCTTTCTGAAATACTCACAAATGTATAAGATATTGCTGAAATTAAATATAGGTCCAATTCATCAATTGATAATATAGGCATTAAAAATATGATTTTGTTTTTTACATACCTTTTAATTGATATGTGTTCAATTGTACTGTATCATGTCTTCAGTGCAAAAGTTATCAACTCCCACTAAAAACACAAAAACCGTCCAAATATCTTTCAATGATGTTATGGACTAGACTAAACTTCATCTACTCGTACATGTTAATCATAAAAGTTTATTTATTTTTGTACAATTTACTCTCTCCCTAAACTCATTTTCCACCCGGTTGGGATGAATTTCCTCACCTTCCAAAACAGACTACAGTTCCACTGAGATCATTTTCAAGAACTGATATTGTCTATTTATATTTTCAGCTAGAATTAATGGAGGTAAATGTCACCTCTCACTCATCCCTTTTATAAAGTTTTTTTAATGTTCTCCTGCTTGAATACTTGTCCAATCAATCAATAAATAAATAAAAAAAAACATATGTGACATAGTTATAAGCGTTATGTTCATCTGTGGAAGGTTAAAGAGCTAACCCACTGAGCAAAAGTAGGTCTAAATGATGTCATTTGGACGTCTTTGTAGACGTCCAAATGATGTCCCCTGACAAGCCAGAATGAAAGTTTTTACGACGTCTTTTTATGACGTCCTTCGGACGTCCAGATCATGTCTATATTGCGTCGGCCGGCCCAGGACCATATCTGTAAGTCTATACGACGTGCAAATCCGGTACGGTATCTCAACGTCCAACTACGACCTCACTTGAACGTAGATATGCAGTTCAACATTTTAGAGAAGAAAGCATTTTTTTTTTAAAAGAGAAAATCAAACTTTACGTGTCACCGTTCCAGTGGTCAGTGTGTGCTTTAGTTGGGCACTTGATCCTTAATTTGTAAGAATTAAATGTTGATGTGGTTGCTGAACTTAAAACAACCAGTCAAACCTAGAGCAAATCTCATCATTTCTTGATGATTGTATTTGTTATAGGGTGTCTGAACAGGGAGCAGGGCTCTGTTATCTGTATTCTATGTTCTTTATTGGCAGGCTTGTGATTATAGCTGAACATCCTGTATATTCCACACATCTTGATAGAATTTTTAGGCTCTACTGATAAAAACAAACAAAATATTTTTTGAGGTCAACACATAGACATCAAGAGTCAGCGTATGAATCTCAACAATGGTGACCATCAAA
>JAUCMT010000114.1:3422233-3449072 GCA_032357475.1 Enteromius thamalakanensis
ATGCCTTCACGCTGGTACTCCTCCTGCTCCAGGATGAACATGGTGTGGTTGAACAGCTGCTGAAGCTTCTCGTTGGTATAGTTGATGCAGAGCTGCTCAAAGGAATTGTCCTAAAGGAAAAAAGCAGAAAGTTATTAGCCTTAATACTTATTACTTAATACTAATTATTTTCTTTTGGTTTTCTCAAACCTCAAAGATCTCAAAGCCGGCAATGTCCAAGATCCCAAGGAAGGAGGCACCCTGACGTTTCGTCTTGTCCAGTGCCTTATTAACTCTTAGAAGGATCCAACGGAACAAACGTTCATACATGGCTTTAGCTAAAGCTTCAATGGCGAAATCAGCCTGTAAGGGGAAAAGTATGTTTTCGTTATTACTGTACGTACTTCGATAATGATAATCATGCAGAGGATTTCCAGTTTCATCACAGATCTGAGCAACATTATACACGTTTTACATCTGTACAATTGCAACACAACTACTGTACAGTATATATTCTCTTCACCTGTTCTTTGGTTTGGGCCTTCTGCACAACCTCTCGACCCACTTTTATACGTGGCGTCAGAATGGCTCTTGTGAAGTCTGTCACATTAATTCCTTGGAGATGGCAAACTTTCTGGGCAGCTGAGAACGAGACACATTTCAGCAGTCATTTATTGATTTATATTAGCATGAGAAGTCTTTAATTTAGCATTTTTCCCAATGTTTCTTACCTGTGTTGTCTGGCATGGTAGCCTGTTCCTGGTTCCTTTCTTTCTTGAACTCAATGTTACCCAACTGAAGCACAGTTGAGACAACTTTGAGGACATCTGAGAAAAATAATAGAATTTCTCAGGATTATCTTACTAAACTATCAATTAGTAGAACATGTCTCTTGTTTTAAAGACACTGTGTGTATTTTTCACTGCATTTAATACCCGCTCTTTCTTCAACAGTGAAGCCCATGATATCCATGGCCTCCATGGTTTCTTCATACATTTCATCATCATCATTGCCTGTAATCTGAACATGGCCGGCCGAGAGGAAACGATAGTTGTTGAAGTTTTCAAGCAAAAGCTCCTCTGCCGATAGAAAATAAAAATCACATGACATATCCCAGCAACAGTTTATGTAAGGTATCCCTGCATTTATAAATGTCCCATAAAAAACGTCACCATATGCCAACATGTATTCACATATTGAAGTGCCTTCACCTACCGCGTAATTTGTCCTTTGTTCCAGCTACCATGTAGTAGAAGATGTGGAAAGCTCTTTCAGTTTTTGCTTGTCTGATACAACGAGATTTCTCCAATAGATCTGAATGATTTTGCCATTAAGGTAAAATTTTGCAGATATTAAATGTTGTAATTGTTTATTAATTCAGAATGTGAGATTGATCTACATCTGTATTTGGTTTATACAAGTAATCAAGGATACAGGTCTCTATGTTGGCTCCAACGATAAAACCTGTCACATCAAAGTTAATGCGGATGAATTTGCCCTGTGAAGAAATTATTTAGAAACCATTATTTAATTACAGTCTTGGCTGATCATGGTAAAGTCTGCTATCATACAGCATTCGCAAACTTACAAATCGGGAAGAGTTGTCATTTTTGATGGTCTTGGCATTACCGAAAGCCTCTAGAATTGGATTGGCCTGCAGTAGTTGCTTTTCCAGCTCACCCTACAGTACCAGGGTTAGAAAGTAATCAGTATCATTCCATAGAAAACAATTCAAGGAAGAAAAAAGGAGAATGGGACATGCCAAAAGATTAGAATAAAAAAATCAGAAGACAACTAAAAAAGGCCCTCCTTTAGAATATACAATATACATTTTTAATTATAAATGTTTGAAAGGACAAAATTGCAAAATGTAATTAATTTAGCCACAAATAATGTCTTGGCATATGCTTCAGATACTTAAGATTCAAGTTCCTTCAACAGTGCACAGAAAATTAGGTAATGTCCATTTAGATGGGCATAATCTCCTTAGATCAAAAGAATGCTGCTTTATTCGCTGCCAAATCTTATGCAACGAGAAGCTCTGCCAAGCATGTCCACCTCATACAGGGATATCAAGAAGATTGGTTGAGGTCATGCTAAGCATGTAGAGAAAGCACATTTTAATGGGGTTCATGAAATGGATCTCAGTAATAAAACTTTAAACGTTCACTTAAGAAGATAAAAGTTACTCAGTGGGATGAAACACTCTAAGAGTCCTTAGAGAGCATAATGCTGCCTTTGCATCACAAAGCCTCTGGTGTCATTTGACCACCTAATTAGATTCTCATTTTTAGACTTAAACGAGGCAGAAAAGGGTTTCAACCGTGACACAAACTTTCAATTACTTTCTTACTGACCATTAAATAAAAATATCTAGAAAAAGAAGATATCTACCAGAGATAGCCTGCCGCTGAGAAGGAAAGAAGATCGCTGATAGCTTCAGACACTGACAAAGAAAAATAAAGTAAACAAGAAAAGAAGGAGAAGAAGTGACATTTAGAATGATGGAGACAGAGAGACTGTTGACAGAGAGATTGTTGGGAAAAAAGAGGACAGTGTTGGTAGTATCAACATTTATAAAGCACTTGACTGAATTTGACAGATTCTCTCAGTGATCTCAGCTGAGAGATGACAGCTTCATTGGTCCATGGAGTTCCAGTTGGAGTATGTGAGTGGTGTGGAATGGAAAAGGAATGTGTAGCGAAGTTCCATTATTTTTTGAACTCTTGCGCTCCATAGCAAATATAACAAGTTAAAGGAAAATGGCACCATTTTTCCATATTCCACTATGTTCTTCCCTCGACTTAGACTAGCTAACCATGACTAGGTTAATGACTACATGACTAGTTACATGAGTAAGTATGGTGACACAAAATAAAATGTGGCGATTTTTTTAAGCAGGTAAAAAAAATATAACTATGATGTTTGGTGGAAGAGCACTTCGTAGCACTTTGACCTTGGCGCAGTAATATCATCACTCCTCGGTTGCACTGACAAGTGAGAGGGTGAAGGAGAGGGGAATTTACGGCAGTAATGATATTAATCCGCCGAGGTTGAAGTGCTGCAAAATGCTCTTCCGCCATACATTATAGTTATCTTTTTTTATCACTTAAAAAAATTAATTTTTTTGTCACCATACTTACTTGTGTAACTAGTCATGTAAGAACATAAAGAAATATGTTTCCTTTAATAACTTATCCCCAGTGCAATTACATGTCGGCAAGAAATCAATGCATTTAAAACTAATTTGATAGACTATTAGCCACTCAAAAGAAAAGAAAGATAGAAAATGAAAAATGTTTAGTCAAATTTCATGACAAATGGTGAAGTGTAGGGGACTTTAAAGTGCTGGCTAAGGGGGCATTTACACACCATTGTTTTCAACTAAAACCCCAAAACTTTTTATGCTTTTTAGTCATTCATTTTGAGGGCCTAAAATTGCAAAGTTTTGAAATCCAGACACTTTGTGTTTCTTTACAAAGTGAATCTGTAACTACTGGCTTGACGTACATATTAGCATTTTTCTGGATCCGAGTGAATGTTTTGTGTAAAACTTTTAACATTTTTAGTGTATCATTGTCATGTAAATGTAACATAAGATTCCTTTTCTATTAAACTAAAGTTTAATCTTCCATATCAGTAGTCTATCTAAACCTTTGACCACACATACAATTATGCTAATGGATCATCATTTCGTATAAACGTTCATGATGTTAGAAAACATAATGAGACAATACAGTAGGAAAAATATAATTAAATGCAAATTCTGAGGTCTCTCATGCCATTCAGTAAAGATCGAACAAGAGGGAAATAAACCCAGAGTGAAAATAACAACAGTTCACTCCACTATAAATAAATCAGTTCACTCCACTCACATACTCTGATGTTCTCTCACTCACATACAATTCACCTTAGTTAAGTTTCACTGAAAGATAAAAAACACTAATAATATCAACCTTGAATTTTTTCAGAGCCCAAATAAATACATTATTCTTACATGATAAAAAGGATATCAGAAGAAGTGTTTAGTAAATTTCAAAGTAGTGCATTCAAGTGTAACGAGTTTACTTTAGGAACCAAGAACATAACTATTATGGGCATCACTTTTAAGCTCATATGCATGGCAGTCATGCAGAAAGTGTCCTAAATCCAGCTATAATGTGTGTATATATTTTGGTTTCATTGCATATCTCATGTATCGCACCTCGTAAGTACACACAAGCACAGATCTACACTGAGATGGTATTTATTTTCCTAATGCACACACATATGAGCTTGACAGGTGATGCACATTAATCCGTGGTAGATTAATAAGTGATCAAGGAAAAACGAGAAAGGATATAAGATCAACATTTCAAAAGTCTATACGTTGGCATGCACACACACTGTGCTCAGACAGACCGTTTCAATGCCAGGCATCCGCTCTGGCAAAGAAAAAGTTAACCACATCTCATATGGGGGAATGGCACACACGTGATCTAACGGCACAATCTTAATTTCATTCTTTTTATATAATGATTTTTAAACATCATGCGAACACTGGAGCTCTTTGGCACATTGTCTTCAATCATTTGAACAGTAGCCATACGGTTTAGAGGGTCCCTCCATGTAAGACTTGTCTAATGTCACTCTCAGTGAGAAACTCAAGCATGCAAACTCTCAAACCCACACAAGAAGGAGTTTTACACAATCCTTTTTTTACTCACATAGGCAAACTGTTGTCCTGTATGTTGCTATTTGAGGAAATTCATTAAGGAAATTGTCATTAGATAAGTGTAAACTAAGAGCATTCTGTTGCATTGACTGGTTTTCCTTTAGCATTTGTAGATGTCTTGATTTCCTTGAGAATACAAATGGCTCAGCAGCATATAATCAAAACACATTTCGATATCAGGCAAAATAAAAGGCAGGAAAAGAGCCAGCATAATCTAGTGATAGATGGGCTACGATATCAAACATTCAAGACTGAAAGGAGTGTTCTTATCTGTTCATAGTTTGACCTTCACATCATTAGTTTAGTAATTATGAAAGGATTCAGAATGTCAGACTCTGATTTAAAACAATGGGGTCAAAACAAGGGCAAATACTGATGACTGAACCCATAAGAACTGACTTGAGAATAAGACTCATAAGGTTATTAAAGTGTTTCAGATGGATTGTACTTACAGCGCTTGTGTCTTTCTTGCCTTTGTGGGACGAGGCCACTACAGCCAAATACTGGATGACTTTCTTGGTGTTTTCTGTCTTCCCAGCACCTGATTCACCACTAGGAAGAAAACAACAGTGAATGACAAAACTGTGTTAGCTATGATTGAAATACCACGCCTCAAAAGAACATTATTATGGTTTTAAGTGAGATTAGGTTTTGGTTCTGTGTTAATGTCTTAAAACTCAGAACATGTCTTGGTACTATATATGCTGTGTAAAGAAGGTTATGTATTTTTTCAGCTTGTCCACTCTACTTATGACCATTAACAGAAGAAAATAATTGGCTTAAATAAATAACACATGAACAGACTGAGAGATACCAAGAAAATTATAAATCATTTGGAAAAACTTAGTTTGAAATAACTCAAACACTAAAATGTTTTTGACATCTCATGTTCACCAAAGCTGCATTTATATATATATATGAAATGAACATCATTCCTGTGATGCAAAGCTAAGTTTTCAGCATTATCACTCACATTTTTCTTCATAAATAATTTTAATATGCTGATTTGCTGCTCGAGAAATGTCTTATAATTAAATATTTTTGTGGAAATTGTAAAAGTTTTTTTTTTGGATGAATGGATAGTTCATAAGACATTTAAATATATATATTTTTTAACAATTTAAGTCATTACTGTTACTTTTGATAAATTTTTTTTTGGATTATAATCTACGAGCTACAAGGGGTTATAGTGCACTATTGCCTTCTATGATAGGAAAGAGATATGACTAGCTAACATTCCCATATTAGGAAATTAGGAAAGTCTGGGATCCGCAGGCCCTGCTGCAGCCCAAGGACTGGTTCGTTGGCAGGAGCAGGATGCCCTCAGATCAGTTCACTTAACAAATTTAAAGCCATTTTATGGGGCACTTTATACTGCTTTGTTTGTAGAGCCACTGTTTTTGACCGTTTATGATACAGTATAGTAAAATTCATGATGGTTAAGGTTATTGTTGCCAAATAGTGACTGAAGTACTGGACTATTCCTATGCACCTTGTGGGATATGGCCTCAGATCATTGGATTTTAACAATCCATGCGTTTTTAACAGTTTAACCGTCAGTTTTTTTTAAATAATAGGCTACTCTTTGGGTGGTCATACCCAAATTTTCCCCAAAAAACCTCAGCTTCGAGACAGCCTAAAAAAAAAAGGGAAAAAAAAAGTGTCTCCATGAGAGCGTTGAGCCAAATGGAAACATCCTGATGTCATTAGAGAATTCTGCGCCCTAGCAACCGTTGCCCTAGAGCAGTTTAAATGGCTTCCATTTCCTATTCCACACTCAGAGGAAGTTTGCAGACAGTATCTATGGGCGCCTCCCACACTGACACATCGAATCAACACCATTTTATTTTAACATCCCCATATTTCACAGCTGTTTTATTATCACACAGATAAAAAACAAAGATATTGCCCATGAACATCAGTTTAAGTCATTTCAGTACAGCAACAGCTATTTTCACAAGTTTTTTATGCTTTGTTATGGGGCATGCACAGATGTGAGCCAAAAAATGCCCAGTAATGACTCAAAAACAAACATAAATGAAGCCAACGTGCTTGATCTGGATTTAGAATCAGGACAGGGGGCACATTTCCTGTGAGTCGGCCGAGTCTGAGGAGACATGACCCTTGGGGTTCATCTGCCTTGTTCCCACTGCTGAGAACTTTTTAAAAAACATTTAGTAGAAGTTACATCTAGTAGAAGGACTCTGTCAATAAAAATAAATTTGACTAATCATGATGTGGTTGCTGCCACATTTTAATTGTTAAATATTATATTAAAAGCTTAATGTTTTTATCATTAGTCTAAATTTGCCAAAACGGTTTACTTTTTCAGGAATGTAAACAGTGAGCACTGACACAGATGACATGCCATTAACCACAGTCAGATGACATTGAGTAACATCATGCGGCCTCATCTGCAATGTGATTAAAGTTCTGTGTGCTTTAACAAATAAAAAGGCATTTGAAATGTTTTTTCTTTGTTTATTGTTTTGTAAGGCATCTTTAAAATCAAGGCTTTATATATTTCTATATATTTCTTTATATATTTTGTTATAGTTAAAGTTTAGCTTTACCTATCTAGATCTATTTCTAATTGTGTTTTAGCCATATCCCTTATGGCTAATTAATTATGGTTTTATACAAGTGTAGTAAACTTTTTTTTTGATTAAAATAAATCAAGAGGATTTAACTCTGTTTTTAAAACTATATTAAAAGTTGTTAAGGGAAAGAAATATGATTGTGGTTTATGCATATGAAATGTGTTTTTTGTTATTTTGTTATTTATATATTTTACAAAGTTAATCCCTTTTAAGTCATTCTGCAGCTCATTGGATGTCCTGGTTGAGAAGCGGTACTTTAATAACACTAATAACTAAATTTAGTGATTTCCCATAACTGAGATACACCAGGGATACTTAATAGACTAGTTATTTCAGTTATGCAAATAAAACAATGAAAAGAACTCACGTGCAAAGAATAGACTGGTCCTCTCGGTCTGTGGAAAGAAATGACAGATATTACAACGGCCAAAGGAAACCGTCAGGCTGGTGCTCATGGAAATCATGAAATACATGCTGTAAGGGCTGCTTTTAAGCCTACAGGGTAACTAAACTGGTCTATGATGAATACCATTGTTATTACAGCATCCACTAACGCACATAATCTAATAATCTTTCATTTTCAGTGCAGCAATTTGATTTGCTAAAAAAAAAGAGGAGGAAATCAACTCCACTTTTCTCCTGGGAGATGTAACACAATTCTTACTGAGTTCAGCAATGAGACAATCATTGATTCATGCTGCTAAAATTAGAAAACCTTCTCAGATTATCTTGGCTCCACGTAAGGTTTTTTAATCCGTACACCAATGATTGTTCAGAAAGCGTAACCGAAAAAAAAAAAAGAAAGTATATTACTGGATAATTTATTAAAGATTTTTATTAACAAAGTATGATTCTCTCCGAACCATTCTAAGTCAATGAATTTATCCTTCATATTCAAATAGAGCTTGGTTTCTTATCTATGATCCTGGAGGCTGGGCGAACGCCCAACCAGCTAATCAGCTGAATGTGAGCTCGCTGGTTCTGCTCAAGTACTATAGAACGTCTTCTGTTGTAAACACAATGAATGACTATTGCTCGTTTTGGATATGACTTAAGCTGGGCAGGTTTCCACATACAACATGAAATTTTGTTCCCTTGTTTCTTCCTAATTAAGGCACAAACCGAGGCATTCAGAACACAGAAAACCACATCTAAACACACCGATGGGGAAACTGTTCCTGAGCCAGACAGTTTGATGAAAAGCAAGAAGCGCAGGTATTATCCAGCTAGTAAAAGGTTATATACAACAATGAATCTATAGATTCAAACAAAATACAGTTTATTGTATCATCATTAATTAGTGCTGGGTGATATACAAAGAGTAAAATGGTTTGAGTTACACACGGTATGCATTGGTACAGTGGACAATATAGACAGCGTTGTGAACTGACACAAAAACCTATGGCAATGTGACAATGCCATGCCTCTCTCACACTACAGTACACATCATGTTCTCACATAGTGAAAAATACACAGTGCACAGAGAAAACTAACAAACACACCATAAGACACGACAAAGCAGGTTACTTCTGGTATGAAACAAGGTCTTAGCTTTAAAATTGTATATTATTTTGAAGACATTAGTACATTAGTCTTGTAGCTCTTTAGTATGTCATGTTTGCTGTATTGCCTCAGTTCAAGCGGCACACTGATCATCTTTTCATATTTACTTAAACATGAAAAACTCAAAACTTATTTAATTCCAACTGCAATTTCAACATGCACAATTTTTCAAATTCCACAGCTCCCAATCAATAAGGAGTTTGATATTTACTCTTTATTAGGCTGCCTCTGACACGATACCTGCGATAACAAAAACTTTATTAAAAGATTTGTCACCGTAGCACCATTTTGGAAAGCATCTGGTTGACAAACATTATGTACACAGTGTTCAAACAGCATATCTTTCTATGCCGTCTAACACAGAACTGTGTACATACTGTGCGTCCACTGAATGCTGTCCAAAATGGTGCTATGATGAAGTTACAGTGCTGAGTATTTGAATAAAGTAATTAGGTCCCATTTTATATTAAGTGTCCCTAATACCTGTGTACTTACATTGTAACTAGATGTGTATCTAGGATGTAGCCACAGTATAAGTACACATTGCTACAGTACATAGTATCTACAGCTATAATATTTCTGTAACTTCACACATGTAACATCCTCAGAATAGTGTGTGTATACAGTAAGTACAGTGTTTTCTAAAGACGAACAAAGCTTTTACGGGTTTGAAACAACAGGGGTAAGTGATTACTGAAAAAAAAAAATCATTTTGGTTTGGAGTCACCCTTTAAGTTACATTACAAACTGCTTCTACTATAACGTAGCATGTTTGTTTGGGTTGTTATTAAAATGCTGAACTGTTTCATGCAATCTGATTCACATAAAGGCACAGTCAGGGACAAAACATGAAACCTAAAAAATCCGAAATAAACTAAACCTATCTTAAATAAACTAAAAACAATTTGATTCCTTTCTATTTCATCCCATTTGGGATTCTGATGTTTCAGATTATGCCAAGGATACACCACTCGGTCAAGCATGTGAACCTTGCTGGACTTCAAAGAGAGATCAGTGTAAGCCTGAGCAGGAATGTGAATACTGACGGTCATGGCTAATCATGCTGGTTTTTTTACTCGTCATCAGCTGCAACAGGATATAGCTACTGTAGGAATCCATCAAAACATGTTAAAGATGTCTTGTCATGTGGTGTTTAGGTGCTATAACTGGACTAATTTTGTGCTTTGAACAAGAAACTGTTATCATCGTCCTCATACAGCAGGAAATGAGTCTCATTGTGAACAAAACATTGTGCAATTATCTGCATGAATTTACAGGGTTTGATCTTGATTGTTCGGCATTTGTCTAATGTAAACAGTTTAATGAGAAGTGAACTTAGCAGAAATACACTTGACAACGCATCATCGTACTTCTGCTTTTTGAAAGCAATTTTCTGCAAGTTTTACAAAAAAATACCCGTTTCTGAGATATTCAGAGGGTTTGTTTACTTATCTTTTCTTCATCTCACTCGAGTTAATTAACATGAGCTGATGTATCAACAAGTTCATTAGCAACACGACAAGTTTACTGAGGTGCAATCATTTTTTGCGGATATTCTTCTTTTCATGTAGCACCTCATTTCACTCTATATTGTGGCTTCAAACTCCTGTGGGTAACAGCAGCTTGTTAAAGTCATTTAAAAGTGTTAAAATGGCATTAGATGTGTGACCTCCTGACACATGTGTATGCACACCACTGACTGACAAAATATAAGCTGTCACACTTCATTTCAGCAAACACGAATGGCATTCAAAGAGTGCACTGCTATATGCAGTTACTACACTGTTCTGTTGCCAATTAGTGAAATAAAAATGCCTTTTTGAAGTTTCTTTGAAGTTTCAAAGACAATGGATGTTGTGAAATCCAAATATTGAGATCATGTAAAGAGAAGAGAATGTGTCAACATGCAGTGGACCAGGCCTCACCTTGCATCATGTTCCTGTAAGCGTTGTCCGTGATGGAGTAGATATGGGGAGGAACCTCGTGGCGCTTTTTGCCTTTGTACATTTCAATAATCTTCTCAGAGTAGATCGGCAGCATTTTATAGGGGTTCACCACCACGCAAAACAGCCCGGAGTATGTCTGCAGAAAGATAACATCTTGGTTTTCCACTGTATATCAAGTTTTATGAATCCATCAAGTAAAGAACAACAAGAAGACATGGCAGCACAGTAACAAGTCGTGCAATGTGTTGTAAAATACACATTTAAGGAAGTTTAACTTAAGTCTGTATATTATAACTCAAAATATTTGAAAGCTGAGGTGATGCATATTCCATATGGAAGACTCCTGTTCCTCAAAGCAGAAAATCGGTTAACTAATGGTTTGTTACCAGAGTGCAAACATAGTTTTGAGGCCTGTGGAAGTTATATAATACCTCACCCTTTGGAAACGTAGAGTTCCTCTTTCTTAAGCTTTAGCGCTTGTAAATCATGATTGCCACGTTAACCTAAATAGCTGTGAATGCATTTTTCTTTTGCCTTGGTTTGGCCAAAATGAGTTATTAATAAATGTTATACATATGCTGATATTAATGTTATGCACTATGTTATATAATAGTAGAATCAGCTCGCATGTTATGTAATAGAATTCTTAATAATGTGCTTTTTCAGTTTTTGTTACAGTAGCTTCAGCATAGAAGAGATGTATGCAAACAACTTTGAGTCACATGTCACTGTTGAGTTACTTGTTATAGTTTATTAAACATTACTGTATTTAAAAAAAAGTTAAATGCACTATGGCGTACTCACATAGATGAGTCCAGAGAAGTACCGTTCCCTCAGGTTGTGGAGAACAGATGCTTCATTCAGGCAGGTCAGTTCTGCCATATCCTCCACCTTGCTGAATTTGGGTGGGTTCATCTTCTGGATGTCATCCTTGTTGACTGTGATTTTCTTTCCATTGTCCATCAGCTCCACCAGTACCTCATCTCCACGTTCCTCTTTGATGCTGGCCGACTCAAAACCATGTTTCTCAGATGGGATCCATACCAGCTTTTTGGCTGACCAATCTGCCTGGGCGACAGGGCTGTTAATGAAGTCTTTGTCCGTGTAAAGGAATTTCTCGTCCTCACTCAGGGTCTTTTTCGTCATCTTGGTGCTGGGTTACAACAACTAGAATTTAAGAGAAAAATTGATTTTTAAACAATGGTTTCTGTACACAAAATCCCATGCCTTGTATGACCCTATAACAATTAAGCTTTACTGTTTACAGAAACTGGACATTAATTTAACCAGAGTGCTTCAGTGGAGTGCAAGATAAGATGTAATTAACTCAAATTTCATACTTTTGACGAATCTATATGATTTTGATTATCTATATCTAAAAATAGATATCCATGTAATACAGAACTAAATGTGACGGGACCAGAATTATTTTTATGTTTTACGATTTCAACATATTGGGTATACAAAAAAGACTTAAATAAAATGGATGCATAGTTTAAAATAAAATTACTTTAAAAAAATTGCATTTTCAACATATTCGGCATACAAATTTGATTGAAAGGATCATATGGAATGGAACACTTCAAACAAATTACTTTTCAAAAAATTATATTTTTCATCTTTTTACTGTTCTTCTTTCTTTCTCATTGTTATCCTAAATTTATTTAAACCCTTTACCTGCTTAATTTCTTTTAAAAAAGACCACAACCTTTGGGATCTTAAACACACACCCACATTGGGGTCTTCCCCAATGTGCAAGGCCTAATATCAATACGTTGGTTATGTGCATGGTTCTGCTTGGAATTCAGAACTTGCACAGCTCACCAATCAAAGCAAAATGTTCCTAAACAAACATTTAGATTAGAGGGGCACCACTTTTATCACCTATTTAGATGAAAGAGTGAGAAAAATGCTTGGGAAAATATAAAAAAAATGTTATCAGTATTGATTAAACAACCACTTGGTCTGGCGAAAAACTGTACCAAACATCCCAATGGGCTAAACATATATAATCATGTGATAATCTCCACAGCAAATGCTGTTTTTCTTGTTTCTTTTGGAGCTCAGCTGTGGTCCCGTGCTGTAATGACCATATAAGGCTGCCTTCAAGTCAGTGGACGCTCTGTCGACCTAAACAGCAGAAGCAAGTGAACTCCCAAACAAAGCCCTTATAGGGAATAGTATGCCTTCAGCCGGACTCGCAGTTTACTCCAAAATGATAACATTAGGCAGGGACAGTCAGGGGCTGGAGGGGGTCTAATTTTCCTGCCACTTTCCTGCACCCTTCCCTTCCTCTGGTGGGCTGAAATAGGGAAGTTTACACAAGTATTTTCAAGTACAGTAGAGTTGGCATATAGCAGGTGCAGCTTTGGAGTTCATGCAGCCATAGAACTTTAAAAGCAATTTAAGGAAACAATTCCAAAGCTACGCCTTAGATATGAACCATTTATAACTATCCATTGTTAGTGCATTGCCTTTGTATGTTCTACGGCTCAGTGAAAACAGGAAAACATTTCTTCCACCTACTTACTTTCTAAGTTCATAAAACTTTTTTTTTTTTATCTGCTAAATAAAATTTTTATTATAAAATTTTATCCAGCAGGACAGGCTGTCTGTTAGTAATTTACCTATTTTACCTTAAGCTGAAATTTGCAAAACATCTAAAACCTAAATCTTGCGCTTGCTCATCATGGAGAATGACAAAAACCTCTTATTGTTTTCTGCTTTAATATCTTTTGTGTCACTTCAGAGTCAGTGCTGTGGAACAAAGATTAGATACATTTTACATGCTGACAAATTCTGAACGTATTATTGAGCGTTTCTCAAACGTTGAGAATCTGCATTATTTTGCTGACCGTAAACCCAGCGGATGGAAAATGGTCATTTAAATGGCCTGTTATCATTTGGGGGTGACATAAACAAACAATATTTTTCTATGATAAGCTGATTTAATTAAATTAGGGAATTTCCTGTGTCCTGTACATAGATTCACAGCACTTTCTTTGGGAAGGCCTTTCATGTCAGCACTTGAAGATCATTGAACTTTCACCAAGATTTTCATGGATCGGCTTTTCACTCCAAAATCCAACCTAAAATCTTGAGGCTATGTTTATTTCAAAGAAATTCTGCTTTTTTAACAAGTAAAAGGTAGCACGAATGAGCCTTGGCCTGTATTCAAGTGGGCTCACAGCCCAGAAGATCATGTGACCGTGTGTTGTGCGGATGGATTTTTGTGACCCCTGGTCCTGTGAAAGGTTTTCTCCTCTCTTCTCTACTCCGCCTCATCCTTTTTTTCATTCCAACCATATGGTTTACTTTTTCTTATGAGCAGCTGTGTCATTTTAGTTTCTTCTATTTACAGTTTTATTGAGATGGACGTTCGTACGAGGTCAACAGCTCAAGCATTAAAGCTGCTGCAATGACAATATATAATGTATATAATGCTTCCTAGATCAGTCTCATTAAACATCATTTTGCCATTAATGACCAGAGCGACTTTCGTTCACCAAAACATGTTGAATCCATGATAAGACTGGATTAAACAGTTAGACATTAGTCCAGCTACTGATTTTATGAAATAAACAAGAGTTCCAGCAGGAGTCTGTCAGGTGATGCAGAATTGTGTTAAATCATTAGAGGAACAATCAGGTAAGCAGCCTAAAGATAGAAGTGTGCTACGTCAAAAACACGGATTAACTAATTCACAACCGAAGCTGCAAATAAACTGGCATTAGTTCTACTAATCTTACCAATAAAACTGCTAAACTTCCTTTTTCTACCAAGCCTGATTAAACCTAACTTCTTCCTCATGCACACACCTTTTATCTTCAATACAAAAGATATTCTAAAAAGAAAAGCTGTCACAAAATTCTCCAAATAGTTTAGATAGCTAATTCACACATAATGGAAATTTGCTCATTATTTATTGAGTTGAGTGCAGTTCTATGAGATTTTGTTGTATGGGCCACTTTTATAATATTGCATGGCACTTTTGCATTCTTTTGGGGTTTGGCAGCTTATTAAAAAGTTTCAAGATTATTCTCTATTCAACTGTACAGGAAAGAAAAAGGCAAAAAGCTTTAGAGGGACATGAATTTTACATTTTTTAGCTGTATGACTGCAGAATGTGCCTTAAGAATGTTTATGCTAATAACGAAGGGTAAAAGGATAAATTATAACATACTATGTACTGAATTTAATGACTACTTGCCATACATTTTACTTAAACTTGGCATTTATTTTCTACTTTCTCACAATTGCCTATGCATGTCATCACTACAATGGGAAATGAGAGGACAGTCAGTTGACACTGTCTGCTGTTCACCACAACCTTCAACAGAAACTGCATTTGACAACCATATTTGGAGAACAGGAAACTCTTTGGTTTGTCAGGCTCACTGCTTCTCTCATTCTACGCACTTTCCTCAACCATTTCCTATGACAGACTCAGCTGAAGTCTAGCTTTTGCTTGAAAGGGCAGACATGCTTTATATCTTAACATACTCTATGATGATGTTCTGACTAGAAGATCAGAGATGCCTGACTGGCTGAAAGCCTTTGCTCTGTGCATCATTTAATTCTGTTAATTTAATTAAATAAAAAAAAAGAATCTATCATAATTTACTGATCCTTCTTTCTTGATAAGTTCTTTCTCCAGTGAAGCACAGATGATAGAATGACAAGTCACCATTCACTTTTACTGCATGGAAAACAGATGCAATGAAAGCTAATGGTGACTGAGTGACTAAGTAACTAATATCTTGACATTCATGCCTTTTTATATTTCACGTAAGAAATATAAACATTGAGGGTGAGTGGGCTAAATATTTAGAGAATTTCCACTTCACTTTAATAACTGTCAGAAACTTCTTTCAAAGCGATGGAGTGTTGACAGCTTCAGGTTTCAGTATTCAGTGAAAGATTTTTTTTTCCACACAGCTCAGCACGCAAGCAATTTTTGCATACATGACACTGAATAAATAATCAACGTACTGGCACACATTCACAACGATTTACATAGCTACAATCCTCCGTCAAACACGCATGCACAACTACGAGTAGAATTTAATATTTAAAATAATTATATAGATGTATACTCACAAGGCTGACGAAAACTTGCCGCGATTTGGAAAGTTGGGGTTTGGAGAGTCCCGTGACAGTGAGGTACTCCAAAGACGAACAGTCCAAATTAGACAGAAAAGCATGAGAAAATCATTTAAACTGAGATGCGGATCAGTGGGCGGCGCCGATCAGTCGATCTGCGATCTGATTGGTCAGCGAGTTTTGACAGTTCAGGTGAACAGTCGCCTCACGAGCATCCTTTTATATGTGTTGTTTTTACACAATGTAAACTAATTACAGCGAGTGCTGCGTTTCCAGAAGACAGATATGATAAAAGTGGAAAAGGAAAACAAACAGGAATTCATTAGTGAAGTTTCTCTCATATTACATTGTCGTTAGTTTTTAGTTAGTTTTAGTTCCGTTAAGTGTTCATTTGAACTTCATTTGAGTGACTTGCTTTGTCTAATTGTATATCTAGCATTTTATTTTCACTTAAGGCACAATTAAGCATGTCTAATATAAACACACATCTTCAAAATTTTATGCAATTAGTTTTAATAGAAGGTACAAAGTTGTTTGTTGTAGGAAATGACATGATAACTGAAGACATTGATTTAACATGATTTAATCACATTTATAAAGCATTTTGTAATAAATTCTCATTATTCCACTTCTTAATTACATTATTAAATAAGCAGTCATTTATGTTTGTATGATGGATTTTCATACTTTTACTAGAACACAAACATTTGTTGCTGAATTTGGAATATCTGGTCAGATTTAAAGGGATAGTTCAAACAAATATTTAAATTTTGTCATTATTTTTGCATGCCCATATCATTCCAAAATACAGTGAAAGTGAACAGGGACAATACACTGTAAATAATGACCATGATTTTAATGGTAAAAACCCGTTAAATGGTTAATGGCAAATTCCTGTTCAATTTACAGGGAAACACCGTAAAATGTCATTCCCAGAATTCCCCGCATTGCATTTAGAATTTTGGTTGAATTTGATGATTTTTCTTTGAAATAACTATGTTAAATGAATGTTCATTGCACGTTTCAGTTTAATAATTCTTACGGTGATGGGGTTTAGTGTCTTTGTGAATGACTATAGAGCACCTTCTATAAACTAATTAAAAGCTATTTTTGATGGGATTTAATTCATCATAAGACTTGCTCATCACCTCCTGCATTTGGTAGTTATCAGTGTTTATCAAATGAACAAAATCGATTTCACTATTTTAATAGGTTGGTATATTAACATTATATCAGTTATTATGGTTTATTATTAGAAATTACAGTTTTTAACTGAAAAATTTACATGAAACAGTAAAACAAAAAATATTGTTATCGTATTTCTCACGGGTTTATTCTATTATATTAATTTCAAGAGTTCACGCTTTCCTCATAATAGAATAGCTGGTTTGGCGTGCTGTTAGGGGTGCGAGCCCGGGAGAACGGCGAACCCCGAACCCTAGTGGTATTAACCCTAGTGAGGCCAGGGTTTGAAGTTCGGCTCGTGAACTGAATAACGGTGGAGAAGGGGAGGTGGTGGGATGCTTGAAGCGAGATGAGGATGGAATAGAATCTGGGGTTTATATAGTGAAAGGATAATGAGGTGATTGGAAGTTGGTTGGGGGGACTGATTAGCTGATGAGCCGCCGGCTGTGTGGGATTAACTCGTATCGCGTTCCTCTCGAAATGCGTTATTTGCAAAACGTTCACTAAGTACAAAAGGAATCTTTAACATGCAAAACAGAGGAAAGAAACAGTACGAGCCCAAACGAGAAAAGGGAGATCCCCTAGACTACATGCCATACACTACATCTGGACGAGGCGAATCCCCTGAGGTCCGTTTTGGGACCCTTATCGTTACGCACATCACATTCCGTCCCCTCCATTCCCACAACGGGCTCCTTCTATCTAATGGAACTTCCTATATAAGGCCAACCTCCGATTGCATCCCGTAAATCAAGTCTGTGATGTTTCCAGGGAACATTACCGTGGTTGGTATGTTCTAAGGCCTTGCTGCAGTCCAAAAGAGAGATGGGGGAGAAAACAAAGCCTGTAGGGAAAGAAGCGCCTCTGTCACTGGTCAGCATCAAGCTCTTCTGGATGTGCAAAGGGAAGGAAGGGAGGTAGAGAGAGTGTCTTGGAGACAGATGGAGGATGGGGGTGTATAGTGAGAGCGAAAGTGAGAGGTTGTGAGAGAGAGGCAGAGATGCACGACTCTACAGGGTCTCTGTTGTGCCATATAAGGACAATGGGGTCTGCCTGGAATCTCGGCTGTATTCTGTGTTTAGAAGGGAACACCGAAAGACTTGGACTGAGTGACTAAATATGGTGCAACAGCAGTGTCATTGTTAAGACAAATAGGCATTCATTGGAATATCTTTCGACTGTTTACTCACCAACAATAAACTGCAGACTCTCATTCCAGCAAAGACTAACACCAATTAAGGAATGTGAGGTATTGCACCTGCACATGCTGTACGATGCTGTAAAAATAGGAACATAAATGTTTGTTTAATAGTTTGCTACTTCGTACTGTAAAGAATTTTGTAGTTTTTATAGTCAGAGAAACTAATACTGAACACAGTTGAAAGGCTATATCAAACATTGTCTGATCTTGTGATGATAATAGATTATGTATTTTACTAAAATTCTCCTTTTTTATCATCATGCACTCTAAAAATGTTTATATTATTACATAAAAACAGTAAAAGCCTGCTAATTGGGAACTGTACATTATACATTGTAAAAGAAATCAAAGATGTAAAACATAATACAAGAAAACTGCAAATGGCTTAACAACACATTACCTGTCATTTTAATACACAATTCTGTCGAATTCATAGTTTTGCAAGTGAAAATTATTTGCTGCATGACATAACATGTTTGACATAAATGACTTTTTAAGAGCATGCTATTCATAGTGTGCATTGTGAACTTATTATTTTATCAATATAAAATTGATGGCATCATTTGACCCTTAGGAAACGTCTTTGACAACAAAAGAAGATATTTTTATTTGATATGCACCATGCTTTTTTCTGTACAGTGAAAGTGAATAAATAAGAGAACTGTTCCATAGATATTTGACTAGGTAAAAGTCTTATGGAATTTTTGGTAGACCATTGACTTTTAATACTCTGAAAAGTGCAGTGACAATCATCTGGTAAACATCCCCTTCAAAAAGAATTATTATTATATTTTTATTATAAATATGATGGCATCGTGTAATTTCTTACTTTCGCTGAAAACAAAGGAGATATTCTGAGATAAGTCCAAGCTGCTTTTCCCATACAATGTAAGTAAGTCCAAAACCAAAATGGTACAAAATTGTACCCTTAAAAACAGTCTATATGACGTATGCATGCACTATATTCCTATTTTTCTAAAAATATACTGAAAATCTTACTCTGACATATTAAGAGATGCACAAGAAATAATAGTTGGCATTGTTGACTTTAAACCTAGTGTGTTGCCTTGAATGTGCCACATTTGAATATTTTTGAACATAAAGGAGATTTGAAAACTATGGCAAAGGGGAGATTACCATTGAAAAATAACAGTGCTCACTGCTCTTAACACACAGCGCACAGAAGTCTAATATCCAGACACCGCTGGATTTCAAATTGTAGGAACAATATTTTTTTCTAAAAAAAAGCCATGACTCTTGACATGATGGTAAATAAAAGGCAGATTTTTTTTTTGATACAATAAGATGCAGGAAAGAAAGTGTAATACTATCTGGACTTGAGTTTGGCTTCAAAGCATACGAAGACCTACTTCTAGTTGTACTCTTAGTTGAAGAGCAGCATGTCAGGAATTAGTCCTGACAGTGTGTCTGAAGGAGAGCGGAAGGAGGGAACGGGAAATATGCGCTAGATTAAAGCTGAGTGAAGCACAGGCTGTTCAGGGTAGATAGTCTTCTGAGACTCATCCAAAAACTCATTTGGACTGAAGCCATTCAGAGTAACTGGAGCATTAAGATTTGCCTACGTTAGTAAGAAAACATCATCACCTTACTAGACAAAATCTCACTACAAGGTGCATATGAATCCAATTACAGTGTCACAAGCACAGCAATTCTGCTTTGGCTTTACTTAGCCATGGGCATCCAAAAAAAGACAATTACATGTATACCGAGTTAAAACAATACTAAAGAGGAACAAAATGTTATCTATCTATTTTTGCGCATTTGCAGTTCTCATAAAAATCCTGAGTACATGCGTAAGTGCACGCTATTTTAGAGGGGTCATATGTTTGGATATATTTGCCCTCGGTGGAACGTGGTTCCAGCTTAGCAGCAGGAGAGCAAGCAAATATTTATCTGCTCATATTTATTCAAATTGTTTCACATGATCTATCAGTTGATGATAACCTTTTACTGAAAGAAAATGTACCCTAACAATGCTCTGGGAAAACTCAACAAACAGCTTTATTACCCTTGATCTGTGATAATATTGAATGTGAAAAGCTAAACGAATCAAATGAAGTGTTGAATGAGTATGAAGTGACTTACCTTTTAAGGAAAATAGGGAAATTTGAGGAACGAATGGCGTTTACAGTGTTTGTGAGCTTTGCCGCTCATATTGCACAACTGAGATTCTTAATAAGAAGCACAAATTAAAGAAAGAATGATTGTAACATGTCTTAATCGTCTGTATAAAGTGCTGTCTTTGAATGCAATCCATTAGACAGTTTTGAAGTAAGAACAGCTTAAGTAAGAAACAGTAGTTCAAATGTCATTTCTAAACAGGCTGGCTTTGGTTAGATGATAAGAAAGTGAAGGATGAAAACCAATCAAAAGAAAGAATGTCCAAAATTCAAAGTTCAAGGAGGTGAAAGAGTCATTTTAGAAGCTAGCCAACAATCTAGGCTTGTTTTGGAAATTTGTCCATTTAAGATGAACAATCTAAGCACTTATCTTAAGACTAGCTTTATGCTTTTAATTCAGACTGCAGACATGTCCACCAATTACATGCTTTATTGTTGACCTTAGATAAAAATAGATTTTTAAAAATAAGTGTACAAAAAAATAAGGCAGCTGTTATTTTACAGCAAATGTAAATTTAATATTGCATGTAACAGCTTTCAAAAGAAGACGATACAAACATCAGATTCAAAATCGGTTAACTGGATGTCAAATCACATGTAAAATATTGAATATGAATACATTGTAAAATGCTGTATTTTTAGCAAAGCCGAAAATCTAAACTGAACAATATTAAGTACAAAAACAAAAAATGTAGATACAATATATTCAACATCTACAACCAGAGTAAGCTGGACAGAATGTTTTGGCCTCTTTAATGGCAAACTGTTTTAATTGTGATCATGTGACTTCCTCTTGTGTTCTGGTTCATGGTGACCACAGAGCTAGAAACACAACAGAAAGATCTGAATGGGATGCAACATTTCTCAGGCTTATGAAACGAAAAATGACACTTTACATTAAATCAATGTGCTTAAAAGCAAAGCCGTCTCTTACCTCAGTTTTATGACTCTGCGTTATGATGGCCATGTGGTTCTTGTGAAGGCACTGTTGCTGAACCTCTTAGAAAGAGTTTTCCTTTGTGCTCTCCCTTGCTGCTGAGGAAATGATGGAGCAATCCATACAACAATGGCCTAAAACAGCAATAACTCATGTCAAAGAGCATAAAAGAATGGTTAAACAAAAATAAAGCACGAAGGACTCTGGTCAAGAGTTTGCAATGCAATGAAAAGATAAATAAATGAGCAAGAAACTCATTCATGTAGTTAACATCTAGACTCAACTACTGGAGTAGAGTTTTGGCCGACCTACCAAAGCGCTCCACCAAACACTTACAATGAGCGATGGATGTAGCAGAAAGAATGTCTCTTAATTTGTACTGGACCGAGGAATCACATTCAGCACTTCACTGTCTACTTGTGTCTCACAGAATGCATTTCTTATTAAATTTTTTTTGTCTTTATGGTATGGCTTCAACATTCCTTTCTGACTGTAGTTAAGATGAGGGTGAAAGTGACAATTCAGCTTTAAATCACCCAAGCTGTGGATCTCTCAGCCACTCAGCAGTTGAATCAAATTAGCACTCAGAGAAAGTATCACAGCACTCATGCTTTTTTCCTCATTTAATTTTCCTCTTTCTAGCTGATTTTTATGCATTTCATTTTCAAATTAAATTTCTATTTAATCTTTTTTTTATTTCCTTCCCTATGTATGCGTGTTTGGTTCTGTTTATGTCACAACTGAACAATTTTTAAATCCTTTTAACACATTTTTACTAGCCCACCAGTAGGAGCAGGATTTTTTTTTTTTATAAAATTAAATTTAAATGAAAAATAAAACAATAAAAATTACAACAAATAGTTCATACTTTTACATCTATAAAATTGCTATGTTGCAGCAATATAATACTTAAAAATGTGTCACATGGGAAAATTAGTAATCATTGCTAAATGTGACATCATGTAATATTTACATTTAAATGTTTGAATTATTTGAATTACACAATAATATTTATATATATATATATATATATATACTTTATATTTTGCACACTGAGATTGCAGATTTTCAAATAGTTATCCTATACTAACTATAGTAAAATTATCCTATACTAACAATATATATATATATATATAGTTCCCATAAATGAATGGAAAACATATTTATTCAGCTTTCAGAAGATGTATAAATCTCAGTTTCAAAAAAAACTGACCCCTACAACTAGATACGTGTTCTATACTATAATTATAGTATATAATTTATATATTATTTTTTTAACATAGTATATTTAGTTAACTGTTAGCAGGCCCCAGATAGCCTCACAGTGACCCTGGACCACATATTTTCTTCTATTTTACAAGGTGTTCTTTAAATGTTTTACTTACTTGTCTCAAATCATACTTACACTGCTTTGGCATTCGAATCTTCTGCGACATTGAGCTGATTGGCCACGAACTCTCGATCTAGGGGAACTTCAGGCTGACCTGATTCTAAGACACAGTATTTAACAATTTAACCTTCAGTAGAATGTATTTGAGTTGTGAGGTGAAACAGAGAGCTAGGACAGAATGATCGTGGGCTTGGTCCTCCTGCAGGGCTCATCTGCTCACCTGCGGTCAGCACCGAGGCGGTGTACTGATATTTGTTGAACTGCAGGTATTCCCGGATCAGCTCATTGATCAGCAGGTTCTCGTGGGACAGCGGCGGGCGAGGCGTGCTCTGATCGTCCAGCGCGCTGAACACCTCCGCCCGGATTCTCGCCTTCAGCTGCCCCAGGACCCCACGGGCCTCCAGCGTCTCTCGCAGTGCTACAGATCATTCATTTGAAAGCCAGAGAGAGAAAGTGAGTTGGGCTAAACCTGCACAACTAACTTGTAACGCATACACAACTGTGCAGGTTACGTTTAAACATCTATCAACATTCATAACATAACAAACTTTACGATAGAAGAGTTGTTGTTAAAAAAACACGCAAAATAATCATAATGTTGGGACAAAGATATGATGCATTATGAGAGTTTATAAGTATTAGCTCACCGCTTTTCAACTCTGTGATGGTTGCCATTGAAACAGAATTGCACTTCTCAGACGCTTCCGCTAGAGGTCACTCAGGGTCTAAATGAGTATATGATTGGGCTAAAGTATAGTCATTCCACTCTAGTACAAAAACAACAACGTTAAATTAAAAAATACTCTTTCTTAAACGCTTTCAAATAACATAGAGATATTGTTAAATGTAAATACGATAAGTCCAAACATCCTAAATAAAGAGAGAAAAGGGAAATAGAAGTAAATTAGAAAAAAAATCATAAATTATTACAAGTGATATATATTAAACACAGTTCAAATACGTAAATATGTATATTCATTCTATATATTGTACAAATAATTTAGAGCATATTAGGGCGTTCCTATTTAGCTGCTTTAAAGATTGAACAAAAATAATAATAATTGATATTTTTAGTTTTTTTTTTAGCAAAATAAACTGAGCATAATAATGGTGATTTTTTTTAAAAAAGAAACGTATTTAAATAATAAACAGGCTGGAAAAACGGAAACACAATACATTAAAGCAGCATATAATGCATTAAAAAAGAGAGAAAAAAAAACCCCGAAATATTTTAAATAATAATAGTTAATTACTAAATTTGTGCAAAGTACGAATATTAAATACTTTTTTTATACATATTTTAAAAAATAAATAGAAAATTACAACATTAGTACAAATTATAATAAATATTAAATACTGTTAACGTAAACGGAAAAAACTAAGGGCCACGTGACGTCATGCGGATGGCGGAAGGAAACATAGAGTGGAAAATCTTCTGCACGCGAAATTCTTAGTTCGCTTTTGTCCCGGAAGAACAAGATTTCTCATCGTGTCAGTTGTCGTCACCTTTCGTGCCAAAACAACTTCTTTCTAGACCAGACTGTAAAATGGCTGGAACAGCTTTAAAAAGACTCATGGCTGAATACAAACGTAAGTCATGTCATTGATTACACTAATGCAGCGCAGTGCTGGCGCTAGTGAAGGGTGGATTTTGCACTGTTTTGTTAGCAACAGTTTGGCAGCTGTAGATACTTCCAGAACTTGGCAGTGTGAATCATTCAAATTATTTCAGCTAATATATTAACAGATGAAGCCACAAACACACTGAAACTGGCCGTGTGACTCATAATTCACGTCCTTACTTCATGGCTCTATACTCTGTAACGTTACTGTACTCTGGTGCTGCCACTGCGTGTGTGATATTTGTCTTTTCGTAGATATATAAACATAATTATATGAAAACAGTTCGCTCAACGCGTTTATTTCTTTCCAGAACTAACCCTCAACCCTCCAGAGGGGATCGTAGCAGGTAAGAACTAGGGCAGTTACTGAACTGCTTTATTTTCCTGCTTTTACAGAAGAATCTTAATAAAACATTTTGCTTAAATCATTTTTATCTGTATAATAGATTGACAGATGTATTTTTTTTATGTTTTTGTAATAAGATGTTTTTATAATAAGATAATAAATGTATTCCCTACAGGGCCTGTAAATGAAGAAAATTTCTTTGAATGGGAGGCTCTGATTATGTAAGTATTATCCATAGATTCTAAATAGATTCTTGTTTAGTGTTTTCTTTTTTTTTTTTGATTGAGTAATATAATAAAATAATAAAGGAACACAAAAATAAAGTAATTGTGACTTTTTATTTCATAAATTAGATTTATTCTTCTTGCAAAAAGTTTACATCTCACAATTCATTTCTAAAATAAATTCTGATCATTTAGTTTTCATTGCACAATTGTGTTTTTATTTATTTAAATGTATTTATTGATTTATTTGTTTTAGCTGCAAAAAACAACAACAACATAATTTTGACCTTTTCCTCATTTTTCCTCAAATTTTCCTGAATTTGTGTCTCACAATTCTGACCTTTTATTCAAATTCTGAGTCTGCATCCTGCTGTTCTGTTCTGTTTTTTGTTGTTGTTGTTTTTTGTATCCACTAAGGAATAAAAAAATCCTATGATTTTGACTTGAGTTTATATATTGACATGTAAAGTCAGAATTGCAACAAAAAGTCAGTGAGAGATATAAAGTGTCTAAATAAGATAGATCTAGATATTTTATAAACAAGCTTCCATTAAAATAACTTTCAATTTGGATGAAAAAATTAGTTTGATGATGTTAAATTATTCAGTTTACACTGCTTTCCTCTGCCAGCGGAGAGGGTAACAAAGAAAATCTTTATTATTAAATAATTTTAGTTTATCTGTAAACAGATTGGACACAGATGACAACGAACATGCGAAAGAAATGAAAATTAATATACTAAAAATATAAATATAATGTAAAATGCATTTCTGAGTAAAGTTTGAGTAGTCCTAAATACTAAAGTGATGCTGTGGGGTTGCTAGGATGGTCTGGGTTATGTACTGTCCCGGATGTAAAGAGTTTCTGTCACATTTAGTCTAATTGTGTGAGATTTTCTTATTTTGTTGTCTGCCTGGAGGCAATATCCTGTTATTTAGGTAGACAAGTGGTTTTTAGAGTGTTTATTTTTAATTTACAAATGCAACTATGAAATGACACCACAACAAACACTTTTAACTGATATAAGTCACAATTTTTCTCTGTAAATACAGTGTATGTTATACTATCCTGTACATATGCACTCTTTTTAAAAAGATGCTTATTTATTTATTATTTTTGAGGTCACTTTTTACAATTCATGAATTTGTTTTTGCCTGGAGCCTCTTTTCATTCACTGCATGTAGAGCTGTTCATTCCCTAACATTTGTCCAGAGAAGGGGACATTAGCTGATGATAACTGATTTTGGATAAGAGTGTCCTCCTGTAAACCGAACTGCTGGTTTGATCAGTGGTTCTGATCGATAAGTTTTTAAGTGAATCCAGGTGCCAAGCAAAATAAGGAACAGTGTCCCTAGCAACCCCCTGACAGCTGTTGCTCAGATATGGAAGTGTGTTCGTTTGATGCGCTGCTCATCGTGATTCCGATTAATATCTGCCCATAGAAACAGTATTTGATAGACAGCTGGATATGGTAAGGAAACAGAACGAGATTTGCATGTTAAATGGGCCTTTGAGAATGATTCCATGAGGTTCTGCCACTGCTGTCAGTGGTGGATGAATGTCTGTGATTTATGACATTGAGTGATTTTATGATTAAGATGAAGGGTACAGGTTTTTTTTTTTTTTTGTTTTAGTTGTTACCCTGAAGGCTGTAAATAGTAGAACTTGCTTTATATTTCAGTGATTCTCATAAAAGACATTACGGCTGTGCAATATTGACGAAATAATCATATTGCGATTTTTTTGAACTAATATTGCAATTGCGATTTTATTAGCTCTTTTGGCAACTGTTTTTGCTTTTTCAAACAAGGTTCATGTATTCAGTGCATAACAAAACATTTCACAATGAATGAAATAACATTTACTGACAAAGTGCGCATGCATCATA